>JANCMC010042895.1:0-31098 GCA_024363005.1 Charaxes varanes | reverse complement strand
GGCAAATTAGATTAGGCACACGAATATCATTAACTATGTTGTAAAATATATGTGCAACCGGCCGTCTTAAGCTAGTTATCTGCGGAAATTTGACTTTCGTGTTGGTATCACGGTTTCCGCTTTTGAAATAAGTGTCATTCATAAATACCGTATATAAATATTATATTTTTTGTAATGGAAATACTTTTTACTTATGCCTTATATTCATGTTTATAATTAGTGTCATTAAATTCTGTCATATCTATATCTACATATATATAAAAAATAAAATTGTCTTTTTGTTTTTTCGGGGAATATGCTAAAAATATCGTATCAACTTTCTTTGACGAAACAAAGGTAAAATTGTTCTTTATAAATGTCGCATCCAATTTCAGGCAAAACAGTTATTATATATTCTATTTATTCGTCACCTGAAACTAAGTATATAGAACAAACGAAACTAATAAAAACAAGCTAAAAATGTAGTGACAACCCTCCCTCATTCTTTAAAGACACAAAGATTAAATTATACTTTAAATATGTCACATCTAATTTAGACCACAACAATTATTATCTATCCAATTTATTCATCACTTGAAACTAAGTATACAGAACAACGGAAACTAATAAAAACATGCTAAAAATATCGCGACAGCCCTCCGTCACTCTTTGAAGACACAAAGGTAAAATTATTCTTTAAAAATGTCGCATCTAATTTCGTGTCCAATCCGACATTCCCGCGCAAATCCGCCAAGCATCCAACTGATCCTGTCAAAGAGTGGAATTTGACAAAAAATGGCCGACCCCCAGTTATTATGCAAATCTATAGTCATCGCCGAGGGGATTTGTTTGAGATATGGCTAGTGGTGGGCTTACATGTCGTATATTAATTAGTTAATGATAGAAATAGTTTTGTCTTTAACTAATTAATATATGACAAGTAAGACATTATATTAGTTATTGATAAAAATACGGTTCGCTTAAGCGGACGGTATATTTATCATTTAGTGACCCGTAACGGCTTCACACGGGTCCAATACACGTGTCTTATTCATATATTAATACGCGAAACGAAAACTTAAGGTATAATACCTTAACTTAACGAAAATTGTGCGGACGGAAGAGTATGAAATTTCTCACCCTTGTAGTCCATATTGAGGAAGGTGCGCATGCTAATATTTTTTTTTATAATATGCAATATTAATATATTAAATTACTAAAATAAAACCACACGCACATCAATGCTAAACGATTAACACCATTTATACATTGGATGATGTCAAAGCGTAATCGTGACAAACATATGTTATACTGTCAAATTTTATTTTTCCGTAAATAGAACAATACATATTATACCCAAAAAGGTTTGTGGGCGAATTTCATATGTACATAATTTCGCTTGATTCTCACTGAAAACCGCATTACAATCCGTTGCGTAGTTTAAAAGATCTGTCAGTAGAAGAACTAGAAGCGACTTTGTTTTATAATCCGTAAAGACGTATTTTCTCGTGGCTTTGTCATACTTTTTGCACTGAAGCTTGTATATCTCAGTAATAGCTGAACATAAATCGATAGATTTACGTTCTCCTATTGTCATAGCCACTTTAAAAACACAAGCTTTAAAAACGCGACTGAAACGTAAACCTCAAAGCGTTCTTTAACAAGCCACCCGCCCCGGTTTCGTTAGAGTCGATTTGAAATATGATTTTTATAAAAATCTAAAGTGCAAGTAGACTATGGCACTCAGGGATAATACACCATTTTAACAGTTAAAGAATTTTCAAAATGGGCTCAGTTGAATCGAAGTTAACCACAAACTCACAAACTTTACCTCTTTATAATATTAGTATAAATTGGTCTCCTGACGAATTAAATAAGTGGTTTTAATAATAAATGTGCAATGAAATTGATGATCTTGATTGACTCTGAATTTAAGAACTACATAAGCGTCAACCCTAATTAGAGGTGAAAGAATTGTAGTCTAAAAAATTATACCAGGTACAATTAAGAAAAGAAAAAAAAACGGAATTTTACGAAAACTGAAGTATTCATAAAAAAACTAACAATAATGAAAAAAAAGTCCAATTTAATAAATGAATTTAAAAAAAGAACAGTCCAACATGTATCCCAGCCCTATAATTTACTTTGGAGGGCGGTGACGGAATGTCAAAAATTTCGCTCAGAATGTGACTAGAGCGGGACTCGAACCGAATATAAATTATACGTGAGCTAAACGACCGACCGACGCCCGAGGACGAATTGCGCCATTTTGTATTGTCTCGTGTTTAAATTTTGTTGGACATTTACTAATGATGGCAATAATAATTATCTACGCTAATAATGGATATATTATGAAGCCCATTAAAATTCGGTAGGGAGGTAGCTTAATGGCAAAATAATTGTTTACATAATCGAAACTAAATTAAAATGGACAAGATAAATTATTGCTCTCTCAACCATTGTCTTAAAGCCAATACAAAGACCCAGTTATATTTGCTTGTTATTATTTCTTACAACGTCGTTATATGTTGTGGTAATGTTTCTATATTTATACAAATATATAAAGTTGAAGAGCTTTTTTGTTTACCTGAACGCGCTTACCTCAGAAACCACTGATCTGATTTGAAAAATTCTTTCAGTGCTAGATAGCCCATTTATCGAAGAAGGCTATATATTATAACGCTAAAATTGAATCTATTTTTTCCTAATTTTACACGGACAAAGTCGCGGGTATAGCAAGTAGTTTATATAGAAGATGGTGTGCAAATACCAATATTTTTATAAAATATGCATTTTAAATATTAAAATAAAACCATACGTACACTAATGCGAAACGATTTACACAAACATGTACACTTTTTAGTACAAGATGGTGTCAAAGCAAAGTCAAGCCAACCGTATGTAAAATATTATATTAATTGTAAAATAGATGGCGTTGTACTAAGATTAAAATTTAAGGGGACGCAAATCTAAAAGTATCTGGTGTAATTTCGACCAGTCTGAGGTCTGTAGGACGAACAAATCACTTGAATTATTGAACTCACTTGTTTGTTCACTCCGTCTATATTTTGCGACGGATAGTTGCATTGGTGCAACGAACCGTTAAATAACATTTTTGAATCTGTGATATTTTTATTAGCTTTTTAACAAGTATTTCTATACAACAAAACGTTATTTCAATAAGATAGATAGAAAATAATTCTAGATAGTTAATAGAAAAAAGATACAAGTCTTAAAAATCTATTTAGTGAATACTAGATATTAGACTTTGAATATTTGATAGTATCCTTTAAAAAATACATTTTACTTTTTAATCCGAGAACCTGTATGTAATAAATTATTTTTAAATAAAAAGAAAACCGCTTTCGAAAAAATCCAAGGAACTAAAAAACAAAAAATAAAGTTTTTATTTTATAAGTTTTTTTTGAACCGGGTACCTTGTGGATTTCAGTCCATATCTTAGACCGTTGAGCGATTCAGGCTCAAATGGTACTTTTATACGATTCAGTAGACACCTACTGATGCGTTGAAGTCGGTGCCAAGCCAAATAGTGTCCTCGCTAAGTCGATGCAATGGCACCGCTTATAGTGCCGCCAACTGTTCATATTTTTACAGATTTTTCGGTAGAATACGACCAAAATATAATATTACAGATCATAACAGTACATAAAAAATAAAACCATTAAATCATTCAACTGAAGGAATTGATTGTTAGTTCAAAATGCAAATAATTCGCACAGTAAAACTATGACAATTGTCAAGAGCTTCAATCAAATCAATGCCCATTGTTTGGTCAGCGGTTGCGCTGTTTTACATAATACCAGGTTTACATAACTTTGGCATTGGTGTATTTAACTACGTTGCATTTAATGGCTTGTAATCTCCATAATATATGTCCATAAATGAGTATTAAACCACAAAAATCCATCAATTCTATAGTACATTGTATTTATAAATAGAAGCATGTAGTTTTTAACTCTAGTTTATCTGGTTAAATGCGTTTAAGCGATAATACTAAGAGCTCTACCTCACCCAGACGCTATGGCGACGTCGCCATCTACATATCCAAACAATTCATATTAAAATTTAGGACAGGTAACTCACTTGGCGACTGTTTGGCGACGTTGCCCAATTGGAAGCGTAGCAACGACTTCTACTGGTTACTGGTGGTACTTGGTAACCACAGTTATTCTTGGCGACGTCGCCGTCTTTATACATTGGTATAGACAAGGGACAAACAGGTAACTATCTATTTAAGTGACTACTTACCTCCGATGATTGGAATTGTATTACTAAAGGCAGATTAAAGACATCAATTTTACAGAATTCTTCCGATATTAATTCCTCGCGAAGGTTCTGTAAGTTGCACCGAAGCAATGTTGTGTGAAATTGCATTTGCAGAACTTATGCCGTTTAATTTACGCGCCGCCAATATGGGGTCGTTATGTCGCCTGGACGGTTGTATGCGCCATCTTTATTATGTCATTCTAAGGTAACTAAAATCATCAGACGTACATATATACCGTCCGTATAATTTTATTTTAATTAAATACTAATAGAAAAAGTTCACCGGAACTTTTAATTTTGGGGAATTCAGATAGTTTTCGATTTTTCTAACTAATTTTATCTCTTCATATGAACCTATCTGAGACTTCAAGGAATCATTAAAAGAAATTGCTCAAATTTGTCCAGTCCTTTCTGACCAATTTAAGTTATGACGTGGTCAAGAAAAAAAGATGATAACAGACCCGATCAGTTTTACTACTGTTTGCTCTTTTACCACCACACCACACCGCACCGCACCGCACCGCACCGCACCGCGCAGAGCGGGAGAGCGGCGTAGAGCGCCGGAGACAATAGCAGCTACCCGTTTGGTGTGGAGACATTAAGGCCATGTAGACCGAAAACTATCACACTGTACAAAGATCTATTAGTCAAAATGATTTATATCACCCATGATCAGAAAGCTTGTTGCTATTTTGGACGGCGGATAAGCATTGCTATCCAAAAAGGGAATGCTCCAGGTCTTCCGGAACATTGCCGCTTGGCATTGATGGTTGATTTTTTTTGTTATCCAAGTAGTATGTACCTAAATTGAATTTAATATTTTTATATTTCTTATTACTTAAGTTAGAATTACTTTTTATTTTCTTATTATTTTAATGTCGTATATCTATATATGTATATCTTAAAAACCGCGGGACGCACAAAAACGAAATTTGGCAGAGGGGTAGTTCATAGTTTGTAGATATCCTCTTAGAATGGAATTTTCGGTAGAGCCAGATTAGGGAAGACTTTATTTTTTCTTGATTAGGGAAGGGCTTATGCATGTTTACATGGAGGAAGTCGCGGGAGACCGCGAGTTTTGTATATTTAGTTCATAATCAAATAATAATTATTAACAAAAATTATATGATTTATAACATATTCTGAAATCTATATTGTGTCTACTCACAAATTTATAAAATTTATAAATACATCTGTTGAGTCTACAATAAAATGATAACAGAAACATGCTTGGAAATAGAATCTGTGGCATTAATGTGAGACAATAACGTCTTGTTACGGACTATATTTGAAGGTGTTTAAACCTTTTATACAAGTGTGTAATTCGTAAGTTACGCTCGCGATGCAGAATCTGAGTCACGTCCAATTCCTAGGCAATCCGAAGCTACGGCTACTAAGCTTTCTGATGCAAGAGTGCTTACAACAAAACACAAGCCACAGCCAAATCGTCGGGGATGAGATCGACGATGCAGGTAAGAAAACATGATATTTTTCTTTGGTAGCATTTGTGGGGCGCCTCGCAAAACACTTGAAGCAACTGCTTGCACTGGGCTCCCCGTTTTATAATATCGCGATACCTCCAGTAATATTTGAATTGTATTATCAAGGTGGGACTCAGTCGATGAATGATATATCAACGAGTACGGAAAAATCCCCTAATAATCATATCAAAATGTTTACGCTGCACGTAAATAGGAAAAATTACAATTAATTAAAAACTATATTTAAAAAATTAGAATTCAACACTATATTTAAAGAAAAAAGATCCTAAAGCGTTTATAATTCTTTTTGATACAATGTTAGGAATACATGCCAGATAATGCGTCCTTTATTCAAAATATATTTTTTAATTTCATTATTAAGTTTTCACCAAATTTTTAACTGTCGACTAATGGCGCCAGGCATGCGCAGTATCGCAACAAAATGACGCTGTCAGGCGCCGGACATGCTCAGTGCCGTAATTAAATGGCCGCCTGTCATTTTTTTGTATGAAATGAATTTTGTAATATAGATTTTAAATTATTATAATTTTTCCTATGCACTTGCAGCTGAAACATTTTGATAAGATAATCGGGGTATTTTTCGGGACCCATTGATAAATGTCTAATGTACCGGGTCTTAGCTCTATGATTGTGACACATAAATCTAGATTGACTGGACCATTTTTCCATGTACGTGTACTAAAATTTTCCCTATGTCACTTACTGCTCAAGAAGTTTGCGGACAACTAAACTGGATCTTGTGAAAAATTTCGCCTTTTAGAATTTACGAATAACCTTTGTAGAATCTATCTTCTGATGATGCTTCAATTTTAAATGGAAACGTGCGTTGAGGAACAGCGAAAAATCAGTGCAGTAATGCACTCCGATAGTAATGTCGGTGGTGTGACATGTATCGATTCTCTCTCGTTTTTTGCGATTTTCGCGTGATTTTCTGATTAATGCAATATAATTTAGTTTTGTCTACTAGACTAAATGGTAAATAATGCGTTGCTGTGAAAGAAATGACTGCAAATGACATAAAATACAGTTTGACGTTTTGTTGGTTTTTATTGTGGAGATTAAAATATAAGTGGACAATCTTCTACGAGGAGCTATTGGAAAAGTGGACATTTGTAAACAGCAAATTATCGTTCGAAGATTCACCGAAATGGCGCTGGTGTAGAACGAACTGACCAATAGCCTTTCAGAACGGCGCGGTATGATATGAATGTAGCAATGAATTGACCAATAACCTTTAAAATTCTACCTCGCTCTAATGTGGCGCCCCCGCGCGGATTTCTACAGACACCTTAATACATTGAGAGGGTCCTCCTTTTATTCTAATCTCTATAGTTTTTATGACTGTCAAGTTCAAATTATGTTGAAGAAAATAATTAAATGGTAGTGTAATTATTTAATAGAGTAATTAGGGGTGAAAGTTTAATAAATGAAGTAGTTAATATTTACAAAATTTTAATAAGAATTAGTAACTGGTATTTTTGATTCGAGGTGGGAATCGAACCCACGACCCCCGGAGCAGAAGGCAGGGTCACTGCCCACTGCGCCAACGGGCCAGTCTATACTAATGTAAAATCTATCTAATTATACTAATATAAAATAATTTCGATACAAAATTTATCCATTAAAATTGCAACGCCCTAACGGGCCATCATGTACAATTATAATCATGTGCAATTAAATAAATGAATATAAATATGAATACGAAAACCTTACCAGTATATTACGCAAACCTCAATTTATTTTAGTAGTTTTTTTTTACCTATACTTCTATGTCTATTCTATCTAAAGATGAAGAGTTTGTTTGTTGCTTAAACGCGCTAATCTCTGGAACCACTGGTCTGATTTGAAAAATTATTTCAGTATTAGATAGCCCATTTATCGAGAAAGGCTATAGGCTATATATTATCACGCTAAGACCAATAAGAGCGGAGCACCAATGAAGACTGTATCAAAATGGGGGTTTTTTCTTCCTACTGAGAGCTTCCGCTTCGTAAACGGTTAAAGTTAAGCAAAAATCATGTTTGACAGAATTATTCTCCTGTAAAAGTTGTAAATAAAGATCCGCGAAAGCATTTATCTATCTTTTGGGGTCGGCTCGCTATAACCTTTTTTATGCTAAACAAATTTGTTCAAAAATAATGCATTATTTGTAAAAGTGTTTTTATAAACATGATATTAATTCTAATGTAAAAACCATTTTTTGAACCCCTAAGTGATAAGAGTGGCCCACGCAGACGAAGTTGCAGGGTACAGCTAGTAAATAATGAGAAGTAAAAAAAATTAAAAGGTATACAAACTTTGTCTTTATTAGCCAGCTTAAATAAAGACGATTTGACCGAAACTTACTGCGAATTAAATTTCAGGCGTGACCTCAAAAAAGTTAAAGGTCTTCGCGTCATACTGTTGTGGGCTGGTTTTGTTGAAAAACAGAGAGTTTTCGTGATGTAAATAAGGTTATATCACGAGGAAACTTTATAGGCAACTTTATATAAAAACTTCTGATGAACTTTCAACTTAAAATTTAAGTGTAATGGTCTGAAGTTTGGAACGTTGTTATGTTGAAAGTTTCTTTTAATATTTATTTCTTTAAAAACCCAATTATTATAACTTAATCTTATTATAACTTAATATCCTTACATATTAATCAAAAGCGATGCTGATTTCCATGAAGTTTATATTTTTTTTATTTTTAACAGCTTGCTCGTACGTCTTTGAACTACATTGAATGTAAAAATAATCAACTTAGCACACTTACTTCGATGTTTTCTACTAGCTGTAAACCGCGACTTCACCCGCAGAAATTCAGTGATTTTGTAAATTTTTCCTTCTCCCTCCAAGTAAATGCCTTTAAAATCAGCTATCTACTACTGAAAGTCCCGTCCAAATCAGTCCATCAGTTTCAGAGATTACCCGTAGCAAATAGACAGACAGACAAAAAGTTATTGCTATAGATATGCTAAATGGAATTATTTGCAAATAGCGAAAATAAAAACACGTTAGAAACAGACTCTTCAATTTTATTTTCATGTAGAGTACAGACAATATTAATTTAACTTCTGCTTATATCGAGTAAATCATCGTTCACCGCGAAAGGAAACTCAAGTTCCAAGTTGCAGAGCAAGTCACGCAGCAGAAATTCATTAGAATTCCCAAAGCACCTTTTCTACTTAAACTTGCTCGCGGAAGAAAACTTTTAAAGAATACTTAATATGTTTCCTTTGCAATGCATTCTCAATTAACGATTACGTATTTTTTATATGACGAGGGGGGCAAACAGGCTGGCGAATCACCTGAGCCATTCACGACGACAGTAGAAGAGAGCAGAAGAGTAGGAGATGGGTTGCCGAGCTTCATCATCATTATTTCAGCCTGGGTTCGTCCACTGCTGAACGTAGGCCTCCTCCATTAATGTGCTGTCTTTCTTTTCCACAAGCGTGGTCGCCACTGAATGGCCTTCAGACCCCAACACTCGTCAGATCTTCGGGCCATATGTCCTGCCCATTGTCACTTCAACTTCCTTATTTTGAGAGCAATGTCGGTGACTTTAGTTTATCTGTGACTTCATTACGGATCTCTTCCCGTAGCGAAATACCGAGCATTGCTCTCTCCATAGTGATTGCGACCTTAAATTTGCGTATAAGGCCAAGAGTGAAGGACCAGTCATTGCCGAGTTTATTGGTTGAGAAACATCAAAACTGATATTTAGTTGTATAAAGCGGGGCAATAAGAAAAATAACATAAGTTGTGGATTTTAGAATACCGGTGGTTATGTAAGTTTATTCGTTTATTTGAATATTCATTTAAGGTTTTATATTACATAAAAAGGACTGTAAGGGAGACGCTGCCTCTAATTAAATAAACAGATAGGAGTAAAGGAAGGGATAGTGTAAAGGGATACAATCAAGTGTTTTTGTTTATTGAATTATGCCTCTTTAAGTAACTAAAAATATTACCTTTTGAAAACTTTTCACCTTATAACCAACACTTTAATTATGAGATAATATTTTTTTGTAACGAATATTGTTTAATTGTGACATTACTCATCAAAATTAATCGACAAATATAAATCTTCAAATACGTACAAAAAATTGTCATTAAAATTCTAACACGTAATATTACGTAACAAGATTGTTTCATTTTTCGACACTAGTATGGCTAAAGTATTATATTTAATATTTATACGATATATGTTAGACTATAATATTATGATCAAACCTCATGTTACAAAATTGTTCGTCTATAAAGTCGGTTTATGAGCGATAATTTTACGTGGTAACACCGGACGCTTAAGCTGATCACACCACTATCGGTTGTTCTGGCGTCTCGCTTGCACGCTCGGCTCAGGCGGAACGTGACAAGAGTCATACTTTATCGTGCGTGCAACCGGCTTTCATCGATTTATAAGACGTTTTGACGTCGAAAATAAATCTATATACCCTAACAGGATTAAAGTATGCAACTCAAATGTACAGTACTGATATTAGTTTCGATATTATCCATAAAGTAAAGAGTCATTCAGACTTAATAGTTATATGCTTTTAACGCCTATTTTTTAAATGTCTTAATTAAAATTCAACACGCATAATGAAATAGATAGGCGTCGAGATAAAAATAAAGATATCTATCTTACACCTACCCTCATCACCGATACAAATCTCAAGCTCATTAGTATTCTATTAAAGCTGCATCATATGGGCTGTGATGCTATCTTATGAGGGCGCAATCGAAACAATTCACTATATAACCCGGCGTAATCCCCTAATAAACACAGTGTTCATTTGACGTTTACGGAAAGTTTCCCGCCAACGTTTACATTCAAAATGGTCGCAAAACTAGCCTATGTACTAGCTACATTCTGCCTAATCTACGTTTTAGTTGAAGTCGAAAGCTCTTTTATAAAACCAAATAATGTGCCAAGGGTTGGAAGAAGTAGCGAAACGGATCCATTTGACCAGGGGCTTATGGGATACGTCATAAAAACTATTCCTAGCAAAACTATTCCACGGATGGGAAGACGAAATTATGATTCCGTGAGATTATATTATTAAGTTTTATTTTAATTATGTATTTTATTTGCGGATAGTGTATCTGTGATATTTTTTTTTCTTTCAGGAAAACCGTTACGACATTCCAAAGTTATATCAAACAGATAATTTAGAATTTTTGAACGGTGCGTATAAATTACTATTATTTAATACTCGATAAATATGTCAAAGCACTACTTAATCCTCTGAGATAGAAACTTTTTAGTAAATGTTTTCCCATCATTGTAAAAATAGTTATAAGAAGAGGATGTGGGTTTATTAAGGGTTATTTGTTTTAGAGGAGGAGCTTTCAAAACTAAACCAAGAACAAGAAAATAGTTACGGCAGCCGTTAAATTTCAAACTCTACCAGGCGATGTTTTTCCCGTGTCTCTAGTCATGATGTTCTTCATTTAAGTTTCAAAATAAATTGCATGCAAACAATTGTTATTTTATTTCGGCTCTAAATTTTACATAAAAAAGAATACTTCACGAAAAGCACATTAAATAATTACTTAAAAGTTTCTTATTAAAATTATTTGCGTAATACGAACCGGATTCATGTTTACTGTCAAAATAATCGAATGTAATCCAGTTAAATTGACGGGTCACAATTTTATCGTTCTTCTCTTTCATGTGTATATTATTTTGTATATAACTATTTCCTTCTAGTTCCAATTTGTACTTAAACTATAATTTTTATCGTAATCTTATTATTTCTTCCACGAATTTTGTGGAAGAAATTTTGTAAATTGTTTGGTGTTTAAATTCTAAATTACTAGTAAAAGTATCTGAAAATAAAATGGTGTTAACGGCTGATGTTGTTCTGCCTGAAGAATCAGAACTGACGGTGGACGAAGTGAATTTATCCACTGCTACTTTGCGAGCTGGTTCATTTCATTTGGGAAAATATTGTGAAGATGTCAATAATGTAAGTATTACACTATTTAAATTGGTAATTTAATTATTTACTAGCTGCAGAAGAATGACTTTGCTGTTTCTTTTACATAGAATTGATTGCATAATCACAAATAAAATAGGTTATGTTTTGGTAAAATAAACTTCCTACTAATCTAAGCATATACTTATAGCACTCTTCAATCACTCTATAATAACACTAACAATAGTTTGTGCATAAGCTACATATAGATTGAAAAAAAAAAAACAAAATTTGTTACATTAATTCATTTATAAAATAACTTTTGTACAACTTCAACCCCTCACCTCTAAGTTGATTTTTTGGTATTTATTTTTTGTAACTTATATAAAAACAATGTACCATATGGTGTAATTGTATGGTCATCAAAATATTAATAAACTGCCAAATCATATTAATTAACTAATCTTCACCCAATTAAAAGAAAAATTATTTTTTATATTCATGCAAGAACAGTTTTAATTCCGCTAAGATTTTTTTAAATTATGCATAATATTGATAATGTTCAATTTTGTTAGTAAGTATATTATAATGTAAAGAATAATTTTATTTAATGTATTAATTTAAAAATTATTTAATTTTTGGATGATGGGAATTACAGATGTGATTGTAAACAATATATCAAAGCCTTCATCATATAAAATGGTAGCCGAAAATCTCTAACATTACAGGAAAAATTTTAAAAATTGTTACTTTGTATATTAAAGAAACAATGGTTATAATATTATATTATATTAAATGAAAGGTATTTCTTTTAATTTCTCACACCAGTTATATATATTTTTGAATATATTAAATTTAAAAAAGTCATTAATTTGTGTATAAAAATTGTATGTGCATTCTGCTAAATGAAATATATATTTTTTTAATAACTTAGCCATAAATAATGAAAAAAAAAAATAATCTATAGATGTCTTTAGTATTAGAATATGCAATAAAAGAAATTACTGTAAACTAATACCTTATTTTATGATGTGAACATTGATATGTACCTTTGTAACCATATCTATCAAAATAAAGAATTTTAATTCTTGATTTATGGCTCTTATCTATGCTTTCAAAAAAGAAATGATTATATTTAATTATGTTTATGTCCAGTATGCACATGGAAACCATAAATAAAGAAGAATTTAATTAAATTCAATAATATTTCAGGAATTTATGCTGTGTCGTATTGAGGAAAAGGACCCTCGTAAGTGTGTGAATGAAGGTAAAGCTGTTACTGCTTGCAGCCTTGAATTTTTCCGCAAGGTGAAGAAGAGCTGCCTCGCTGAATTCAATCAATATGCCAACTGCATCGATAAGAGCTCTGGTGATTTTGGATTGGAACAGTGAGTATAAGTCTCATAGTCATCAGCAAGGCTGGTCCTACCATAGGGCGAACGGAGCGACCGCTCCAGAGTCCCAGCGGGTGCGTCACGCAAAACTCTTGATATTTGATTATTTCAAATATATTTTATAGTGAAATATACAGGACAAGTATGGAGGGCGCCATAATTGGAATTGCGCTCCACTTACCTTCGGCCGGCGCTGGTCATCAGTATAGACTAAATCAATATAAATAAACATATATACCCTCCATGTAAGTTTTTGTTACCTTACCTGAGCCGAGCGTGCAAGCGAGACCGCGCGTGCAAGCGCTGCGATAGAAAGGCATGAACACCCAATATCGTTTGGCGTCATCACTGAAAATATCATTTGTAAACTGACTTTGACCTACAACAAATTTTAATAATTATATCATTACAACTTCTCTGTGGAAGTTGTTGTCAGCTCTGGTTTCCGAACGGCAAAACGGCACACTCATTCCTCAAAGACTGGCAATACCTCTACAAGCCATCTGGCAGTTTAGTTGTCTCCTGCATGTTTACCCCTTGTTATATGATAAAAGAAAGGAATAATTAAAATACGAAACATTGATTTATTTTTGTTGTCTGCTAATAGCTTCTGTATATTTGTAGCTGCCGCAAAACTCAAGGCGTCTTTGATAAATGTATGCTGGATAATTTGAATATGGAACGCCCACCGTTTGGTTACTTCTGCGAAGCTAGGGTGCACAATACTAAGAGGTAAGGTAAAATACATTTACTATTTTAGAAATTAATATGGCATTTGCCAGTGAGCTATGGAGCATAGCATTCTGGGTGTAAAGCTTGGCGACAGAATAAGAATACAACAGTACACTCCAAAACACAAATCGCCGATGTAGCCCAAACAGCAACCTAGCTAAAGTACGATTAGACTGGCCATTTCTGCCGCATATCAGATGATCTTTGGGCCAAACTCTCCACTTTATTCACCCCAGATCGGAACAGACATTGTGGTAGACCAAGAATGAGGTGGAGGATAATACATATAAATAAGTACATTTAAATAGCTTCATCTTCCTAGTAATGCCCCGCTCTAGTAACAGGTTGCGCTTATAGTGCAGACAATGTGATTGTGTGGCGAGTTAACATGCCTGACTGCGTCTGACATCATACTCGGAACCCCTAAAAACTCACAATCTCATGTTATCTTTTATCACTCCGTGACATTAACCGGGGACACGGTTTTACGTGCCCTCTGAGATACGGAGAAGGTCGAATATTTGAAAACTCCGCCGCGGTAAGAGTTGCTTAACTTAGTGAACGACTCAAATATTTTTTTCAGGCCTAAACCACCAGTCGAAGAAAAAGCAGTATATCCTGATGCAACTCCAGAGTTACCTGATACAACAGAAAGGAAACCAGCCAGATTTGGATCCCGTTTCTACTGGATGACAGAATAATCTGATCTTATTAATAGACGTAGACGATGGGTAGCAAATCATGTAAAAATCTTATTATTTAAATTAAAAAAAAAACGTAAAAATATTGTCTTATAATTTTACCGCCTCTTTAAAATATAAATAAGTCATTAACAACTGTTTACTAACAATAGGTTAAGATTAAAGAATTTTATTATTTTATTGAAAAGAAAATGCTATTAATAAAATCTTAGCATCAATAGTTCATAAGAAAAGGGTGTATATATGTTTTAGCCTAAAAATGCATGCTCCTCCACTAATTAATTGCTACGCTTGCTTGTTTGCAGCGTTTTTTAAAAAAACGCTGCAAACTCAACCACGGACGCTGACGTATATGTGTCTCTTTGGACTGGCGTGCATTTTTAGACTGCACGCACTACTGAAATTTGTAAGGGATCGGTACAAACTCGGATCCCCTTGAACTACCGTCATATCCAATCCTGAAACAAGTCTTCGCTTAGAAGAAAGAGTATCGAGAATATTAGACATACATTAAGTATTTATAGATTTTTTTCCTTAATTAGCAGTTATATATACAAAAATATATGCCTGTATATCATTATTCATTTGCAAATGTTGTCTTTTATAGTCTATAGCAATATGTGTTCTGTGGTCTATAGTATATGGTCACAGAGCACAGTTTCGTATTAAATCAAAATATTATGATACCAAATTTACTCCGTGATGTGGAAGTCTGGAAGCTGATAGATTTTATTCGTATTTAAATATTAAAGAAAAATATAATACAGATATTTTAGAGTGTCATTTGTGTGATGTGATAAATTTACGATCAATACAAATATTAAGTTGATATTGTACATAAAATATTATTGAATATATAACGTTTAAATATAAAGGCATCAGAACCAACTTGGTCTTGTGCAACATTTCCAAAACGTTTATCTAATTATCAAAGAAATGCCTAAGAATTTAAAAAACAAAAAACGGCGCTGGATTTCACAGAATAATTCCCCACACCATAATATTGTTAATGACTTCGTGCCATATGTATATCAAAATAATTACCCATATTGTAATGTATATTTGGCTACAAACAGCAACGAAATAGATATCGTAGAAGACGATACAACAAACGAAAGTTTGAAAGTGAATTCGACACCAGCATCAAATGAAACCAGAGTTATCGGGAGGCAAAACCTATACAAAGACTGGAGTTTGTTTTATACAGGGTAAATGTTTTGTATTAATCCATTAAAATGGTACTAGATAGAGTAACAGTAACATAATTTATATCTACAATTTCAGAACCTTGTGAAAACTATAAATTAATAAGAATAAAGATTGTTATAGAGCAGATTAATATTTTAATTGGAAATATATAATATTGGAATACCATTTGTTTGGCCCTTGCCTTTTTCTTGAAAAAATGGTGAATGAAAAATTTCAATAGAGTAATTTAATATTAATGTCACAATTTATTATCTTTAAAATTTTTTAAAGATAATTTTTAAGATTTTTAAAGCTAATAATTAAATTTATTTTATTATTAGCTTTAAAAAATCTTAAAAAATGAACACGACACCAGTTGATAATTCTTTTTAACACCTTAATTTCAATACAGGACCAATGACAATCCATATTCCCATCACATCAAGACTATGGATTGGACGGACACATTTTGGAAAAAGGAGGATGACAGAGAAGAGCCCCAATTAATTGTATACTATGGTCATAATGATGTTGCAAATAAAGGAAAAAAGCAAAATAAAGTAGAGAAATCCTTAAATAAGATGTTGGCACAACCAACTGAAATGAGTAAAGGCAAAAGGTATGTGTGTCTTTTGTTAAATAATGTGCTCTTATATTATTATTTATTTATAAGTACAGTCAAAAGCAGATACAATAATACATCATTATTATTTAGTGGGTTAGCCACTGAGTAGTTGAGCTGAGTTTGATAAATAATAATTAATTGTTTTATCACATTGTTTTAGTTTATTAGAAAAAATGGGATGGACAGGGGGTGGACTGGGTAGAGAAGGCCGTGTTCTTTTTTTCTTTTTTCTTCATCTTGACGAATGCAACTTTAGCCCGTACCAATTATCCTTTTTAGTCTTTTATTAATATGTGTCGCCACTACCAAACGATCTCTCCATACTTAAAATTGAATCGTACGTGACTAGTGCCGTTGAAACGCACACGGGAGCGCTGGCCGTACCACCCCTTACCACCACAAAACGGTCACTCTATTGCGCTCTTAAAACAAAACCGGACGACTACGCTCCTGTTTCAAGGAAAATCCTTTATATTTAACTAATTTTTTGCCACAATCAACTTTATAAATGGCTGTAATACCGGCTGTTTAGAAAAATCCCGATTAATTGAATTAGGACGGAAGTTTTGCTGAGAAGGTTTTGTTTTGGCGGCAAATTTTCGCCACTCACGCTCGCAACATAGGCTCGTAATTTCCGTAGTAATTTGAGTGCTTTGTGATCGTCCCTGCATTTTTCGTGTCCTACTTTGATTTAATTCATGACTTCCGAGGAACCAATGGCTGCTGCGGTGGTGAGTAACCCGAAATTGATTTTATTTTTACAATACAACTGTAGTTACTTATAAAATCTTTTTTTTTTATATAAAAAAAACATGTTTCTCTTGTTATTTGCTTTCCCAAAAGGAGTTCTTTTCCAAAAGTAATGATCAAATGTTGATGTTTAAAAAGCGATCTATCTAATTATTATCGCCAGATTCTGAATATCGATTTATAGTAAGTAATGCTATGAATTATCTTTAGAGCATAGAAGTATTGAGAATTAAAAAAAAATCGTAATATCTATATATAAATTTTTTTTCAGTTTTTCAAGTAATTGCCTTGCTTATGTGTTGTTTTACACGGGTCTTTAAAATTATATTGAATTATGAATTAATTATATGACTTAAATTTTCTCATTCTGCCCAACACTTTTTTATTTGTAATTTAATGTAACATAAAAACACTTACACAAAAAAAAATATAATGCACGCATTAAAGGTCGAATTATAACGTTGAAAATCGTGACTGGAGTTACTTAGTCACGCGGCTAGGGTTGAACTCGTTAGACTTATCTTAGACATCTAAGATAAATTAACGCGAAATAAGTGTATTTTGTGAACAAAATATGATCTACTAGATATATGTATAACCAAAATAAAGATATCTGTATCAATAGTAAAAGTTACTAAAATAGGTCACGATACTTTCTTCGAAATTCGATTTCACTGATCACTGAAACGTATTAATTATTAAGTGGATAAAAATGTGTATAAAGTCAATATGTGAAATCATAAAGAGAACAAATAATGCAATAAATTGCAATTAAAATTAATAGCCTTTAGGTATAATGTAAATTCGCTACGACAAAATAAAGTATATTTCGAACTTTAATTAATTAAAAACATGTAAATAACTTTGTTTATGTCATATGTACATCCATTTTTATATTGTGAAGTTGGTCATAAAATGGTCAAATGTATGGGGAGCCCGATTCTATAGGTAACAGAGCCTTAGTGCTAGGCCTGTATTCGATTATAGCCTAGGCCCACTTGGCACGGGCCTCGGACGAAACATTTTTAGGGACGTGAATTTTGTGTGCTGTGTGTGTGTTGTAGTGGGTAAAAATTTAAATCGATTTTTTTTTTTTTATCAACGGCAAAATCAATTTTCAATGCTTCTCCTGCTGAGACAAATTGCTTAGCATTGTATTAATTCACCGTGCGAGCGGCAGGACCGTCGCGTTACAGCAGGACCCATAGCAGTATCTGGGACCTAATTAACCTACACCTGAATCGCAACCCAGGTGAAGGTTTAAGAGAACTCTCTAAAGTGCCCACTAACACACACCTTCACTGTGAGTGTTCCCTTCCCTGCCTAGCCAAATTTGTATGAACTTACTGCGGCTTCAGATGTTATTTCTAATAAAGAACTTAAGATAATTCTTGACAAACCAAGATAATTTAGTATTTTACCGTGAAAAGAGTAAAATATATAATATTATTTACAAATGAAGACACTTGCGTGTACAAAAGCGTCACGTAAACTTAGGCCTAGGGTACTGCCGACTTTTAATCCATCACTACTTAGGACATATTTAATTCCTTTTATTAATATAATTTCATGCGTTGGTAATTTTTTATAATTTATAGAGACATTATACAAGATGTACATTTTTGTGGTGTTTACAAGATGTTCACTTCTACGTTAAACCAAGACCTCTAAAGCTTTTAAAATCCGGGCCTGCATGAATGAAGTCTATGCATCACATGCGTAGTTATCAGTTGATAAAAAGTAGCGCAGCGCGGCCGACCACCCCGTCCAGTCGACGGCTGAGTGGTCGCCTGTTATGTCGCGTCGTGTGCAAGCCAGGCCGCGGCAATCGCGTCAACCCCGCCTTCGTCCCCAGGTTGCACCGGAACCAGCACCGTTTTTTTTTTAAATTTAAAGTACAATCAATGAAAAAATCACAAAGATAATTTTTTTAAACATAATTGTTCAGTTTGGATTAAAGCAAAGTAGTTTAGCTTCTCATGCATGTCATGGATTTCCGCAAAGTAACGCCTGATTCTATCAATTAATAGCTATATTCTTTAGTCGCCTCTCACTGATGCCTTGACGCCGTCCCATGACGATGGGCGAGCTCGCAATTTATAGACAGCAAGAAAGCTATGTTATTGAAAAGGTTCTCGAGATATATTGCGGTGTTCCGCCCCATAGAGCTCACGGGAACCGTTTCGGGGTCAATTGGGAGTGACAGGTTGTCCGTAATGGGGGTAAATTCGTTTTCCCCCATAATAAATGTTGTATTCTTTTATAACTGTTTATCCGGTTGATTTTCTCCATTTTGAAAGCATAATTTATTTCGCGATCTGGTCGGTCCTAGGTCCGATTTTATCGACTGATTGATAAAAAGAGCTAGGATCGTTTCGAACGAGAATATGTTTGAAGGGCGATTAAAGATGACCGACTGCCGTCTGACGCCATCCCCGTAAGCACCACGGTCTCTACAATTTGGTTCTCACTGGTTTATATTATTTTTTTTTCAAATATAGTCTGCTTAAAGAAGTAAGCCAACAGACAGCATTCAGATGTGGTGTGATAAAGATTAGAGGACTAGTAGGGTGATGTCCAGTTCTGGTGCCCTATGTCATAGATGATGAGGGCCCTGCTGAGTTTTAGTGGTTATACTAGCAGAGCTATCGAGCCCCACACTCCCGTTCGCAAAAGTTTCTAGATCATGGGATTATTTGTGCATTTGCAGATGTCCAGTTAGAACCATGTGTGGTACATAAGCTGTTTAACCATTTCAGATAAACTTTTTTCTATAAAATACCCTTACGTCACACACGCACAAGTTCACGTAACACAAGTTTGAGTTTGTGGTATCTGAATGATAAAATCTGTTCACATTACAAAAAGAGCCTTTCCTTGAAATTTGTCTATCGTAAATGGTTTTAGTCGATCACCGTCCGACAGTCTGGTGAACGGTCTTCAAAAACCACAATAGGTTTGAACTCCACGACCTGTGGAATAAAAGGCAGCGATTCCAATCAGACACACCTAATTCGCAATGATGTAATCGCCAGTAACGATTCATTAAAGTAAGAGCCGTATATCATTGTGTATAAACTAATCTTTGCCCTCAGCTTTACAGGCTTTTAATTCGATTGCATATAAGTAGAAATCTAAATATATAAACTATATCTATTTTATTCATGTATGATGAACATGATATGATGAAGCATTCCCTAGATTAAAAATGTCTGTAACTTTCATTTCGCTATGAAAACTTCGGCACTACAAAAATATCAAACCCAGCGCTAAAATATCGAGTGTAAATATATCAGCGGACATCTGCGCCTGAACTCGATATATCGCCCACGCTATCTCGATATCTCAAAATCCACAATTCTGAATTAGCAAAGAATTACTTTTCTTCCACAATCTATTCACCAGTGAGCTCCTATATGCCAGTCAGCTTCTATAAGCGCACGTCCTATATGCCAGCCACCTCTGCAATCCTATAAGCAAGCCAGCTTCTATATACTCAAAATTATATGCCAGCCAGCTCTCATATGCTTATAAACTATATGCCAGCCACCTCCTCTATTCTTCTATACACCAGCCAACTCCTATGTGTCAACCAGCTCCTATATCTTTGCAACCTATATTCCAGCCAGCTCTAGTGTTCTAGAACAAAGAAGAAAGTAGAAAGAAATAGCATTTCTTTAAGATCGCCAATGCATCTGTGATTCTTCTGCTAGTGCAGTTTTTTTTTGTTTTTTTTTTTTATTAATGTATGCCTAACATTATCTTTGTCCTTCTCCAGTCAAGCTTTCTAATACATTATTTTAGGCGTGGTCACGACGATGGGTTCATCTGTATTAGAATTTTTGTCTTGTCTTCCACCATTGAGCTATCCAGACGTCACCCTAGCTTCCACCCGTGACGTTGTCGTCGCCGGAGTTGTTCTTTTCGACAATCATGCAAACCCTTAGCCCTATCTTCACACCTGTAAAGTTTTATTTTGCAATAAAGAAAGACCTCTGTTTTTCCCCAAGGACCAATCTCTATATCGAGATTCATCAAAATTAGTTACGCGATTAAGGCGTAAAAGTTATTAGATTTGTGAATAAAGGTAAGGATTAATGCAATTAACTTTGCCCTAATTTGACTAGTGTGGAATAAAACTCATTTTTACACCTTACTCAAGAGATATATAATTCAGAGAGAGATTTCGATAGATTTACTTACGTTTACGTTCGAAACGAAACGTTAAATGATGGTTCGTGTTTTCATTTTATACGACTTCCATGGCCGTGACGTCGAGGATACGATACGTGCTAGTTTTGATTTGATTCGTGCTAGCAATGTTTAGCAACTAAGTTGTATAAAACGGTAGTATTAATGTTTCATTTGAGTGCACAGGAGATTTCGCTGGTATACCCCTCGCGCCCCTCATCTACGTATAACCTGTTTATGTCACAATTTTTACTTATAAGCATTGTATAAATTTGTGCTAAATTCGTATTGAAAATATTCTCTAAATATAGGTAGTGTGCCTATGTGTGCCTAGTTATAGTACAAATACTTGGCATTAACTATTAGTACTATATGAAATTATAGTGTCACAGTGTGTGTTGCCATACTCCCCTGAAACGGCTAGACCGATTTTTATAAAAAAAATTGTGCATATATGATAGGTCTGAGAATCTGTCGTTATCTGTGTTTTTAAAATCGTGGGGTACTACTACTAATTTCAAAATATCCAAAGATATTACACTCAATTTGATATCCTAATTAATACGTACAGAAAAGTGACAATAAATTAAATACTAAGTAACAAGTTATGTTTTTTTTTTTAGAAATCCAGGGCCAAAAATGCACTCAGTGCAGCCATTGGACGATGAGCGAACACAGGTAAGAAGAAAAAAATATCGCACACAAAGCAAAAATGACGTAAATGTTTCAAATTGTTCATATCTAATTAAATACCTTTGTCTTCTTCGTCAATAAAAGCAAACACAGACAATCATAGAATGCATAAAATGGCAAATTTACCCGTAATTCGATTCAATATTTTGTTTTTTATTTCCAAATGTTATTTCTAAAGACTTTAAAAAATCTTTTTTTATTTAAAATGATATTTTTACTCCATTATTTAATTGTATTTTTCAGCCACCATACAACGGGGGTGGCTTGAATATTGGAAATGGGAGTTACAAAACGAATTATGTCAATATAAATGATGGTGGCGTTGCTGGAATGACCCACACACAAGGTAGCAGCAATCGTGAACAATCCAATACACAACAAACGAACTACCTTAGAAATAGAGCTGGACATAGTGATATCGACGGGATAGCTACACAAATAGGAAACGGTCAAGACAACCGCAATACAATAACGATAGTCGATACCGGCCGTAGGAGTGTAGCCGTACCTAATAATGGGAATGAGAGAAGAGACAATGTTGGAGGGAATATTGAATCCCGTAATGCTGCTGTCGAGACTAACCGAAATAGTTACGGCCAAAATAATCCCAACCCGACCACACAGGGTAGCAGCAACCGTGAACAACCCAATGTACCACAAACAAGCTACCCCATAAATGGAGCTGCATATAGCGCAACTGCCGGGACAGTTAGACAAATAGGAAACGGTCAAGACAACCGAAACACAGTGACAATAGTCGATAACGATCGTAAGAGTGTTACCATACCTAATAATGGGAATACGAGAAGATACAATGGAGTGACCTTAGAGTCCCGTAGTGGTACTGGCGAGACAGACCGGTATAATATTGGTTATGGCCAAAGCAATGTAAACCGAGTCACTGTTTATGGACCATCAGGCACGAACACGCCAAGACCAACGCAAGGTAAGCCACAGCCCATTTCACGATACCCAAACCGCTGCGACGTTCAGTTTACTGCTTTGAACAAATAATTGTAACTAATGTCTAGAATGGTGTGTTGTTCCATCGCTGGCTGCGTCAACGGTGAACATGGATTCGCTGTTGACGCAGCAAGAAAGTGGGAAGAGGCTAATTCCGGATCAGCTAATTTATTCCGCTATGAATTAAGCTGTCAAGCTAAAGTATGGTCCAGGAATGTCTGCCGCATGTCGGATGATATTTGGGCCATAATCTCCACTTTATGGATTCCAGAGCAGTGTCTTCCAATATTGTGTTTGATGCCTTATATCTCACAGAAGCGAGCGTTCATCATCCAGCTTATCGTATACAGACCAGGCTATTTGAAATCCTGGTTGGAATACTTTAAATTCAAAAACGGTGGCTTTGATTTATAAACATACCTAATTGGTTCGGTAAAACTCAAACCAATTCATGTTTGAATCGTTTGAAGTAAAATTTAGGCTCATCTCTTATTAGCTAAACTCTCTTAGGCGTTCCCTAAATCTACCATACCGTTATAATTATGTAATGTTTTATAAAAATATTGTACAATAAGATTGAATGCCGCTTTGAATCCAAGTAATTCAATCTTATGTTGCAAAAATTTTATTGTAGGTCTAGGGAACGCCTAGGCATTATTCAAAGGTGCGACATTGATTGACGAAAGGAACGCCATGTCTTGTACTATATAATAATAGATGGCATTTGGTGCACATTTGGCAGTAACTTAGGACTTTAAATTAGGTTGCTTTTTTTTTGTTACAAGGGGGCAAACGAGCAGACAGCAGTCACCGAAGTGCCTACCGGCGCCCATGGACATCTGCACGATCAGAAGGCCAGCAGATGCGCTGCCGGCCCTTAAACGACAAGTTTAGGCCACCGGGAAGTCTCACAAACCGAACGAAACGCGACAACAACACTATATTTGATATCCGATCTCCTCCGTGTTTCGGAAGGCATGTAAAACAGTGGGACCCGATTAATGTCACTTTGTGATGTTAGTCGTAGGGTTGTAGAAATTGTGGGGGTTCCGAGGATGACATCAGATGGCAATCGGTTATCTTAACTCGCCCCACAGCCACGTCCTCTTCAATCTAAGCGGACCACGGTATTTTAAGGAAGCAGAATAACTTCTAATGCTATTGAATTAAGAAAAAACTCTTACGAATTCTAATCTGTCTATGTAAACATAACATTGTCGTAGAACAAGTACAGCGTGTGTGGAGTTAAGCACGAGAATTACGCTGTAATATGTCGTTAGAAAATTTGGGGCACGCTAGGAAGCGCTTAGTATTCCATTGCTCTTTGTGTCATGCGACGTCCCCGTTTGCTGAACGATTCAGCCCCCGGCGAGTTTAGCTTGCATTCTCCACATTTGCAGTCCCGTGCAAACATGAGTGCAGTTTCAAAATATAATGAGTGTTGTTTCACATCATCAACATTATTTTAAAAGCTTTTTTTTTAAGTTGCTTACTTACATAAAAAGTTTTGTAGTTTGCAAATAGCCTACGGTATTCACTCATGAGGCGCCGACCTTATTTTTCTTTCCCAAGAAGCTATATATCCGACTCATCTGTAGGAACACAGCACTAAGCAAAAATATAGATTTTTTTTGGCCTTGGTTTTCTGTAAGACCCTTCCTCAGTCGCTCCATATAATAGACGAAAGACTCGTTATTCCTTAGTTCTGTTTCAAATGGAACTATTTAGTTAAGTATGAATCTATATCTATACTGAGACGAATTTCTTAGCATTCCATGGATTCACCGTGCGGGTGCCGGTCCATCGCGTTGCAAAGGTAAGGACCATAGCAGTGCCCGGGACTTGTGACCCAGGTGTAGGTTTAGGAGCGCGCTCTTGACAGTTCTTGACAAGCCAAGGTCTTTTAGTAGGTTGTATAGGGATTTTGTACATTAAGCTGAAGAGTTTGTTTGCTTGAACGCGCTAATCTCAGGAACTACTGGTCAGATTTGAAAAATTATATCAGTGTTAGATAGCCCATTTATCGAAGAAGGCTATAGACTTTATATCATCACGCTAAAATTGAATCTATTTTTTTTACCTAATTTTACGCGGACGAAGTGGCGGGCACAGCTAGTAAATAGATATTTGCCAAACGTAAAATGCGAAATGGAAGAAAAGACTTAGATTTAAAAGGTTCTAAAAACGATTCTTTTGGATGTTAATAAATAACAGGAACTAATCTATTCTTGTCATTTTTAGTCTCTGGTCAGTGGAATATGATTGAGTGAATGAACATGATTGGAAATGATACGGGGACAAATTAAATAGTCAGGTGGAAAACACGATATCTGTGAAGAGATTTAATTAGAATTCTTAAATGAATGATAGTGAAATGTTATCATACAGTGGTACAGGGGTTTGATAACAACTATGTAAGCGCCTCGACATCATTTCTCTGGAAAATACAGCAATAAGCGTATTGTCGACAAAAGCGTAGAAGTTACTGGAAACGAATATAAAATACGAACATTCTCTTTAGCTTGCAATACAACAAAAGAGTGTTTTCCAGGAATTCTATATTGAGTTCTATTTAAAATTTATTTATTTTGTAATCTCTTATTATTTCTTTGTTTATGGTGGAGTATAGTTGTCTCAAAACTATAGTCTTTCCAATCTATCTATATAAACCTGAAGAGTTTCTTTGTTTGCTTGAATGCGCTAATCTCAGAAACTACTGTTAGATAGCCCATTTATCGAGAAAGGCTATAAGCTATATACCATCATGCCACGACTAGTAGGAGCGGAGAACCAATGAAGAATCTTTCAAAGTAGGGCTTTTTTTTCCTTAGAGTTTCCGCTGAGTGTGCTACGTAAACGGTTAAACTTTCGCAAAAATCATGTATGACAGAATTATTCCTATTTAAAAGTTCTAAATAAAAGTCCGCGAAGTTATACGTCTATCTTTTAAGGTTGGCACATTTTAATCTTTTTTATACTAACCAAATTCTTTCTTAAACAATGCATTATATGTGAAAGTGTTTTTGACGTGATATTTATCCATTAAGATAACTAAAAGCTATTTTTTAAATCCCTAAGTGACACGAGAGACCCAAGCGGACAAAGTCGCGGGGTACAGTTAGTTATTTAATATAAAAAATAAGGTTCTCAAGTCGTATTGAATCAGGAATTTAACGCATTTGGATGCTGATCTGCACCTTGCAGTTGGGTTTCCGGTCTTTAAAGAATGATAATGTTATTTTCGTGTAGGTTCTTAATATAATTCTTGGAAGAGGAGATTAAAGGCTACTTTAAGAAAATTGCCATCCTCAACCGGGCGAAGCAGTACTTCACGCCAGCCCGTCGCTTGCAAAAGGGAAAGAACATTATTTTGACGTTACAAACAGACGTTTCCTTCACACAGGCCTGCTCACCTTCGCCCATCTTCACCCACCCTCGTCAACCTTAACCCACCTTCGCCCACCTTAGCTCATCCTCGCCCACTTTAGCCCACCTTCGTCCAACTTTTGAAGTGGCGAGCGTAATACTGGACTCTGACACATTCCATTTCACTACCCATATTTTCCATACCACGGGTCTATATCGTTTCTTAAGCAGTAAACCCCAAAAATAATAACCATATTAATAATATATACCATATAAATAATATTTGCTATTATTTATATGGTAGTCAAGAATGGTCTCCATAGAGACACTTTAGGTATTTCTAATATTCCTCGTTTGTTTAATTTTTAATTTAAATACGATATTAGTTACGCAAATTTAAGTTCATTCAAGCCTAAAATTTCAAAATTTATGCGTTGCAAACCTTTCGCGGTTTCCCCGAATTGAAAATTAACCATTCGGTCACGGGATTTGAATAATTCTATGAAAATCGTGTATCTGCATATGTGATTAGAGAATAATTAGCGACCACGCAAACATCGCACATCAATAAATTTTATATAACATTCAGGTTAAGTAAATTTTGAAAGCAAATCTATTTCTATATCTATACATAAAGCTGAAGAGTTTGTTTGTTTGCTTGCTTGAACGAGCTAATTTCAGGATCTACTGGTCCGATTTGAAATTCTTTCAGTGCTAGAAAGCCTATTTGTCGGGGATAGGCTGTGTCAAATAGTCCTATGTATAATAATATATCTATGTATGTATATTGGATATTTCTTTTATGTTGTGTACGATATTGTTAGAAGTAGGTCTGTATAATAAAAAAGGAATGGCAAAGCTAAAATGAATATGATAATGTTATAACGTCATATAGTCCTGTATATATTTATTTATTTAAATTTTTTAAATGCATATTTTTAGAAATAATAACAGCTCCTCTATATAAGCTATAATTGTGCCCATAATTCATAATCCTCCGTATTTCGCAAATTCTCACATAGTTTTGAACTTATTAAACGTATAAAGTGTGAATAGCGTGGCACTAATAGTTAAAATTTTATTGTATCTAAAAAAACCCGAATACGGTGTCAAAAAAAAAACGCGTGATACTCTTTGCGTAGCTAATACGCCTAAAGTATTTACTCTATGAAAAAAAAGGTAGAGCCATAAATTATAGGTAATTCTCTAGTTTCATTTTGTATATAAATTTATATTGTGAAATGAGTTGGAAAGGAGATATTATTAAAACACTGCTTACGGGAGCCATTTTTTCAATATGCCGGCGCGAAGGGCAGAGATACAAGGTGGCAAAGGTGAAATTCGGAAAGACCACATCAAAATCTGTAATTCTGCCAATTTGCAAAACTCCCGGAAAACTTCTCAAGCAAAACTACGAAATGATTGGATTATACGAGCATTTTTCTAACCGGTACCGCTGGTGTTCGCTTCACGTATAAATATGTTATATACATATATTAATTAATCTAAATATTCTCTGATGTAGCACTTATCACTTATCTAAAAAAGTGCATTTTAGTGCACTTTAGTGCTCCTCGTGAAGACTGCAATGTTCTTTGTGCATTTGATGCTGTAAGCCTCCTAATTGCTACTGACGGAGCGACTTAAATTTAAATCTGCTTGTGAAACTGAGCAGTGCGAGTTAGTCAAACTTGTGATACCTTATCATATCTTACAAGTGCAGCACATAAAGACGATTGTGTGATTTATTTCAAAAGGCTTAAATTGTTCCGTACAATATACCGTGTACCGCGTCCCATTAAATATAGAGGGAGGTGGGGGATTAATGAGGCGAGTGGAAGCAGAATCTTATAGACCACAGCCGCCTGGTAAAGCGGCAACCAAGTCGTAGAGCTTTACTTCGCCGGGCCGCCATGGCGACGTTGTCGCGTAAGCGATACGTAAGTATCCAAACAATCCATATTAAAATTTAGGACAGGTAATTCACTTGGCAATAGTTTGGCAACCTCGCCAAATTATAAGCGTAGCCATGTTTACTACTGGTTCGCCATGACGTCTCGACAACTATACCAGGCTGTTGTCACTTAGTACGCTTCACCATGGCATGCGTCGCCACGCCAAAAGAAGTCTTAAACACCGCATTTATAGCGATTGTGAAGAAACATATATTTAGACAAATTTCTTAGTATTCCATGAATTCATCGTGCGGGTGCTGGGTCCACCTTGTTGCAGATAGGAATTATAGCATTATTGTGGCGACTAACACTCTTCACTGTCAGAGTTCCCTGCCCTGCCACGACAAATTTGCTACGATCCTACTCGTGGGGCTTTTGATTTCATTTCTAATGAATAATCATTATTTTTTCTCCTAAACATTAATCAGTGCCTGGGACTTGCGATCCAGGTATGTTCCACAATTGGGCCCTTCTATTATCCTATATCATCCCCGTTCCCGTATTATTAGAAATAACGAATGACTACGAATCGTTTCTGCTAATGTATGTTACTGTGCAGCGGTAATATGGTCCAAATTGACTCTTTGACGTTATGAACACACCTACATCGCTTAGACAACATTGAGTGCTTGTAATTTAATATGAACTTTATTGAATAGCAATAAAGTTCATATTAACTCTACATTTTAGTTAAAAAACGTTTGTATTGGAAAAAGGAAAAGACTGTTTTTAGGGTTTTCCCGGCAATTATTCGAATTTTTCTCGCCGTAAAAATCATCCTTGGACTTCAACGGGCATTAAAAAAAAAGAATTGGTAAAATTGGTCCAGGCGTTGTTGAGCTATGCGCTTACTACACATTTTGCTATTCATTTTTATATATATAGATAGATTACATAAACTGTCTAATGTAATATTTAAACCTTATTGGTATAGTTATCTTGATGCATATTTTAGGTTAGGCAATGGTGCAAAGAGGCTGGTGATGGAGTGACCTATGAATTTGAACAGAAAAATTCGTTTGTTGAAGTCACGAAAACCGATGAATCGAATGTCTATTGGATGGCTTTCAAATCGGTGGCCGACAAAATGTAAGTAATGTAAAATCCCTTTAGCGTCCCGCTGATTGTTATATTTTAGTAACTACCCTCAATAAGTCAGTTGACTATTTTTCTAGTTCAGATTATACTTTGCAGTCAATTAAACCTAAAACACAAATATTGCAGCGAAAAACAAACATGGTCAATTTGGGCTAAAGATTTTAGGGTTCCCTAGTCCTACAAGGAACCCTTATAGTTTCGCGTCCAATCAGTGCGTCCGTCCGTCTGTCTGCCCTAACTACTAACGTCTTTAATTTAATTAAATTGATTTATATTTTCAACATATTAGACATATTTTATTTATAATGCCACTCGATTTATGTAATATTTAAACCTCTCTCAACTATCCAGACTAAATTAGGATTTATTTTAGTCGAAACTACCGTATTGATGGTGCCCTATAAATTCTTGCAGGAAACTAAAGTTGGATTGTAGGATATTTCCTGGAGGTACGGATAGCAGGTACGTTCGCGAAGTAGGCATCCCCGCTATCGGATTCTCCCCCATGAATCACACGCCTGTCCTGCTACACGACCACGACGAGTTCCTGAACGCCGAAGTCTTCTTGAGGGGCATCCACATATATGAAAATCTATTACCAGCAATTGCTAACGTTTAAATATGCCGCATACAATTTTTTTTATTATTTCACACATTTATCATAATATAACATATTATTATCAAGTAAAAATGACTGTAATCTATATACAAACATACATACGTAAAAGCGAAAGGTCACCTAATATGTAATCTCGAAAACCGCACGACGTACGTCGTATGAAACTTGGTCAAAAAATTAGGATGTAGTTATCTACGACTCTTGCAACATTACGCTGGTGAAGTCGCGGGAAACAGCAAGTTTTATATTATTTTAATAGACTAATCTTTAAACCATAGATAAATAAGAACAAGCTTTATTTTATGCTACTAAAAGTGCTGCAACAAATGTCAATTACAAAAACAACTGTTTTAATCATTGCTAGTTCATAATTAGGGGTCATCCATAAATTACGTCACACGTTAAGGGTCATCGAAATGTGATATTGTGTGACAATGGGCAGGGACGTCAAACGCTTTGCGGCGTCACATGTCAAATTTGAAAAGATTCAGCAAAAAAAATAATTTATATATAATTTTGTTTTAGGTTTTTAAATGCATGCATAAAATTGGAAAATTTGTGACGTCACACTAAGGGGGAGGGGGTTTAGAAAGTGTGACAAGGAGGGGGGGGGGCTTAAAAATTGTAAAATTTGTCTGACGCAATTTATGGTTGACCCCTTACCGAATAGTATTTAAGTATTTATAATGTGCTGCATTATTATAACTAAGTTTTAATAATATGAAGTTGGTATAAAAAAGATGGCAGCTAGTGACAACCATCTATTTGGTCAGTATTCTTGGCATAAATCATAACGTTTGCCTTTAGGGGGTTGGAAAAAAGAATAACGATTGTTATTACAATTTCAGTATATATGACATGTTATTTTTTTATAATTTAAAACATTTTAAGACTTGTTATAAAGACAGATTCTATAGTGATTGCATCACTACACCTTTACATATACTAATGTTACATTTTGTTATTCTATGTACAATATTTAATATCGTTATATTTTGGAAATAAATATTTTATTTACAATTTTAGTATTATTATATTGGATGTTGTTATTGACACTTCCTTTCTCCCAGGGGGGTATTTAATGATTCAAAAAAGCTTGTAGAAGTATGTTAGAATAAATTAATTTCAGTTTAAGTTTTAGTTTGAGTTTAG
>JANCMC010042888.1:0-26587 GCA_024363005.1 Charaxes varanes | reverse complement strand
AAACTTTTATTATTATGTTTTACGTTTTGCTTTTGTTTTGTGTTTTCTTTTTTATTATTTTATTGCCTTTTTTTAATGCACGGTGTATAAGTGCGCGCGTTTGTGTGTGTGTGTATGTATGTAAACCAAGGGTCACTACAAGTGATTTCAAAAATGGCGGCAACGAATACTCGCTCTACTATAAACGGACATCCTGTTAGAATATTTTTGCATGCATTAAGATGACATTTGTCAATCATCGAAGCAATATAAACGATAAGAAGATTAATTCAAAAACTACTTACGCCTCAGAACGCAATCTAAATTATTAAATTCCGTTTATTTTAAGTTTAGACTTTATTGGGCCACGTATTATAAGATGGTGTTAAGCAACCGGAACAAAGCTAATTTTTTAAAATTAGATAAAACGGTCAAGAACTTGTCAAGACAGGATTATAAAAAGGGTTCTGTATCTGATAAACGTATTTGTTAAATAACTTCAAGAGCTGTTGAGCAATTTTGTTCAAAATAATTTAATTTTTAGTATGTTCTATCAATATGGACAATTTCAAGAAATGGCAGGGGGAGAGCACGTTGCGGGCGGACAGAGCGATACTATTAGTGTTCCTTGTAGTACTACGGAACCCTAAAAAAACTAGGAATGCTTTTCGTAGATATGACTAATAATCACGTTTCCCCTCAAACTAAGCGCAATGCTTGTTTTAGGAGTGGGTGTGACGATATAATAGCGATTTATTTGTTCTTTTCGGTACTTAAGTGTCTTGAATATTTAAGTTTAATTTAAAAAAGTTTTAGATATTTAAAAATATTGTTTTAAATTTAGTAACGACTTAATAAGATATTATTGGACGCTTAACATATATGTAATTATCGTCTTACACAAATTGTTTTTGACTACCGTAAGTTAGTTTTAAGTGACGTCATATTCTGTTTGTGTCATAAATACATTGAAAAAAATATACGACTCTGTTTTAGATCACGCGGCTGGAGTAATTAATACAATTTTATTTACTTTAAACCCTCTTTATTGTATATATATTATTTACAAACTATAGGCCTGCAGTGTTTCTTAGATACAAACGAAACATAACTGATTGAGAGAGAAAAAATATGTGCTGGGATCTCTCTCTGTTTCCTACAGTAGTATACGAAACGTAACTCTCTCTCTCTCTATCTTCAATAAATTATCAATAACTTATTTTTTCGTCTTACCTGATCACACAAACGTGCGTAAAGTAGTTTTAAAAAATAAAGCCCAGCCCTTACGTATAGTTTATCAAACCAATGTCAGTTTCCTCTGTACCCGTCGGGACCCTCAATGATAAAACTAAGCTAAGAAAGCTGTGAAAATGGATTTTACAGATCATATGCTTAACGTTAAGGAACCTAACGCTAATATGAGGTTTCCGGGATTTAATGACACTAAATCAAAAAAATGACTATGAAAAAAAGTTATGTTACTAAATTTTATAAATGAACTCTACTACTACTGATTATTTAATAATAATAAACCTTAATTAATGTGAAGATACAAAAAGTGAGTGATATTTATAATCTTTTTAATTATTTTGGAAATTGGCTGTGATACGGAACTAGAAAAACACTTCTGACAAACGATATACGTGATTACATATGTGTTTCAATATCTATACGTATACAAATCTGACTATATAAAGCTGAAGAGTATGTTTGTTTGTGCGTCTACTTGTACGCTATAATCTCAGGAGCTACTGGTCCGGTTTGAAAAAATCTTTCAGTGTTAAATAGACCATTTATCGAAAAAGGCCAATAGCTATAAGTTTAATGTTTTCACCTAGTTTTTATGCGGACGAAGTCGCGACACAACTAGTAATGTATAAAATAATGGCGATGATATTTTTTTCATATTTATTTTACATAAATAACATTAAATTCTCTTTCTTAATTACCAATAGACGTATTAATAGAACGCCTCATATTTTCGAATTTGAATTTTTCGCGTTGACACACTATTGCTTAAAACCATCCAGTCTAAAAAACTTCTAAACGTAATGGGTACCATTTTGATTCTACAGTTTGTCGGACCATATATAATTGTTAATAATTTATTAGAATATATGTATATTCCTGAATATAATTAAAGTTTTTGTCCATAGAGTTTATAAACGAGCCTTAATATAATAGCTGGACTGAACGTATGATAAAAATAAAAAAGTATTCAAAACTGATAAATAAAATTGCCAAAAATGATTACATAACAAATTTACATGCAGTAGAAGACTAGAAGTCAGAAGCGAGCGTTCATGGGACGATCGAATGGGGTTACAACTCCACAAGTATGCAAGTGTTTATTAAGTACATGATAGCTACTCAATACCTCCAGTTTTATTCTTCAGATGTTTATTATTTCTTAAGTTATGTCTTACGGCCCTGGGATCATAAATGTAGCGTGAAGGCATTAAATGGATGTGTATAGTGAATGTAATATCTGTCTTGCGTGTATAATGTGTTTATCTTGTATGTATAGTGTTATATTATAAATCAGTGTGAAATTGTATAATTGGATATATTTAATACATACACATTGATAATACACCCAGACTCGAGACGGGAATAGAAGCCACGACCCCCGGAGCGGAAAACAGGGTGACTGCCCACTGCGCCAACGAGCCAGTCAAAGTATACAGAATACGATATAAATTGACATAAACTCTGGCGGTGCTGTGACATCGATTAAAGGGGTGTATGCGGAATTGGCGCAGAAATCCCGACGTAACGAGCTTAAGATAGTCGCCACGTGTATCACAGCATCTCTCGTCTTGTGAAATTGCCTAAATGTATCCGCTTTACGTCCGTGCCACGACGCTGACTTCGAAATGCAGCATACATCAACGTCGCAGAGTATGGAACGACTTCAAAGAGATATATGTTTGACAGTTTGACTTGGAGCATGATTTATATGTTTTGGTTTATGCCTGCACGCGGTGAGGACAGCGGCTTGTGTGTCATATACATACATACACGTAAAAAATGCGACGAGATAAAATTCATATTTACTTCTGTTTATATAAAGCTGAAAAGTTTGCTTGTTTCTTTAAACGCGCTAATCTCAAGAACTACTGGTCTAATTTGAAATTTTATTTTAGTGTTAGATAGCCCATTTATCGAGGAAGGCTATATACCATATATCATCACGCTACAGTAGAGATGTATTTTTTTTTCTTTTACGCGGACTTTTGAAAATTTCGTCCTACTTTGGTGTTTACAATAAGAAATGAATTGATATATAAACTAACCTGTATATATCTATGGAGAACCGAATAAAAAGGAAAATCAAAATGTCTAAAAGCGTGCTAAGACATGCTTATATAGAAGGGTTCCGTATCTTATACGCTATAAAAGCATTTGTTAAATAAATTCAAAAGTTGTTGTCCAATTTCGTTCAGAATGATTTTCCTAATGAGTTTTTAGCATTTTCTATCAACATGGAAAATTTCAAGTCTCTACGTCTAATAGTTTGAAAATGCTGGAGGGGACCACTTTACGGGCAGACAGACGGACGGACAGAGCGAAATTATAAGGGTTCCTTGTACTACGGAATCCTAAAACTACGTGTGATCGGGCTGTGGAAACCACAAATGAGGCGAAACACGGACATTTTATCTTCCAATAACTTTCGTTTTCGTTTTTTCATAAGGAGGGTTCCACGTTGCGGTACGGAGCGAAAACCACATGGCGCGAAAGATATAAAAAGAAACGGAGCGTAATACGGATAGTATCTGTATGATTGTTACTCAGTTTTATGCATATACGGGACGCGCCAATAAACGATATGGGCGGTAAAACGGAGCGGCGAAAAGTCCGGGATCAGATGTAAAATTGACTAGTATAGTCCGGGAGACGGTTTTATTTTTCCTTGATACAATTGCGGACCTTAACATTACAGTTTAATTACTAGAAAGAACATCTAAAGCCGCACTAGTAGGATCATATCATATTGAGCCTCAATTGCTCAACGGTTCTATCGTACCCACTCCTAATACAAGCTTTTAATTTAAGCTTAGTAGGAGGGGGAAAAGGGAATATTAGATATACTTAACAAAGTATTCCTAATATTTAAAAAAAAATACTGGATTTGGCTAGGCATTATCACTTATGTTAATTATGGCAGTTATCACTATGAAGAGCGCGCTCTTAAACCTACACCTGGGTCACAAGTTCCGGGCACTGTTATGGTTCCGTCCTCTGCAACGCGATGGACCCGCCACCTATTCTCTGCAATCTAAGCGGAACCTGGTAGTTGACCGGAATAACGTTAAGAAGAAGAAAAATTCCATATGACTGTACATATGTACAGTCATATGGGATTCTATAGTATATAACTAATAATATAGTAGTATATATATACTACTATATTATTAGTTATATACTATATTACAATATTTTTCGCTGCCCGTCTGTATGTTTGTTTCTAAGTTTCACTAGCTGAATGATTGATACAACAAGGGTGACATAGGCTATTTTACTTTTAAAAATATAATTAGGGTTCCGAACAAAAATACGAAAACCCTCAAAGTTTAACAAAATCAATGAAAATCACACAGACGAAGTCGCGGGGTACAGTTAGTATGTTATAAACAAAATATCATCCGAAAAAGAATAAAAAGATATTTAATAGTTAAAGATCTAAGTAAACGTTAAGTCGAATGTTTAATAGCCAAAACATTAAATAATGGTTTAAAAAAACTATGTCACATCAATTTAGTCAGATCGTCTGTCGTCGAGAACAAGAAATTCGCAGATTCGTGAATAATTTGGGATTTTTATATAACCGAATATTCGTCTGTAAGGTAAAGGGAGGTGATATAGAGGGTGGGCGCTGGGTATGAGGTGACATCACGACGTGGATGCGTGTCGGCTGCGGTGTTCTGGTCCCTGCAGAATTACGCATATTTGGGAAATTGGAGACACAGGTTCCATCGCAATGTTTTGTATTACCGAATATTTTGGAGTTATATTTGTATGTTAGATTAGTTCCTTGAGATGTCTAGCTATAGAACAGGGCATGAGAATGAATATATATTCGTAGTTTTAAATGTTTTTGTTGGTGAATCCATCTCTTACTCAACTATTCATACTTTACACTACCTTGCCCTTGCACTAGTAAATATTTCTGATCGGCTTGGTTGGAAGCAAGGCTTATGGTGACAGTGTTGCCTCAGACTAAGGTCAGAATATTTCTAAAACAAAATTAGTGATGGTTCTTGACAACCAAGATCCTTTGACATTTGGAGGGACTTGACTAACATACGGTTATACCCATTTTTATCAGGTCAAAGTGCTTGGTGTTTTGTATTATATTACAAGTGATTATCTCAACTTCATATCTGGAAAGCTTAAGTAATCTGATGTACTTAAAGTAGGATCAAAGAGTGTTCACGAGAACTTGCAGCGTTGCTTCTAAAAGTGGGACATAAAAAAAGCGTTAGGTTACTATCAAATAGGTACAGCTTTAACAAGTTCGCGAGACCTTTATAGTTGTTGTTAGCACATTGCCACGAGACAAACTTCTCTGCTTACTCCCCGAAGTCAGACTGTTACAGCTCCTTATGTCGTACAGAGTACGTGGAGTAAGGCTGCAATGCTTTAATAGTCGAACTTTTGGTCACATAACATTTGCAATAAAGCTTTGCATGTAATCTCTCCGTAACACTCAGAAAAGTTGGAGAAATTCGTTTATTCTTTAAGGACATACTGATCTCACCAAATCAGTATCGTGTAAAATGTTGCCAAGACGACATATTCTGGCTAGACCACGACCGCTCTATAAAATATTCTTTCTTTCTTTTAAACTCTTGACTGTATTTAGTAAAAATATATCTAATAAAATAAATAGACCGAAAAAAAAGCTAGGTCTTTGTTTGAACAAAGACGCAAATTTGTACTCAATGTATATTGGTAAAGTAACCTTCAATTCTATTCTCGTAAACAGGTTATTGAATATTCTTCAGACATCAATCAGACGAGGATTTCTGCCGGAGTTTGTGATATAAGAGTGGGCGCTGATGGGATGCGAATAGACATTTAGGCGATTTATTACCGAAATCTCGTAACAACCCGCACAATGCCGCTACTTCTGGGATCATTACTCATTTTCGGGATCGCTTCTACCCCGAGCGTTTGTGGTGCTATTGGGAAAAGCTTTTTACGGAACGGTCTCCTAAAATATACAAATACCACTATTACAGTAATATGCTTAAAACATGAACTTATGAGCTCTTATTACTATATATATATATATAGTAATATAAATTAATAAAAATTAATAACTAATAACAATAGATAAACCTGCAAGATCATGATGTTAATACAATAAAATAAAAGCAGTGTTACTAGCAGAAATTAGTAACCATATACATATAAGTAATTACACATGACTGGTTGTGTAACGCATATAGCCCGTAAAATTCAAAATGAAATAAGGATTTTTATAACTTCCGTCTTTGGGAGGATATAAAAGGACTTGTAAAAATTTTGGAATTACATTATTCCAAAATTTTTAAGTAAGAACATTAGTTTCAGGTAGTGGATATTCATACAAAGATTTGGTTTCGGTAGAATTTCAAGTACTAATGCGATATTAGGTCATGGGATCACTCCTCTTGATACGAGTAAATGCTCCAAATTTGGTACTATACAATAATATAAAACCAACTATTGAATATAAGATGGACACAAACTCGCAGTTAAGGGTTACAGATAAAGGCCGCTGTTGTGGATCAGCATGAATATTTGTGATGATCAAAACAAACACATCATTGTATATCGAAAACTGGGTCAATGTATCCACCCCATCTGTACTACGCCAAGTTTGTGTGGATTGAGACCTAACCAACAACAATATAAACAATAATGATATAAGGATAGCTCTACTAACTACAATTTTATAGTGCTGAGTTGATACAAGTTTCTGGTGATACATTATCTTTTATATTATTATTGAAAAAAAAATATATTCAAGAAGAGTGTACTTGTATATTAAAGTAAAGCAAACCATCAGAGAACCTTTTGGTACAGCATGTATGAAATTAAATAATAAAATATGAAATACTAACTGTTACTATTGTTATACCTCCTTGAGGGTAAAGTTTTACAAACTTTAAACGACATTTTTTATTTATATCTAATCAAAAACTAAAGAAAAAAGTTGAATAATTCTAGCTTTGAAAATGAGGAATTTCCATAAAAACTTATACCAATTTAACAGCTATATTGAGAAGGGACACTTAATTATCGGTTATGTAATATCTAGAGAAACAGTTTTGATTTGTAATTAACATAACATTACAGTATTAAATGATAGTTAGCGCGTTTGAATTGTAATTAGGAGAGACGGCTGTTTAAAAAATAAATGCGGTAAGATTTACCTAATATTATGAATCAAAGATTTTTTTATGAAAGGTGGTCAACTAAAAATCTGACTCTTATTTAGGAACCTGGATTGTCGTGATAACGAAACTTGACAAACTGTCTGCTATACCTATACTATATAAAGCTGAAGAGTATGTTTATTTGTTTCCTCGAATGCGCTAATCTCAGGAATACTGGTCTTTGAAAAATTCTTTCAGGTTTAGATACCCCATTTATCGAGGAAGGCCACAGGCTATATAATATCATCATACTAAAATTTTTCACCTAATTTTACGCGGACGAAATCGCGAGTAACAACTAGTGGAGTATAGCATCTTATGTGGATTTTGAGCCTTCGTGTACCACGTTCTTACCTTTACTTCTTAATCATACGATGGTAGTTTTTACGGTGTTAATTTAAGGTCTAAGAATTTCGTAATTCACACCAGATGTTACAGTATGTAGCGTTTCAACGCAACATGTCACTGTGACAAATGAATCCACCGTGATTCGGGTGATACCGACAATGTAGCGGTCGATATAAAGCTTTCCGGGGCTTGGGTGTTGCTGTGACAGTGTTTTGAGTGTAGATATAAATGATCTTGCGGAAAGATGTTCAGTCTAAAAATGCACTCTCCTCCACTAATTAATTGCGACGCATGCTTGGGTGTTTGCAAACATGCACTGCAGCAAATGATAATGACGAGATTGCATATTTGCGTATACAAGCTATTTGGTATACTTTGGGGGCGTGCATTTTTAGACTGCACACACTCTGCTCTATAATTTAAAAGAAATGTCTATTTAGGTGTTAATGTCTAGTGTAAAAGGAAACCTTATAGTTTTGCTCCGTCCGTCTGTCTGTCCGCCAGCAAGGTGGTCCACGTCTAGGATTTTCAATCTATTAGAAGGAAAGACTTTAAATATTCCATATTGATAGTACGTGCCAAGAACTCATTAGGAAAATTATTTTGAACGAAATTGGCCAACAACTTTTGAAGTTATTTAACAAATATTTTTATCGCGTATCAGAACCATTTTATATAAGAGCGTCTTGACACGCTCTCGGCCACATTTTTTGTTTCTACACCCTTTTTTAAACAATTATCTTATGCAAAGTTCATAAGTCCACTAATTAAATGTATTTTTAAGTCATTTATAGTGAAAATATTATTTGAGGAAACTAAAATGTAGTAATAGAGGAACGCGCACTCCTGTTTTTAGATTTTATTATGCACCCTTTATCGCAATACGTAGAGGGAATACAGATGGGTATAACAATTCAATTGAAAGCATTTTTTAGAGTGAGAGATTCGTCTAATAATGAATGATACGCATCATGCATATGTAAACCTTCATTGAATTAAGAATTTCGTTATTTACAGAATAAATAACAAATTTAAATGTCGCCATGTAACCCGAGATACCGCTCTGACAAGTGAATCCCTAGTGATTCGGGTGATTCTAAAAGGTTCCGGTCGATACAAAGGTTTTCTGGGACAGCCACAACAATACAGAAGCAATTGTTGGTGTAAAAAATAAATAGTTGGTATTAGCCGATGTAGGATTTAAAAAAAATGCATGTAATCTATGATAAAATAATGAAAAAGTTTACATAGTCTAAAAATTGGCTACAGTATTGCACCATTGCGATCTTATTGGAACGTGACTCTTTAATTTGATTCGGGACTATTCAAGTTCGTGTAGTGTAATCAGATTATGTAGGATGAAGGCGGTTCCGGATCAAGGTGCACTAGTACCCAACAGCCACTTTTACTCTGTTATTTGACTCTATGATAAACTGTCTCAAAAAAATCAGAGAAAACAAAGTATTTGTTTTTCTTCACATGATAACATCTTAAAATCAATGAAGCCTGCAACACGCTTGAAAAAGCATGACTCATTGTCACGTTCTTCCTTAGCTGAGCGGGCAAGCGAGAACAGCGGAACAAGCGATAGTCAGGCACGATCGGCCTAAGCATTTTGTCGTTATTACGTAAAATAATCGTCCGCAACTATCCATATCCGTAATTTTAGAGACAACTTAAACCTTGTAGTTTTTACCAGACTTTGTATCAATATAATATTGCATTGAGTAAAACAGACGTGTACATAGAAGAGAATAGAGTATCGGTGAAAAAGCTCCACCCCCGCAAAATACTTTATTATGGCAATTTTTTGTCACGCAATCAACCCACGTAGCCCCTAACCTAACCTAACCTAACCTAACCTAACCTAACCTAACCTAACCTAACCTAACCTAACCTAACCTAACCTAAATAGTGACACTAGTAGCTAGAGCAGTCCGGGGTTGCATACCCGTAGAAGATCCAGTCAGACATCGGACAGATAACCGGATCCACAATCTGTTAAATCTATTTATTATTAATTAAATCTAAATCATTAATTACTACATATCCGATCAGAAAGGACGACTTTTCTGCTTAGAATCAAAACAATGCCTTAATCTCGTATCAAATTTGATTACTGCCTTGTTTTTTATTTTCATGTGTATTTACCATAGAGATTTAATGTTTCCCATTAGAAATAGGCAATCGTGTAGTTGAAAGAAAAATAAATAAACCACCTTGCTAAAGTGAGTAATTAATGCACTCGTGTCAAGCTAGTGCTCTGTCGAAAAACACTCGTGAATCAATTGTCGTTTATCAATAACGAGTTTTAATGTAATTTTCACATTCCTTTAAAGTGACTATGACGTAGTTCGGAAGTTTGTATTGTCGCTGGTAAAAATTGCTTAAGTTCGTTATTTTTGTATATTTCTATCTAATAACTAAACATCAAAATTATTATCTTGTCTTTCGCTTTGACCAGGGGATTTTAACAATGTTGTAAGATCCTCATGTTTGACCGCAAATAATAATTCTGCAATTTATCGAGTCCAATCAATTCCTTTCCTAGTAAACTGGTCCTTGAGAGATAATATGTTTTTATATTACATGGGACAAACGAGCAGATGGTAACTGACTACCGACGCCCATGGACATCCACTCCACCAGAAGGTTCGCAAATGCATTGCTGGCTTTAAGGAGGGATTTAGTTAGATAAATAGATATAAGAATAAAGGAATAAGGGATATGTAAAAGGATATAAAGGAATCCATTTAGGAAAAAAAAGGATTCGGATGTTACTGTCTCGGACGGTGTAGGGGGAGTGACAAGAGCAGCCAGATGTGACATCAAATATTTTCCAATTTATGCTTGTATTAAAATTATTTAAAAGAAAACAGCAATTTCAATTTTTGGTAATACACTCCCCTCTCCCCCCTCCCCGAGTGATTCCGAAGGTCAATGTGGTTACAATCGAAACAGATAATAATTAACTGTGCAGCGAATGTTCTTTACCAACAGATTGTCTTGTCTATATCCTCCAATACAAGTTTGTCGATGGCGTAATGGGTATCAACTTTAGTCATTAAACGTGTCTAAATTCTAAAATCATTTAGAGCGTTCGCGGCGTCGTTTTAGTGCTCTCTGCATACTTCGAAAGTGTATTAAATTTTGAAGTCAGTCCGCTACAGTTACCGCCAACATTAATCAAACCTGAATCAATAGTGATTAAGAAGTCAAGGGTCAGTCGTTCGCACTATGTGGTAGGTTATGGTCACGGTGAGTGGCGAGAATTTTTAAGTGATGCGATGTGTAAAAGTAATAGTCATAGTGTAAACAAAAAGTGAAATTTAGAAATAAAGCCCTATGGAAAGCATAGGATTTTGTATTATAAATAGATTTAAAGTGAGAAATAGAATAAACTAGTTGTACTCCGCGATTTTGTTCGCGTGGGACACTCGTAATATAACTTAGGGCCTAAAAAATATTTTTTTGATATGGACTAATATCATGTTTATAATAATACCTTCACAAGTAATGCATTATTTTAGAATAAATTTGGTTAAGAGATAGACATATACTGTTGCGGACTTTTATTAAGAATTTTTAAAGGGGAACAATTCTGTCATTCCATTTTTGCTACACTTTAACCGTAACTTTAAGCGCACGCAGCGGAAGCTTTTAAAAGGAAAAAAAAAACGATTTTGAAACATTCTTCATTGGTGCTCCGCTCTCATTGGTCTCGGCGTGATAATATGTAGCCTATATACTTCTTCGATAATTGGGCTTTTTTTCAAAAAGATTTTTTTAAAAAAAGGACAAAGAAACAAACTCTTCAGCTTTGTACATTAAAGTAATATAGAGTATAAATGTTAGAAGACATAAAAATTAATATTATGTGAAATTCAGATTGAGTTCAATATGCAGATTCTGAATAATTAACTCAAATCTAATAATATTAGAAGTATCAACATGTACTGGGTCAAGGGTCAATAGGGTCAAAATATTGAACGTAATTTCTCTTCTAGCATCAAGTAGATAGATGCAGTTATATAGAAATAGTTAACACGTATATAATTAGCATTATTGATTGAATTTTTTCTTATACCTAACAAGAATATACTTTGTTGAAACCATTAAGAAAATTGACAAACTGAGATAACGGGATAGTGATTTCTAATAAGTGGCCCAGAGCGTGTTAAGACACTCTTGTTTAGAAAGGTTCTGAATCCGATAGAATAATTTTCCTAGTGAGCTTTTAGTGTGTCCTATAAACATGGAGAACAAACATGGGAGAATTTTAATTCTTTACATCCAAGCGATGGGATTGAATTAAAAAAAATTCACCCAATGCGTTTATTAACATCACCCGTTGTCAGTAATGTATTTGTTAATTATATTTTCACATAGATTTCTACAATTAACCGGGTCTGGTTACTGGTAGCACAATGTTTCCTTGTATCCGATAAACTAATTGGAGCAATTAAAACACATTATTCATGGTATTCACGTTGGTAAGACACCATAGACAAGTTGGTAGCTCATAATAACATTCGACATGGCATTTATGGTTTTGGCCAATTAATAATAATCACCATTTAATTCAGGCGACATTTGTTTTTTTTTTTTAATTTACACGAATTTTTTTAACTTTAATGTTCTTGTCCATTGTTTGAGCCCAAATTTAAATAAATTTTAAATTATAAGCGGCATTGATATTTTTCGAAATATTAAAAGACATTATACATTTTGTATGAAGTTGGATTTAAAGGTGATTGTAAAATATATATTATTTTTCAAATCAAAATAACAATTTACCGTCTGTGTGAATTCAGGGATTCAGTAAAATTTTGAGGCCTTTAATTTTTTAAGCGAAACCCTAATTGCTTTTTTTTTTTAAACCAAAGTAAAAGCCTATGTTATTCGTTGAAATATCAGCTATCTGCCAGTGAAAGCCTCGTTAAAAACGCCGCAGCCGCTTTGGAAATTACCCAGAACAACCAGAAGACAGACAGACAAAAAGACATAAATGTTTTAACCTGCGTTTTTACTATGGGTATCGTATATATTGTCATATGAAATTACAAAACAAAAATTCCCACGTTACAAACAGCCACTTCAATTTATTTATTTCTATGACTGCACAATTTGAACGTTTTCTATCAATTAGTATCGAATTTGGTATAGTTAACTTCCCACTCTTAATATATGTTTATGTACTTAAGGCATAATACACGTTAGTTATAGTTTCTTTTTATTCCTTGTCTGAAAGACATCCATTTTGGCTTTCCTAAAAGACGTCCAGAGACATCTATAGTGTTTCGGTAATATCCAGTGAAAAATTCCAATACCGTAAGTTGTGATGTTCAGATCGCTTTGTGTAAGTCCTTTTTTAGTGTCTTTTGCGGTTCATTTCCATTTTAGCGCCCATTCATAAGTTACGTCACACTGTATTAGGGCAGGGGTCGGCAGCTGTTTGAATCGGAAGAGCCAAAAATAATAATAAAAAAAAGGTTCCAAAGTTTATAAAGAGCCACGAATATTTTCTATGCCAGTAATAAATAATAGTCGCAGAAATATTTTTTTTGAAAAAAATCACAAATCCATTTATTAAGAAAAATATCCATATATAAGCAGTCTTTTTTCAAGAAAATGTAAGGTATTATTACATAATTTTCGTATGGAACTAAAGAGCCGCGGCTTCACAGCCAAAGAGTCGCATGTGGCTCGCGAACCGCAGCTTGCCGACCCCTGTTAAAGGGGAATAGAGTATCACTAAAATATGACATTGTGTGACAACAGGTATTGGTCAGAAGTTTTGTGACGCCACATGTCAAAATGAAAAATTTTCAAGAGAAATTTAAACTGCTGTTTCCTATCAATTAATTCACATACAGTTAGAAAATATATGAAATGTACCCATTAAGGGGGTTTCGAAAACGTGACCACCTGTGACAAGAACTGGGGGAGGGGTGGGGGAGCAAAAACCTCGTATAATTCGCGTGACGTAATTAATGGATGATTCCTTACCGCTTTTGTTGTAATTCTGGTCTATAGGTCTGTCAAAATCTGAAGAGTGTCAGTCGATGCCGACACTGATGGGTGCAGTGGGGGGCACGGGAGCCGGCGCAGGTCTCGGTATCATACCCGAGCACAGTCTCCTCGACTCTTGTACGCGTTTGTCCATTTCCCTCGAGGAGAGCGTCTTTAAGGTAAATATGGAAGCTGCATCTAGACAAACTCCTTTTTTTTACAATAGAAGGGGGAGAACGGACAGGAAGTCTACTTGGTGATAAGTGGTCACCTTTGCCCATGAACATCTGCAACATAAGAGGTGCCGATGCGCTGCCTGCCATCAATATGATGAGGATGATATTTTTCGAATTTTTATTTTTCGTGGAATCGAGACAGTGGTACCAGATCGAACGATTCTTTAGAACATTCTCCATTGTAGAGGCGGTAGAAAACGCACACAGAGGCTACGTCTCTCCGGAGGCCTAGATCGTTAAGGTTTTCGGTTAGATTGAGATCGTCGATAATCCGAACAGCCCGGCGTTGTATGGAGTCAAGTGATAGGAGTTGGTGTTTACTATCCCATTCAAAGTGATCAAAAAATCTTGATTTATACGAAACATATTTATAATTGGTTCATAATTAGTTTTAGTAAATTGATTAGTCACTTCAACCAGTTTTTTTTAAATTATACAGCATACGAAATAAAGAAAGTGCTTGTTCTCGGAGTTTTCTTTACTGTGTTTAGCTCCGACCCGGTCGCAGCCAGAGCAACTTAACTTGGCGATCAACTCAAATGCCGAGCACTGATTAGGCCACGACCTCCTCAACCCAAATTTAATCAAATTAGGTCAATACCAAGGTTCGATTATGGCAAATTTTTTTATCTTCATTCGCGGTTTTATGGAAAGTAATTAAATTTGTCATATTTCTCGTGGCTATAGAGCTTTTGATAAGTGTAACAATCAATTTGCTTCTAGATAGAGAGGCTAATCTTAATTGTTATTTACGGTTTAAGAATTTTTTTATTATTTTTTATTTTCTAAAAAGATTTACAATCACTTATGGAGAAAATACAATATTAAATAGTAAAAGCAAAAGTAGGCATATTGGCTATTTGTACAATATCTTATTTAGTACTAAAATAAAGAAAAATCCTTTCCATATGTGATGTTTAAGTAATTTCTTAAAAACATTGTTTGATTTAGCATCCTTGATACTATTAGGTTATTTATTATATAGTTGGGCTCCTTCATATAAAGAGCCACAAAAAAAATCCCTGTCAACAATTCGCATAAGTAAAGATTTTGATAAAAAAAAATACGATATCAACGGTATTATACAAAATTATCGTGCCACAGTGTTTTTCTCCAAAGTCCTCTGAAACGCCTTGACCGATTCATATGAAATTTTTTCTGCATATTTGGCAGATCTGATAATAGGTCGTGAATTATTGCTAAGCTCCTAAGTGATAAGGGTGGCCCACGCGGTCGAAGTCACGGGATACAGTTAGTATGTATATAATATTAGTTATTAACCGTGACTTCACCCGCGTAAAATTAGGTTAAACATTTTAGCTCAATGTATATCATTGGCCCTATAGCCTTCCTCAATAGATGGGCTATCTAACACTAAAGAAATTTTGGAATTGGACCAGTATTTCCTGAAATTAGAGCCTTCAAGTACTCAAACAAACAAACTCTTCAGCTTTATACAGCCTCATGCCGTACTTAAAATTATTTCTTACTATCGGGACAAGTACAGAATTAATAACAATCTGTCTCTAATCAAGCTAAAACGATACAAAAACGGCGGTAGTTGTAAAGGTTCAGCTAATGACGTAACAAACTACCCTCATAATACAATATGGACCGAATTTCCTTTTATCTGTGAGCAATTTATATACTGTAGCCCGGATGTTAAACTGTCGTTTTAGTTCTTGTCTGTATCACTTCCGGTTGTATTGGTCAGTACGCGTCCTGTTTTTCGAATGCGATCAAAATCGCTATCGAAAATTTGAGGAAAAACATGCAAGGTTTACATCCCAAAGTTCTTTCTTATATATTTAAATCTATTTATTTATATTATAATGTATATTTATAACCATTTTTATTTCTTTACCACAGATATGTTTAGGATTTTTTTTCTTAAATATATAGTTGCACTTTTTTGTACGTCCACAGTTAGTTAAGCTGGCAGAAAATGCTTTTAGAATTAAGCTCGCCTATTAATACATTTTTTTTGTGCCGTAAACAAAAAAAATAAAGATTATTAGAATTGATGGTCCCATTTTAAGAAAATCGTATTTGTTAAAGTACAAATCCAAAATTAACCATTTTTGTGGCAATGATAAGAGAAAGTATCAAAGTTTTTTAAATTTACATATGTATATGTATGGTATATACCATACATATACAATAACACATAAATGGGTAACATATAGGTTTGTATGTTTTTAATGTTAAAATGTATATCTATATATATACGAACCACCTATGCCCGCGACTAAAAGCGTTCAATTTCAGCCTGATGATACAAAAAGCGTTATTGTCTTATTGATATAAAGCTGAAGAGTTTGTTTGTTTGTTTACTTGAACACCCTAATCTCTGGAACTAATGGTACGATTTGACAAATTCTTTTAGTGTTCGATAGCCCATTTATCGAAGATGGGGGAGAAGAGGAAGCCTTCCTCGATATAAGCTATAGCCTAGAGGTATAACCTATAGGTCATCATCACGCTAAGACCATTAGGAGCGGAACACCAACAAAGAATGTTTCCAAATCTGGGCTATTTTTCCTTCCATGCGCTGTTTAAGCGGTTAGACTTTCGCAAAAATCAGGTATCTTAGAATTGTTCCCCTTTAAAAGTTCTAAATAAAAGCCCGCGACAGCATAAGTCTATCTATTAAGGTTTTTTATGGTAACAAAAATTTTAAAATAATGCATTAATTGTGAAGGTGTTATTATAAGCTAGTAATAAGGTGTTATTATAAAAAAATAAACAGTGAATAATATTAATACTTATCCAAAAACAAATTTATAAACTCCGAAGCGATAAATAAATAAATAACGTTTATTTGGTCAAAATATATTATCACTTAATCAAAGCAGCATTGGCCCCCAAACTAGGATTCCCTGTATGTTGAGACACACACACACACACACACACAATCACTTAGCCGGCAAGGCATCTATGCTATAGGTAACAGCCGCCTGGTATACACAATTCTTTTTTTATTTAGACATATATAAATATATACATATGGATAACACACCCAGACTCGAGGTGGGTATCGAATCCACGACCCTCGGAGCAGAAGGCAGGCCCACTGCGCCAACGGGCCAGCCAAGGCATTACTCCCAGGGGGTGGATCTTCCTTCATCTGACCGATAACTGGTCAGTTCCATTACGGGTATGTGACCCTGGAGCACCCAGCTGCTATTGTCACTCACCTTATGCCGTCCGTGACAACATTATTAGCATCCTTTCTCTCTTCCCCATCTACATTTATATCTTTTTACTCCATTCCATTCCCTTACTTTTTACGTCTTTCTAATTAGAGGTAGCGCCTGTATAGACCTCATATATACATTTCTTGAAATAATAATCTGTGATTGTAGTGTGTATGTATGAGTGAGTTTTAAAAGAAATATAATATTTGATATATTAAATCAAATAAAAATGTTTTATTCATGTAGTATACAACTTTTATGAAACGTCTAATATTTAAAAAGGTACCATTGATTTGGAAAAGTCGAGCTCTATATTACTGTAATATTTGTAAATACAATGACCCTATAAAATAAAAAATAATTCCAGAGGATTCTGCAATTTTGTTGTAGGAATGCTGCTTATTTAGAGCCCTAACTCACCGAGACACCATGACGACGTCACCGGCAATGTATACAAACAATTCATATTAAAATTTAGGACAGGTAACTCACTTGGCGACGGTTTAGCTACTTCGTCAAAAAAGAGCCTTACCCAAAACTAAATTGTAGATATTAATAAAATGGAACATTTATTATACATCCGATACAAAATTTATGACTTGATCGCATGAACATATAACATTTATTTATTCAATTTCCTGCAAATACCTCATTTATAAACATTGAAAGCCATAACGTCGGTTAATAATATTAAAACATACTGATAATTTATACATCTGAGAGTTATGAATATGTGTTTTATAAGTCATTGTGTTTATACGATACTTGCATGTCTTACATTTGAGTGGGGGGTAACTATCATTATCTCCTTCCATTTTACCGAATCCAACGCAAGCTCTTTACAATCGGCTAGACCATGGGTTGACAACCAGCGACTTTCGAACCACATGAGGCTCTTTGGATGTGAAGCAGTGGCTCTTAAATTCCATTCAAAATTATGTGATTATCTAATATTACTATGTTATCTAATTTGTTTTGAGAAAACACTGCTTCTATATCGATAACTAGATAGATAAGATAATTCTTTATTTGCACGAAACAAGGTGCATAGGATGACGGTTATTATATAAAAAGTTTCACATGTTTGTCCATGACAAGGCATGCAAATTCATAAACAATTCAATAAATTTCTTAAATAAAAGTAGTAAAGCAATTAAAAAGATATTATATTTCTAATATTTTTATGAATATATATATTTATTATAACAAAAACTTTATTTATGCGACTATTTTTTATTGAAAGAATGAAGAAAGAAAATTATTTAATCCTTATAAATACTACAAAGAGCTAACTAGACTAACTAGCTATTGGCACTCTTTAAAAACTTAGAAATTTTGTAAATTGTTATATTTGGTTCTTCCGACTCAAAGGGTTCCCGACCCCTGGAGAAACTTAATTAGAGACATTAAACCTCTTTGATTAATATATATGAAAATAAAAAATAGTGCTGTATTGCAAAACAGTGATGTAATGAAATTTCATATATTAATGCACCTAAGCAGAAAAAGCATATTTTCCGATCGGTTTTATAATGATTAATGATAACATTACTGCGTAGTTGAAAGAACATATTACTTATTTCAGCTCACAATGTAGGGAAAGATCCAAGAAAGCCGAAGACTTGGCCATATTTCCTGGCTTAAAAATCTCCGCATAAAATCTTTGCTTCGAGCGGTGGCATGAAATGTTAAATGATAGCCAAATTCCGTAGAAAAGATGGCACTTGAAGAAGAAGACCACAGTTCTACCAGGAGGGAACATCCGAAAACAAAAATGGAATAGTTATGGCTGGTGGCTGCTTACAACCAGGCAGGTCGTCAATAAGTCCTTTGCTTATATAAAAACTAATAATAAAAGGACGGACGCGAATGTGATCTCCTCTAACTATTTCCATCCTGCGCGTTCTATTTTAGGATGACATGGTATATATAACCGGTTGATCGTTGGACCAGTTATCGTATTGACCATCCCTGAGAGTTATTTTTAGATTCGGTTAGTCATACGAGCCGTTTACATGAACCGTGGAATGCGTTGTGGACCGTTAGGCAGTAAACATTTAAATAACAATGTTATTTTTTTACTTACGATAGCGAGGACTTTGCTTCTTAAGTCTCTTCTATATTTGGTAAAACACTAAGTTTTGTAGAACTTTTTAGACTACAAGGACAACTGAAATGTACAAACACTTTGAGCTATGTATTTCTGGCTCCGGCATAAGGTGTAACAATGTTAAAATATTGTACAGTGTGTCATCTTTTAGTGTAATTGGCGTTGTCGTATTATTTGATGTACAACAAACAACTAAATAAATAATAATGAGTCAGGACTACAGAAAAGCACTTTAGATATCAATCATCCGCGAAAAATACCAAATCTACGATAACACGAGCAAAGCTTCCGACAAATGCTAGCAGTTTAGGTTTTAAAAGTTCCAGTGTATAGATTTTACAGATGGCTACCCCCGTCTCGACCCTTTCCCAGCGCAGAGCGTCCCATTTGCGCGGATAGTTGTAACAAATGAGTGAGAATTATTAGCTCATTAGAGTGGTCCATTAGTCAGCGTCACTGATATTGTTCGGCGCTTTCATATTGGGACAGAGCCCTTGGTCCTTTGTCGGTTATTTTGACCTATTTTCTGACGTTTCCGAGTAATCGAATCTATACGTAACCGTTAAACGTAAAAGGCAATTTTAAACGTCTTTTGCGAGCGACGTTTATTATCAAGGAGAGGTAGTTTGCTCTTCGACTAAGAAAGTATTGTCGACCAGAAAAGTGCTTTACCATTTTGGATGACGGCCCCTAGTTAAAGAAAGTTCTTTTATTTTTAGAAATTAACGTAATGTATGACAAGCAAAAATAAGCCTTTAAACTAATTGACGTGCAAGCGACATTCGACCTTAGCGTGGCAAACCAATTTCTTGGTCGACCATACTTGACACAACAGAGGCCCTATAAATCGACTGTAGAGATGGGGCGAGTGCAAAAAGATCAAAAAGGCATGCGTAGTGCGGGCCGTATCGTTATAACATTAGATTGTCTACGGTTTTCGACGCCAAATGAACTAAAGTTAAAAATTACTTTCATTTATTGTTTATCCTTCAATCTGCAATAGAAACCTAGTAAGCACAAACTTGCGATTAATTAGCTGTATTCTCATCAAAGTGTAATGTAAATTTTGGTACTAATTTGTACTTACCCAGTGGTTCCAAGTGTGCTGCCCTTCTCATTTCGATGCGAACTCGATTGCTTGCACACGGAGTACATCTGCCGGCAAACAAAAGAAACGGTATTGAAAACAAATTCTATATCGGAACGCAGGGGAGCCTTTGTAGTGACACTACGTGTACTATTTTTAAATTCGGGATAGGGCATTTAAAAAAACGAACACACTACTCAATACTTTAACAATTTAGAAACAACTGCAAAATGATTATTACAAAAACAGAATTTCACTCACGTCGTGAAAATCGGGCTTGAGCTCATGGGGAAGGACCTCGGACGGGCTCGAGCAAATCCAGATTTTTATCACGTGAGTAAAATGCCCTGTTTATAATAATATTGAATATAACTAACGAAACAATAAGTTTAAAAAAGTGTAGAATGAGTGATAAGGATCCGATATAACACCGAACTTGTTGAGCTATTATCGCACAAATTCTTGGTTTTAGCTTTACGTTTGGATTAAGTGTTAACGCAGTTTTACGCTCTAGCAGTTAAAACTATTTAAGAAAAGTCCAAATAATGTACAATTAATATAAAAATCATCAGATAAACGTTTTAATATTTTGAAATTTTTGTTTTTTGTATCAAAAATAATTTAAAAACTGCCAGTCGCGACACGTCGTACTAGAATAACTGAATTATTTTCAATATAAACAAAAGTGACCCTTTTTCAGTTTTAAAAGAACAAAAAAGAAACTTCACACGAAGGTTGGGACACTTCTGTTGTCTCACGAGGGACTAGTCCCAAAATGACACGAAATAACAGAAACCCCACTTCAGTAACAACCGTAGGGTAATGTAAATTTAATGTGGGTCGGAACACCGATGGTATTTCTGTTTTGTGTGGTACCCGTGATTGCTTGTTACAGCTGTGTGACAAACACATAAAAAAGTATTAGTTTCTACAAACGTTACGCTTTGGCACTGAACAGACGGATTTCAATACTGTTAGCTAGAAATCGAAACGTCGATGTTTCTTTTTTTTTAAGTAAGCTTAATCAGTGGCCGGTATTTAAGTCGATCGGAAGGTTAAGCATTTCTTACCGCGGCCGGGTGATAGATGGGTGACCATTTCTAATACAGGTTTTAAAATATATGTAATGTTCTTACGTATTAATTTCGTTCTTAAGTTTAACAACTGAACAAAATGATGCACATCATAGAGCTAGACTCTTTCAGTTTAGATAGTAGACGCTGTTTAGATTTGCATTTAAAACTCCTCAGAGCCTCAATAGCTCAACGGTATAAGGTATGGACTGAAAACCGCAAGGTACCAGGTTCAAATCCCACCGCCGAGGTCCCTGCGAGAAGTTTTGAAGAAGCCCCAGTATCCTAAGCGGAAAATACCCTTTGTCTATTTTAAGAGGGTGTGTTCACTTGTGATTTGATTTTTATAAAAATAGAGAAAAAACATACAAAGTTTAATATATGATACCGGCATTCAGTGGAGTGCCGTAAGATGTAAAAATTGCAAAATCTCGGAATCCAGGGCCGGTCAACGAATCTCAAAAAAAATTCGTTAACTTTTTAGAAATTTTGCTACCTGAATGAAAAAAAAATTAGACTCGTATTTTTTAACATTTTTTATGCATTGTTAAAAATACATTTCAAAGTTTATAAAAACATCTAACGACTGGAAGTTTTTTTTGTTGCGCAGAATGCTAATTTAAAAATGTCTAAGTTCAACTGACTAAATGATTCTATCTAAATAAACAAAGTGATAAAATTGATAAAAAAAATACTCATTACTTAGTATATGTTAGTATTTTATGAGCATGTTAAACGATATTACAAGTATATAATTAGAAATCCTCTTTCGCAACTTAGCAATACTGTATCCGTTAAAGCTGCTTACTAATTTGCGAGCTTTAGATCGTATCCTGCGGTTCAAGAATACTGCATAGTTTCCGTTAAAACATTGTGTAAAACGTTGTTATACATTTTGTCTTTATAAAACAACTACAACTATTTCATACAATACGTGTATCGTGCGCGTCTTAAACGATATTACAAGTATATAAAAAGAAATCCTCTTTCGCAACTTAGCAATACTGTATCCGTTAAAGCTGCTTACTAATGTGCGAGCTTTAGATTTCATCCCGCGGCTCAAGGAGACTGTGTAAGAGTATCTGTTAGAGGATTGTGTAGAACGGTGTTATAAGTTTTTGTTACAAATCTGAACTGTTTGTCTTTTAACAAAATAAATACATACTTTTTTTATATCATAAGGGGAAAACGGGCACGCGGCTAAGTGATTACAGACGCCTATGGATATCAGCACTGATGGTGCAGATGCGTTGCCGGCCGTCAAGGAGTGGTTTTGCGTGTGCATTTTGCTTGCGAACAAATCTTACTCGTATTGTTTAAATAATGAATATTTGATAGACTATACGTTGGGGCTCGAAAAAGGCCGATCGTTAGGTTAAGTAGCTTTTACCACGGCTGGGTGACAGATGGGTGACCAATTCTAACATTGGTCTTCAAATATCCGATCTTCTTCGTGTTCCGGAACGCACTTATAACAGCGTGTCCCGATTAACGTCGTTGAGTGATATCAATTGTGAGATTGTAGAGATTCCGGAGATGAAGTCAGATGGCAGTCGGTCATCTTAACACGTCCCATGGCCACATCCTCAGCAAGATAAGGGGACCCTGGTACTAGACCGGGATGAGAAATACTTGATGTCTGCCTCCCATCCCCTAAAGAACCATCACCTAATAGGCTGTTGTGAGCTTACCTTTATGTAATCAGGGTCCGGCATTTCAGGCTTGACTTCATTATTGTTGTTATTGATGCTGGTGTTGTTGTTGTTGTTTATGTTCATGTTCATCATCCCACTGCAACAACAACAAAAAACATGCGTTAATCACAACAAAAACTGTCACATTGTCGGTGGCGAGTACGTTTTTATTATATTTAATTCAACGGTATGATTTTTATTGTATTTAGTTTAACGTAACATATGTATTCTTTAAGCCAATCTCGTTGTTTTTTGAGGTTCCGTAATTCTACAAGGAGCCCTAATAGTTTCGTTCTGCCCGTCTGTCCGCCTGCAGTTTGGTCTCATGGCAATTGCTAAAAATTCTCAACAATTTTTGAAGTTATTTAACAAATATCTTTATCGCACATCAGATAGGGAACCCTCCCATATAAACGTGTCTTGATACTCTCTTGGTGACTTTAATTTATTTTTCATTGTTATTAATTATTTATTTATTCGTTTATTATAACTGGATAACAAACAGTAGGTACAACAATACATACAGAGCATGTGGTTTACAAAAAAATAAAATCATTTCATTTTTGCCCTACTAATAATAGGTCATCACAACATGTTGTACTGGTAGTGGGGCCCTCCCTCTATATAAACCTTGTAATATTTAGGTTAAGAGGACTAATGAAGGGTTTAACGAATAAAGAAGACGTTTCAATCGGCCCAAGTTATCACATCTGCCACCACCGGTGCGCGCGCTGTATGATGGCGCACGCGCTGTATGATGGCGCACGCGCTGTATGATGGCGCACGCGCTGTATGATGGCGCACGCGCTGTATGACGGCGCACGCGCTGTATGATGGCGCACGCGCTGTATGATGGCGCACGCGCTGTATGATGGCGCACGCGCACCGACTGGCAGGCTCGCCATGTGATACCTTGGTCCGATTGAAACGTCCTCTTTCTTTGTTAAACCCTTTATTAGTCCCCTTAACCTAAATATTACAAGGTTTATACCGAGGGCGTCCCCTCAGGTTTATTGGCTACAATACACCTGTCAGTGATAATAGATCGATCCCAATAGAGCAAGACATGACCACTTTCCAACTTTTGACTTTTATTATTATAATTATTATGGTATTTACTCAAAGAGGAGAAAGGAGGTGAGCACGTCTCCGCTTTTTCTTCTCCCGTTCGCTTCTTTCGTAGAAGGAGCACTGCACCTGCAACTTCCCTCTTCTTCTCCATTGTCTCCTTCTGTGGCATCCCCATCCATCTCGCTGGCAAGCATAGTGTTGTCCCACCCATTCCTGGCACAAGCATTTACTTCCGATTTCTAAAAAATATTCTGAATTACAATACTCATACAAATTTTTGTCTATGGAATTAAATTTAAATATGTAATGAAGCCAACAACGTGCCTTTAGGTATTGGAGGATGCTCGTTAGAAATAATTACACGAACTCGCGTATGCCGTGTGTCTACCACATTAATTACCGACAAAGTCAAAGCTCCAAGAAACTTAATTAAACTATAAGCTTATGTTAATTGTGTTGCGAAACGCGGTACATGTTAAATTGGTAGGGTTTCAGAAGATAGAAACGAAAACGAAATGTTTCGTAATCATTGCTAAGGGATCACAGATTATATTTTCTTTTAGTTGATTACATAGTCTACTATCAGAAAAATCTTTAAAAATGATAAAAGATTTAAAAAAATAGGCTGTAACGAAATTACTTCTATGCAATATTTACGAATTCATGTAATGTAGAACTCAATACTTTCAAACTCTACTCCACTGTTTTCAAGACGGCATACTTGCCGTCTTGAAAACATATCTGAAGGTATTTTTTCAGATCAGAAACAGCCAAATAAAACTTTGCACTACTGCTGTAATCTTGCTTATAAGCAAGACTGGCAGAATTTTTTGGGGAACGCGCGTGTAATTAACACTCTTGACTTCTCGGGCAAAAGCATACTCATTTCTCAGAGGCCGGCAAACGCATCTGCGAGCCCTCTGGTGTTGCAGTTGTCCATGGGCGTCGGTAGTAACTTAAGTGAACCGCCTGATCGTTTGCCCCTTGTTATATATTAAAAAAAAATCCCAAAGCCTTTGCTAAAGTCGAACTAACACTATTTACTGTCAAAATGGTTTTATGGTTATTTCTTACCTTCGTCCTATTGAAAATAAGCAACCCGAAAAGTCAAGAGCGTTAATCACCGATTCTAATGGTGATTTGTGAGTGTAGCTATAACGGGGGACCTGTTTTAAGACAGCACTTAACTGAAAAACATAAAGTCGTAAATATTATACTTAAAGTTTGAAAAGAAGCCACATCTATCTCCATCTAAGACGCACCTTTTTAGAGTGGACAGATAAGGATAGATAGCATAAACAAGTCCTTAATGAATCTTTTCAATCTCAATGAAATCCTATAAAATAGGAAATTAACATAGACGCGCTCCGCTCGCAAGGATTGAGTAACATTTGCAAGGTAAATACGCTTAATTAGTCTCAAAAGAAGCAATGTTGTTTGTTGAAAAGTAATTCTAATTCGCGTTAACAGCATATATACATTGTATCGTTGAAATTCATTCCTTTACTATACAAATATGACAATATATAAGTTACTTTGACGGGTCTTTCACTGGTAGATAGCTAATGTTATGAGGGATTACATAAGCATTTTTAATTTTAGAATAACGTACTTTTCCGATTCCGATCACGCCAGCAAAGTTGCGGGAATCAGCTACATTGCAGATAAAACGAAACAGAATTGTGAAAATGAATCGAGAATTTATACTGGGAGAAAGAAGTTTAGCAAATACACGCCTGACACCTTAATTGTTTCGAATTTATTATTATTTCATAAAGAAAACCCAAATAATTTTGTGCCAACTTATTTCCGTAACACAATTTTACTCCCACTCGATAAACTTATTGATCGCGCTTGTTGATGAATGGAAATTTACTTATATATTTTTTCATAGAATTAGCCATAATGGATACCTAAATTTGACCGGAACGTGATAAAACTTGTACTTTGAAATTGCCATTGTAAATAAACTAGAGTCTAGAATAATTACTAAATTACTTTTTATGGTGTGTCTTTCCGTTGGCCGGGAGCATGCTAAATAATGTAGGCTTTGAACATACATATAACATATAGCATACATTGATTTTGGAGGAAGAATCAGGGGGAAGAGAGGGGTGTACTAGAACAGGGGGTACTCCTGTTGGAACTACTGTCTAGTTATAAGGTTGATGTGGGAGCCAAGCATGAGCTCCCACCTTCACCTTCTCGCTTATTTTATACTGAAAGAATCTTTTCTTCTACTTAGCGTTATCCCGATCTAGTACCAGGGTCCGCTTAAATTGCAGAGGATGTAGCTGTGGGGCGAATTAAGATAACCGACTGCTTACGTCATCCCCCGAACCCTCACAAT
>JANCMC010042883.1:0-14497 GCA_024363005.1 Charaxes varanes | reverse complement strand
GAATCCTATATTTTTTAAATGTTCCTTAAAGTCCAACCAAGGTTCTTTAGATAAATAATTGGTTATATAAATGTATTAAATTTTAACGCAGATGAAGGCACGAGTTTCATCTAATTGCTATAATTAAGCCATTTAATAATAATAATAATCTTTCTTTGTTTAAAAAAGCGACTTCAAATTGCCCGAAGTGGACCAAATTGAAATGGGATTAAACGGGAAGCACCAGCTTTCAAATAAAAAAAGAGTCATCGAAATTGGTTAACAAAAATTCAGTCGAATCCTCATTTTGAAGTCGGTCGAAAAACACATGTAAACACACCCTTACGTTAGAAAGCAACAGCTTATTTTCGTTTTATCCAACGAGATTTTGTCGTCTTTTTGTATTTATTGAGTGAATATCTCCACGTGGAAGTGTCCGTAGCGACAGTGATATCGGTTAAAACAGCTTTGTTGTATCCCATTGTGTCGTCCATAAAAATAGCTGCGATAGTTTGTTTATGGGGTCAAACTGTTTTTGAAACGCGTATTATGTATGAATACAAGGTATTCAGCGCCGATATTTTTAACAACTTCTGTACCACCAAATATGATTTTTAATAGTTGATGTCAAAACGTTATTCGATGTCGAGAGCTTTAGGAATTTCAGTTGCAAATATATTTTACACAGCATAAAATAGGCTGGTTTCATTTTGATAAAAGAAATGGCGTTCCGCACAAAAAAATTAAACAAAATCAGTGAATTTCAAACGGACGTAGTCGCTGTTAACAGCTATTTATATTTATAGAGAAGATAAATATATATTTTCCGATCTTATAGAACGTTCAAAAGCAATATTTTTGATACAGCAATTTTGATGAAATTTCTATTTAACTAGTGAAGGATACAGCGAAGTCCCATAAAAGTACCATTAATTTCGACTTCCTTTTGTAACAAAGGAAGTCAAAATAAATGGAATGGAAGTCAAAATAATTTTAATAGTACTTGTTTATATGTAGTATACAAGTTAAAACTTCGTTGTTTCCCGCAAAGGAGCAAAAGTGATAATCTGGCCGCGACACAAAAACCCGCAGCACCTGTCGGCGACGATAAACGTGTCCCGCATTTTGGGGATGGAAACATAGCGGTATCGATTAATTATTATTTAACGCACGACTCTAAGCACTTATTTATTGGGAAACTTAATAATTAAATATGCGAAGAATGCAAAAACATGCGAAGTACTTGACAAAATTGATAGATAACATAGTTGGATATTAGTATAATTTTTTCTGTTTTTTTAATATTTTTTAGCAAGCATGTAGTAACTGCTTTTAATTGGCATTATGTCTATGTCTCTCTTTTTTTTATTCACTTGCAATTTCGTAGGGTTAGTTATATATATTGAATACGCACTCATGCTCCTTGCAATTGGATTGAAATATCGACAAATACAAATAAATTTTGGTTTCCCATTGAAATTCAAACAATATCGAACTTTTACCTTCACAGCTTTTATCCTACAAAACAAGCGTTCTGACGTCACTCACCACCTGAACAAAACAAAACACTCTTATTGTCGCAGATAACAAAAATATTTATCGATCACGAATGACGTCACAACACTACTGGCGTTATCACACCGAGTTTCCGTGTGCAAATGCGCCACCGAAAACTTGCGACTCTGGCCTTTTTAAATTCACATCAAAAACGTTATACTCATCAAGAGCTATTTTCGCTTGGCAATTGAAATAACAATCACCTTAATTTATGCACCTTATTCCGCTGATAATGAAGCTGATTATAATTTTATTGTTCCAAAGTGAAGGTTACAAATTTAGTTCCGTTTTATGTCTGCTCTGGTTATTATAGGCGGACTACAAACGAACTACTTTCCAAACAACTTCGAGGTTGAATTCAAATATTATGTACCGGTGTTTTGTAATCAATACGACTAAAGGGATCTTTGAGAAAAAAAGCATGATCATTCCTCAAAGACTAGCACTGTATCTGTGAGCATTCTGGTAAATGAGCCTCGTGCTCAAATCCGTAAATAATCAGTTAAATTTGTGACAATATTGAGTTACTTTTGAGTTGGGTTTCTTCAACTTCTAACGCAAACCTTTCTAACGTACTTTAGATTCTTTAAAGAGACATTACTTCTCTTTTTAAACCATTTTCGCGAGCTACATCGGCATATTTAAATATGGCGTGTACAGGATTTTTGAAGGCAGGCAACGCATCAGCGACTCTTATGTTGTGGATGTACATGGGTTTTCATTCATTCAATTTAATTTAATGTAATGTGGATCTTTGTTTTCGGGAAATAAATTATTTGAATTTGAATAACTCTTAATAATAGGTGGCGTCAAACTTGCAGTTATTTTGGTCTGCAGCCAAATTGCATCGGTGCGTCCGACTACCAGTACCTTTTCCTCACATACGATGGGCGTAAAGTGGCGGCGATGTCACTTCAATTGATGGCATTGTTGTCGCATTTCGTTCAGTTTATGAGAGTTCCCTGTGGCCTAAATACTTTAAAGGTATGATATAATATATTATATGATATATATATATATATTAGGCGGTGCAGATGTTCATGGGCGTCGGTAGTCACTTAAGCGATGAACCACCTGCTCGTTTGCCCTTTTTAATATTTAAAAAAAAGTTTGTCGTTCGCCTGCAAGAAGCCTTAGATAGTCCAAGTAGTATTTGGGCTATAAAAAGATAACGGTCTATAAATTTGTTACTGGCAGTCGGTGCTGTAATACTTTATGTAAAGTGCTTATAAATTCTTGTTTTGATATAAAGTTTCGGAGGATTCACATTAATCTCAGAAAGTACACGAATGCGTTAAAGTCTTGGAATATTTTCAACTGACTTCAATAAAGGAAGAAATTCTCAACTCGTCTGCATATTTTTTACGTTTGTTATCTCAGAATTTTCGACTGGGTGAACCGATTTTGATTATTCTGTTTTATTTGAAATCTTTCCGTGTAATTTAATTTTATCCAGTTCTGACATTTACACAGACACATTTGAACTCGGTTTTATTTTTGCTCAAATTTTATATTATACTAGCTGTGCCCGCTTAAAATTAAGTAAAAAAAAATAGATTCAATTTTAACGTGATGATGATATATAGCATATAGCCTTCAAAGAAAGAATTTTTCAAACCGGACCAGTAGTTTCCGAGATTAGCGCGTTTAAGCAAAGAATCAAATAACATCAGCTTTATATAAATGGATAGAGTATGGAAAGGACCCTGCGTTATTTTTGGGGAATCCGCGATTAGCAGAGAAATCTGTCTCTTTCCGTTTTCGAAAGTAGTTTAAATTAAATCGACTTTCTTATCGCTTCCGTATTTAAGTGAAATTATATTAACATTCATTTGGTAGATAAGATATAATTAAGACACATTTACAATCAAATTGGAAGACTATCGCAATCAATACTGCATCTTTAATTATTTTTAAAATATACTTTGAATTTTCACTTTTCATTATTTTCTTCCATCCAGAGATAATGCGAATAAAACAAAAAAAGCTGTATTCCACCAAAGGACATCTCGCCAGAACTTGAAATTTAGCCCTCACCATATTTTTGCCCTGAAATCCATGCGATTCTCAAGAAACTTCTTACCTCGCACAATTCCCCCGTGGAATCAATTACCAGCGTCGGTATTTTCGAACCGATACGACTTCAAGAAAAGTGCATACTCATTCCTCGAAGATCGTCAACGCATACGTAAACCCTCTGGTATTGCAGTTGTTCATGGGTAGTCACTTAGTGAGCCGCCTGCCCATTTGCCCCTTGTTATTAAAAAAAACAGCCGTTTTTGAGTTATAGCAAATAAAAGTACCTAACTTGGTAATTTTCGACAGCAGCGCTACCTACCGAGCCCAATTGTCTTTTCAAGCCATCTAGCTCAATCCCTTGGAAAATACTCATAAAAATTTATCCAAATGGCTCATAACGGTTTAGCAGTTGTGGTTGTGAAGGCTGGACAAAATATTAAGCCTTCAGATATATCTAGACAATATTTAATATCAGTACCTAGTTATTACATGTCCGGATCAGCTTTCTCATACGTTATCAATCAGTTAAACAGACGGACATACAAAGGGGAGCTTTATTAGCGGTCACCGAACTGCGCTTCAAATCTCGAGTGCTTTAATGAGCTTTCTACGACTCTATCTTGTTTGTGTAATTATAATTATAATTTGAGACCTATGGCTCAGTGGTTGAAGTGTGGAATGCAATCAATAGGTACTTGGTTCGCCTTACATATCATTAGGCATATTTAAATTCTGTTTTTTTTTTTAATACTTTCAACTAAAAGCATTTACAGAATTGGTTGCAGGTCCATTAAAAGTTTGCTTTTATATAATTAATCCCAAGAAGAGTCACCCTCTTTTAAGCAGTGAGTCAAGTGCGAGTATTAATTATTTATATGCAAGTTTCTTGAGTCGAGAAGTTAAGGCGTAAAACAGTAACAAATAAACAAACACACGTTCCAGTTTACTGTTTAGTTGGAATGTCTTTAACAATTAACCAAAGCAATAAAGTAAAGAAAAACCGCATTGCAAAGAATAAAACCATAGGCAGCAGAGTCACTTGCGAGGCATAAATAAGCGCCATTTCACCGAAAACAAACACAAAACGCCCCCTGACAGATTTATAGAACAAAAATAACCAATTTGCTGGCACCTCGGTTCTTACTCGCGGATTCTCTGTCGCTGATGTCACTGCTTCTCGGTAAATACACCTATTCCTATCACAGATTATTTTCAAAAGTAGACGTGACAAGTGTCTCTTCTTTCGTTTTATGCCTAACTTTCATGCTTTTGATAACGAAATACATTGATAGCAGTGCTGTCATTTTATACATCTGTAGGGTTTTATGCAAGGAGAGGTTGGATATAACAAGATTTTCCATTCTAAATGTGGAGTTGCTAAATTACAGAAGTATCATCACCAATCAGAAGTACTGTTGCAGATACGCTGCCGACCACAGAATAATTTTAGTCTTTCTTCTTGGAGCTCCCAAATCAAACCAATTTAAAAACACCAAAGCTAACAACTGGTTCCACAGAGATCGACAGATAGACACTTTATTTGACCAAAACACATAAAGTTATTACATTAAAAAACAGTGCTTATTGTGCTTCGGTCAAAAAGGTCAACATGTCAGCTAAATGGGGTTTCCTGTGGCGCTGGTTTTCAGACAGGTACTTATTGAAATATATAATTTAATATCATTTAAACAAAAAGTTATGTTTAAAATCTTTAGTCATAAATGAAATGCCTAAGCCACATCAGTACTACACTCATTGTCTGATCTTTGAGCAGAGTATCTATTTTAATTTACACTTTAAATGTCAAGAGCAGATTATATGTCCACCATTAAATCAAACGACTTTAGTCATTCTGTTCATTTGTCAAATAGGCAAAGTGTTATGACTTTTGTGTAAAATAGATTAAAAAAATTACTAGGAATTATCTATTATTACACTTGTGTTTGACAGGAATCACATCTGACTGTATCAACATATACAGTCAACGCTTGCTTAGAAAAGTGTCCTTAAAGATACCCATATGTTAATGATTTCAAAAGGCAGATTCACAAAAATGTTCCAAATGTGTCTAGACATACTTTTGAAATGTTTCATACTCAGTCTTATTTACTAGCTGTCTCCTTCCTAATTTGGCACTGTCGATAATTCCTTTCTTAGCGGATGTCTACTAACTACCAACTGCTTTCTTGCCAAATTTCATCATTGTACGTAACAGTTCTCATCTCGCAGTTTTCGAGATTTTGTGTTATGTGACCTTTCACTTTTATATATATATAGAATTATTTAACAAATATAGAAACATTTATAAAAGTAATCTGGTTGTTTAAACTAGTATTTCGTATTTCATAAACCTTATTAGGTTTCTCCGCACATTGGCAAAGTTATCCGTCCCCTCCAACTAAGGTAAACCTTATGTTAAGAATGGGCACTACAATATCACAATGATTGAACCCGGACTCCTTCCAAGTTTCAGCTATGGAGGCTGTATTACCACAGAAGGAAGATTAATACACTAACTGTGTCAGGTTTATTGGAAAATACACCTCGTTGTCAGCAATAATAGATGGACGGCATTGGAGCAAAGCGATACCATTTCCTAGGACTGGCCGCGCGCCAGTTGCTTGTAACTCAATATCCTTCTAATATCTCCATATCCAGGAGCATACACACCTTAACTTTATGATTTACTAGTTGCTCGGCCAGACTACGTTCTGTCAAAAGTTAATTTTTATATTTTGTCTTTATTAAACTTTCCGTGTATTTCAAGGAACATACATAAAATTAGCTGTGAGAGCCCTTGGCCGACCGTATCGAATAATCCGTTCTTAGCGGATTTATTTTATTTATTTAGGGTACCAACAGGCTGTAATACAATATGGACTTAAATTAAATTATAGATAATCATATATATACTGTGCTACATTACAGACCCACTTATAGGTTTCCACAATATGCTAGAAATCTATAGGTTTGAGAAACAGTTTGTAAAAATTTTGAGACAAAAGAGGCTATAAAGATAAAAACACAAGCTTGAAATTAAAAAAAAAAACTAAAATAATAATAGTAGTAATAAAGTAAAGGAAATTATAAAAAAGCTGGAAATATCATAAATTTACATGTAATCTATCTTCTTCCTAGCGTTATCCCGGTGTAGTACCAAGGTCCGCTTAGATTGCAGAGGATTTGGCTGCGGGGCGAGTTAATGTAATATATATACAAGGTATATTAAATGTTGTATTGGGTAAAGAAATAATGCTTCAATTTCTTCTTGTATTGTGGCAGATTTTATTTGTTAACTATAAGCTACCTCCTTCCTAAATTTAATATTTGTGCGTCCCGCGGATTTCAAGATTTCGTGTTATGTGACCTTTCGCTTTTATGTACATATAGATTAAAGGCTAGCTACTTTGGACAGACAACATTAATAAAAAAATTGTATTAATTTATGAGAAAATATATTACAAAATTTCTTAATTTTTTTTTGAGCTAATGATGATATTAAACCGTATAATTGAAATTATTAAGCTTTAGAAACATTATGACAAATTGAGAAACTCTGAACTTTTTTGAAGTCGTTTAAAAGGTATTTAGAAGTCATAAACAACCATTTCAGTATTACCTATAGGTATAAGTATCTATAGATACGAACGCCTAGGTTTGCTTAAGTATATAACGGTATGGGAAAGAACAAATATCATTGTCCCAGGTTCCCACGGTAATCGTGACTTATTACCGACTTCACGGACGGGCTGTGCTCGAAAGGCTTTGAGATCTTTGGCGTTGGCTCGTTGTGTTGTCAATGAGATTATTATTTGGATAATGGGATCCATTTATCTTCAAAGCTATACCATATACATACAGTATTCGTCAATGATTTATAGAACGAAAGCTAGTACTCTCTTCTGGTTTTGAAGTCTCAATAACTCAATGGTAGGAGGTCACAGTTAAATCCGAAAGGTGGTCGTGTCTAATCTCACTATAGCCCAGTCATTTAAACATTTCCCCTCAGAATCTAGCGGAATAAACATTAATAAATCTAAATGGGTCTTATGTCAGAATGTATTGATAATTTTTTTATAGATAATTATGTGATCTACTATTTATACCTGAACGAGTTTATAATACTTACCTTTTAGCTGACAATCGCAAAGAACTTTTTTTTTTGTTGTTAAATATATAATCTTGCAATAACGTTTATATTATATTAATTTGTATTATTATGTTGGAATTATGTTAGAATTTTTTATATAAGATATATATTTGTATATCGCAATTATTTTGTGCGTTATTTTGTGCGTTGGGCATAGGGCCGTATATCCATATCAGGTCAGGAAATTGAAGATAAAAAACTTAACGGCAACGCCTTTGCACGCTCTCTGATATTGGCAGTTGTGTATTGGCAAGTACCGACCATTGAGAACCACGTTGTAGTTTTCCCCTCGTTATACAAACATTTATAAAATTTTCACCAGCCTCATTTATTCTGTAACACATATACAAATTAACATTTAACATAATTAGTGCATAATATGTGAATTTCTTTTTTCAACCGGTTTCAGGCGTAGCGTTATTTCGGGTTATATTTTTATACGTCAACTTTTACACGTTCGAGTGTATGAATGAATAATACGCATGCCTTTACAACTTTCTTTTCATGTTAATACTTAAATGGACAAATTAAGTTTACATGTAACATTTACATAACATTTAGGGCTGCCAACTCAGTAATGCGATTTCTATATGGAGTGAAAATTTTTGGTTATATTTTAACAAAATTGTGGCAAAATTTAGCACAACCATAGTTTAAATAGAGGATAGTGTGTCAATGATAATATGTTTATAAAATAGGCATTATTAATACAATAAATAATTAAAATAAAACCTAAAAGTTATTAAAATATCAAACGCTTTACACACTCTTTACTATAAGACTAGTGGTTACCCGCGACTTCATCCGTTTAAAATTTGGTAAAAAATTTATGCGTTATGATATTTAGAGCTTAAAAGTTTTTCAAATCGGGCCAGTAGTTCCTGAGATTAGATAGTTCAAGCCAACAAACAAACAAACTCTTCTGCTTTATACATTCGTATAGATTGTGTCGAATCATAGTTTTAAAGATATATATTAATTGTCAAATATAACAATGTCATTGCACAGAGTTAAAATTTTAGTAGTACCTAAGCAGATGTAAAGATTGTTACCGAATTTCGTCCAGCCGATTTCTAGTAATATATAAACGATGAACAAATTAATCCTTCTTCTTCTCCGCCCTTGAAGTCATAATAAATAACGACTCGCGCTTAACCGTTTCTATCGCGTGATCTAATATACGGACATAATGAATTTCGTGATAGATCATGCGTCTAGGAAAATTGAGTTTCACCGAAATATAAGAAAAATATTATATGAACAAAATCATAATAAATACGAGATAATGGGCCGCTCAGCTTTCTTTAGGGAAACCATTTACTGTGTGTTTTTGTAACGATTAGAAAACATTGAGATAAATCGCTGTTACATATTAAATATATATAGAGTACGTATTAATTTTTATTACTAACTAGCTGTAAGCCGCGTGAATTCAGCGATTTTGTCAAATTTTAAGTTTTTGTGCGGCACCTTAATTATTCGGCTAAAAACAAAGTAGCCTATGTTATTCCCTGTAAAATTAGTTATCTGCCAGTAAAAATCCCTCCCCAATGAGCCCAGCCGTTTCGGAGATTACCCGGAACAAACAAGCTGACAGACAAAAATATTTTAACTTTTTTAAATTGTTTTAAAGTTTTTTTTTTATGTTACAAGGGGGCAGACGAGCAGGCAGCAAGCGAAGTACCTAGCTCGGTCCTGCAGCGGTGCCGCAATAACACATGAGGCTAGCGGCACGCCCGGCTCGAGCCTTATAATGCCAAGTTTAGAGCCTTTCCTAGCAAGCTCATCCCACCGCTCGCTTCCGTACTTACCTGTCAAGATTTCAGAAATAGGGTATAGTTCAGTCTGTAATTTCATGCATCTACTGACGCCATCTAGCGACTAATTCGACAAATTAGTCAGTAAAATAATAGACGAATGTAAGGTACTTTGGTGAGGGGAGAACCAAAGCATTGCTTGTGGTTTGCGACCCAAGTGTACATTTGATGGATAAGTACACTTGCGTGTAACCGAATCGACTGAAGCCATATTATATTGGCACAGAAGATAGTTATTTGGAAAATGGCTTTTCCTATTTTCATAAAACTTTTTTGTTCAGAAGCCTGATTATTATTCTTATAATACCGGAATTTTCAAATAAATTATAACAAACATTTTCAAATAAATACGTTCAATCTTTTGGGCCAATATATGTACGTCTTGAGCAGTTTACAGTTGCACGCGAGTGTATACTTTGTATATAATTAACAATCGCTTTAACTGTCAGTGTTAGCCCATGTCGCAAAGTATGCTATTTTTTTAAAAGTTTGGCTAGATTTTATCGCTTTTTCGAAATAAATTCTTGACCCGTGGATACCTATAAAAGAAAGGCACACTTTTAAAATATACAAATCGTATACAACCTCTCCTTATTTCAAGAAATAGTCATTACTATTAAAGGAGAAACAGCTTACAGCTGCCTTAAAAATAATGTTTTCGAAGAAAAAGGTGTCGGAGTTTCGGAGCCAGATTTTTAACGCTGGGCTATTGCGACGTACTGTATAAGAATTTAATTTATATTGAAAAATATATAATCTGTTTTTAAGGTTCGTATAAGTATTGAGATATATTTGTTTACTTTTTTTTTGACGTAAACTAATTGAGAAGAGCACGTAGATAATAATTTATTGTTATTTATTATATAAGAAATTATACGCACTGTTATCTAAATAGATATAAGAATGTACTAACTAGTTAAGGGCACATTAAATTAATAGACACGTATACGAGTAACTATTTTTAATTATGTTTTAAAAAAAATATATTGCTTGTGTGAAATTTTTCTAAACTGATTTTATTAGGATGAATAAGTATAAAATAAATCAAATATACTCTGTGTTTGTTTAATATTTATGAAAATGTTACACAGATATCTGCACCGCCAGAAGGGTCGCAGATGCGTGACTGGCCTTTGAGAAATTTGTATGCTCTTTTGTTTCAAGAATGTAATTGACAAATAGGCAATTCTAAACGGACTCCGTTCATAAGAAAAATGAGATGTCTCACTTTCGATGTAATTTTTAAATAATTTCTGAAACATGTGTCCTTCTATTCATAAATTGTTATGCGCATTTAAAGAATTCTATTATAGACTTACTAATATAGTATAATTACTTCACGTATTCGTTTGTTTTTTTTCATCCATTTTGTACCACTTCTAGGCAAAGATCACCCAGTTTCCTACTTTCACGAGTGTATCTAACTTGGGCCAGTAATATCGTTTCGGGAATAAAGTTGAAAATTACAAACTGACAAACGGACAGCGGATGGTCATATTATGGATTTAATAAAACCAATGTTTTCAGAAATGCTAGCGAAAGAAGAGTGAAGCTTTAGATTTCCACTGTCTCAATAAATAAAGCAGATTAATACCCACCTTTAAGATATCATTTTGTATTGGAAGGAAAATCCTAGATACTTCTGTACGTAGAAACGATCTTCTGTACGTTGAAACGAACTTCTGTACGTAGTAACGAACTTCTGTACGTAGACGTCAGTTAATGATACAGGCAGCTTGCCTGTATCATTAACTGACTTATTTGGTCAGCTTATGACTACTACTGCGAATTATGATAAAGCAGACTAAGTAGAGAACAAGTTCTAATTTGTAAAAAAAAAACAATAATCTTTAATTTCTTTTGTGGTAAACAGCTTTAACGTAATTTTAGATTACATCGATGTGGATGAAACGAAAGCGTATCGAATAACAATGACTTTCCCGGTTAACGGCTTCATTATGTTTTTTTTTTAATTATTTACTCGATAACGGCTTAGTAAGTACATACGTACCAAATATTATGTACATAATGTATAGGAATAAAAAACTGTAGTCGCGGCTTGGTTCAATTTTGAGGGTTTTTTATTTTATTTTTATGCGGAATTGTAGTCTTTACATAAAGATTGAAGTAGGTTGTGTTATTCATAGTAACAACACTATGTGCCAGTGAAGGTCCTACGAAAATCGGCCCAGCTATTAAGGAGAGTAGACACTACACAAATATAGACATAAAAATGGAAAAAATGGAATATAAATATCATATACATATTTACGGTCATATTTATTGAATAAAACTGACCAACAAAATTGACCTAGCCAATGAGCCCACCAAAAATGATTATAAAACCAGCTGCAGTATACGCGGTAGATGAGCAAAGGTAGACCAGCAAAATCCCTGTACAAACTACTAAAAGATCTTGGCTTGTCAAGAACTATCATAAGTTCATTACTAGAAAGGACATCTAAAGCCGCAGTAGTAGGGTCATACCAGATTTGGATAGGCAGGGGAGGGAACACTGGCAGTGAAGGTGAGTGTTAGTGATCACTATAAAGAGCGCGAATAAAATATTTTTTAAGTAAGGTTTTGTAGTTATTTCGATTAAGCTGTTCTTTTAAGGTGTTAGGTAGGTTATTAAAGTGTGAAAGCGTAACAAAGAGTTAAACTCAAATTAGCAGAAGGTATAATTAAACGAACTTAAATTATCTCCTCAAGTTTATGTATCAGTTTATACTTACATCTCCGCAAGAGATGGAAATAGTTATACCGAGAAAGCGTTTGTTGCAAGTCACTGTATTGTGCCATTTTCCTCGAAACTCGAACCCTTTGGCTTTCTATAAAATTAATACGGCGAATTCAAGTGTATACGACGAAAACCCGAATTAAGTTTCAACTTGAGTAGCCTCTAGAAAGCAATAATAATTATTTAGGTTGAATTTCTTTCATAAAGTTCAAGGTGCAATAATTTGTGGAAATACTATTAAGCGTTCGACAGTAAAAAAATATATATACAAATTGAATTGAGAACCTCCTTCTTTTTTATGAAATCGGTTAGAAAATATGCTAAAGTTAAAAACTAAAATCGTATAAAATATACTTTTTCATTATTAATTAAAACAATAATTTTACAAGAAATAAATAAAAATATTTGTATTGTATTTTAATTCTTTAATAAAAAAGAACTTAATAATAGGGTTTAACGTTAATATTAAGAGACATTTATTCTCAAAAATAATAAACAAGGCAATAGACTGTCCAAATTACAACCTGTAAATATAGGTAGTTGCATTTATATAAGACACGTAGACCAATAATAAAATATAAGGGCTCCGTTTCAAAAGCAAATAGACTTTTATCTGCCCCACCATCGCCCAGGTAATAAGACGATAGAGAAATAAACTCTATGGAGGTGTTTCACAATTAATCACCTACAAAGTATTCCTACTGTTGTTTAATAATAAATAAAAAATATTTCACTGTAATTAGAATATAGTTAGAGAATCATTGGAATGTACGCTTAGATGCAATTTTACAGAAAACCGAGGGGTTCGAGGAACGTGGCACAATGCGGTGACTTGCAGGAACCGTCGCCTTCCCAGTACCGGCACCGTATTTGTTTTTACAACTCAATACGATGAAGACGTCAACTACACTCCACGACCGCTAAAAAAACGTCATTTGCATATATGACAAAGGTTGCTTTTTATACATCTTATTCGATTGCGTTTTAATCTTTCGCCGACGATTAAGCAAGTGAAAGAAAACATAATAGGTACTTATTGTTGCTTTTTATACCTGTTTGTTTACAATGATATTTATATGTTAACTATTTTAAAGTGCAAATGTCTTTAAAGAGAAGAGAAATGTTTATCTAATCTTTAAAGAGTTCGATTGCTATTTACAAAACAATCACGAACCACAATCAAAAGCAAGTTTCTTTAATTTATTAAAAAGACGTAATAATAGTAGTGCCATTTGCAGGAAAAAAATATTAATTTTTGATGAAACCCTATGTTTGACTAAGCATTCGTTCATTAAAATCACCGGAAGCTTAAACTAATTAATATATTTATCGATTGTCAATTTGTTATCGCATCGTTTGTCATTTGCCACAGATACGTATAAATCAAAATACTGTATCAAAGCAACTGATGATTTCAATATTCGATATCAAAATTTCATTTCACATTTGTAATATGATGATAGAACTCCAATTAATTTATGATACAACCTTAATTATCTCAAATGCCGATATTCCGAATTTCAACATAATTAGTTTAATTTGCTCAATGCAAACTCGTTTTCCAAACGTGAGGTCTATACTAAAATTCATTCCAGTGGAAGTTTTATAAAATGTGAGAATTTTAGACATGAATTTTGCATTTGCGGTTTGCATTCATTTATAAAAAGGTATTTTTAAAATAAAACTTCTTTATGCACGCCTATCTTGGGAAGTAGGCTCGTCAATGCATGGCGAGAGCGTAACGAAGTGTGATAGAGCGGAGCTATTTTATTTACCTTTTGAAATAATTTCAAATGAATATTCCCCAATACGTCGGCTTGTAGGTAGTGTTGGAGGTTGTCCATCAGGAACATCAGCTTGTTATGCAACTGGCACATGGAAGATCTGTAATGCCGGAGCCAGACATAGCTTCATTTGAATGATCATTTAATGTGACCGGGGACTTTGAGTAGCTGCGCAAAATTTTGTACAACTTTGTAGTCTTCAAGGACAAAAATGTACAAACACATTGAGCTATGTCTGGCACCGACATAATCGATGCAGTGCTGCATCGTGTATTAGGTGGGTTTAGACCCAACGACCATAGAGCTAGAGCTGGAACAAGAGCATTCTTTCTCGATCTTTTAGTGTAAATAAACGAAACCTCGTCCTTACTTGCATGAAAAACTAAACTACTTTGCTTTAATCCGCTAATGAATACGAGGGAAAATCGGTGTAATGCTGCAACCCGAAAGC
>JANCMC010042853.1:0-26104 GCA_024363005.1 Charaxes varanes | reverse complement strand
TTTATATTGTTGAGAATGGCCATAACATTTGCAATTAGTCTAATATTCCAGATTTGACGACCTATCTTATATAAGATTGCATAAAAAATGCCAAGCTCGTAATCAGAAATTATTAAGCGGCGAAGTTAAAAAGTTTTTAAGTTCTATATACAAGTAGAATGTATGTAATACACACGTTTAATTATTAATAACACAATTTAAACACCCATTGAACGCTTTATTACGATAACCAATGTTTTTTTTTTGTATATTACAAGGAGCCAAGGAACAGACAGCTGGCTGCTAAGTTCCTACTGAAGCATATGGACATCTGCAGGACCAGGAGGCTAGCAAATGCGTTGCCGGCCTTAATGACGAGTTTGGGCCACCGGAAAGTCTCACAAACCGAACGAAACGCGACAACAATACCATCACCTGACGTGACAGCCTGGCGATGTTCATGAAACTTTGCATGTATGTGTAATTTGGTCCTTAAAAGATAGGATAGTTTTTATTTTGATTAATGTCCTTTTTAATTAGTCTTTAAAGTCCTTCCTAAATCACTCAAGTACCTCGACGCGTGGCTGGAATGGTAGTATTTTGTATAACACTAACGGACCCGGCAGACGTTGTCCTGCCCGAACGTTGGGTTATTTACTATTGACTATATTCTATTATCCTATAACATTATTCCCCACTTCCGTTCCGTTTCTGTTCTATTTAGTTTTCGCTTTCACTTTGCCATTCCTGTTTAATTATATAAACTTTGTCCAAACAATAATTAACGCAACAGAAAAGAAATTATTCAATTTAGTACAATCGTTCGGAAGTTATGTACGTGCATACATTTCAGCGACTCATTTTTATTTGCGACTTTAAATTGAGATGTAAGCTATTCTATCTTTTAAGTTAGATCTAACTGCATACAGTGTGGAAATTTGATTAAAATCGGTTAAGCAGTTTAAGAATCCATCGCGGACGCGTAATTTATATATATTAAAATATTGTATATAAAAATTTGGCAATGAATGGTAATTTGTGTTTCTAGAAACAAAATAGAAACGCCCGGTGCTGTTTTGCAAATTCTCCGTCTTTCATCGAAGCATTAGCATACTGCAGCCGTTTAAAAGGAATTTTCGGTGCCGGTTCAAATACCGCGTAGGGTATCGGAAAATTTTCCAAATTTCAATCCTTGCAACTTAAAATATTCCTGACATTTTATACTGTGGAATTTTTTGAGCTGGATTCTTTAGAATTGCTTTGAATTCCTAGAAAGCACAATGTTTTTCGAGCTCGTCATTATTTTAAAAAATGAAAATATTCGGATATGTTTACTATTAAATATTAAGTTTCTTTTTTCATTTGCGATTTGCGAACAAATTCTGCGAAATTGCTTATGAAAAGTTATTTTGTTCGTTTTAAACTATCCATGGAGTATTTGCTGATAAATTTTTGTTTCTTTTTATATGTATGGACGGCTGTAAGGTCTCCTTTGGTTATGAGCAAGAATTACTGTTGTTGGTGATAATTGATTTTCACTGTTAATGTGAATTCAAATCGAGTCAATGTGCGTGATTGTGATTGCTGTTTGTATAGCCGACTAAGCAAGTGCTTTACAATTTTGAATGACATCTCCTAGTTAAAGACAATTTTGCTAAGGGTTATTGATAAAAGTTAACGTATTGCGTAACAAGCAAAAATAAGCCTATTGTATATAAATATTAAAAAACAACGTACGTCCCTCATGCCGGAGCCAGACATAGCTTCATTTGAATAACCATGTCAATGATCATGTAGTTTGATCGGGCACTTTGTGTAGTTTCGCAAAGTTTTGTTGAACTTTGTAGTATTCGAGGAAAAGAATTTACAAACACTGAGCTATGCCTAGCTCCGGCATAACAGTCAAGTGTATTGTTTCATAAAAATTAACACGAATTCTAGCGCCGTTTTCTGTTTCTGATAGTCGGTTGAAGGGGGTCGGAGCACTTTTATTAATTGTATCCCACGCGGCACAACTCACAGAGTCCATTATAAATAACTTTGTTTAATTTCCCTTAATTGTCTCATAAGCACTTAGCGACAATTTGCTTTGCTCATTGTAAACACTTAATGTAACGACGTCTAGACTTCTCATAGTTCCCATAATGGAAATTTAGGGCGACTATTTTTAAACGACGGAGGTCACGAATTAATGTTTATTAATTTGACTTGACCGACTTTTGAAAATGGAAGTTCTACAAAACGAAATCCATACTAATCCATACTAACACTGATTTTTCAAATATCGTATTTCGGAAGATACGTAAAACAGTGGGTGCTGATTAATGTCACTGAGTGATATTAGTCGTGAAGTTGTAAATTGCGGGGATTCCGGGGATGACGTAAGACGGCAGTCGGTCGTCTTAACTCGCCACTGGAGTGGCTCAGAAGCCCTAAATGAGTTTTGGCCTTCACAGCCACATCCTCAGCAATTTAAGCGCACCCTTGTACTAGACCAGGATAAAGAACGTAAGAAAAAAAAAATTGATAATTAAGATAATATTTAAGTTTACATTAAATACAACCATAGAGCGGTCATCTGCCACCGTGACGGTTGACACCCATCTCATCACGGAAATGATTGTCCCAAAGAAGCCTGAAAAACAAGCTGGGACTACAGAAGAATAAATAAAATCGAAGATAACAATGGCACGGACCTTTAGCCTGTAAACACAATAACGATAAAAAAAAATCATTAAAAAATTATTAAGTATTCAAATTATATCAGAAATAACTGTCGGATCAGAAAATGAACAATAAAAAATAATGTATTTCACTAGAAATATAATGGGATGGGAAGCATTTATAGAACTCGACAGAATCTTAACGTTAAGTTCATCATAGAATAGAGTATCTGTTTGGCCAGCTACTATCCAAATAAGATTATTGCACTAGAGTAGTGCTTGGACGGAACATAAAATTATGAATGCTTAATAGGATATAACGATAATAAATGAATTCATTATGCCGCCCGAATAAATACGCTATTCCCTTGCAGGTCTGTCGCTGTCACTATTATTTCCGAGTATAACTCATAAACTCCGCTGCCAGAATAATAAGAGAAAATTCCGTCTTTGGGATGAAGAGGGTCGGGGATATTAAGTTGCATTTTATGCTTCGCTCACGTTTCAACCGCGTAAGATCATTTGTTCCAATAAACAATGAATTATCACAATTGCCTCTATGGCTTTTTATATTTCAAAACTAGATATTTTTATGAAAATTCTTACGTTAAATTTTAATACAAAAATACACTTGACTATCTATCAATGGCCACTAATTGCTGGCTTCATAATAAAGGATTTTGGGATCAGGGTAGTTCAACTCAAATGGGGCTGGACAAGACATATGCCATTGCCATCTCGCTATGTAGCGGTTGCTACATAACGAGATGGCAATGGTGTCGAGTGGAAATATACACCGAAAGCAAACTAGATGGCGAGTATAGATACGTATTTTAAAACTATATATATATACTTTATCATCGTTTTCTTCACAAATGGCTACCCATCTGCACTGACAGAAATTCTTGAAAGTTTTTTCAAAATAAATTGCTTTCTTTTCATCCGCACTATCCGTCGAATCTATCTGAAATCCAATTTTCAATATTTTTTACTGACAACAAGTTTTACACCAAATCGACGGACCATTTTCGTTCAAATCTGTAACTGATCTTTTGTATGTTTTTTACTTTGAGTCTTCATCTTTTACCTTTTTTCGCTGGAAAATACAGCTTTATCTCGGTCTTGTACCGGAGTCCGCTTAAATTGCAGAGAATATGGATGTGGAATGAGCTGAGTGGTGATGAGCTTAGTCTAATGTTAAGGAAATTTGGTAACTACTTTTATTACGTAACTATTTCGAGAATCGAGTACTGACTATTCTCCTTAAGTATTCTAAGTGTCTCATCAGTCACTTTGTGTAAATAGATTTTGTCTCTCTATTTACTTTTTAATAGGCCCATTCTTAGATTAGTCGGATAAGAAATTAAAATATTAAGCACACCGAAGGTAGGCCTTTTATTTTTTTATATATTTTTTTTATGTTACAAGGGGCAAACGAGCAGGCAGCAAGCACCTTAGTGCCTACCGACGCCCATGGAAATCTGCACGACCAGAAGGCTAGTAGATGCATTTCCGGCCTTTGATGACGAGTTTAGGCCACCGGGAAGTCTCACAAGCCCAACGAAACGCGACAACAAGACCATCACTTAACGTGACAGCATTCCCGCTACTTCACGCCGGCCCAATTCGGCTACAAGCGTGGCGCTACCTCTAATTAGAAAGACAGGAGTAGGGGAAAGGGATGGAGAAAAGCCTTGATGTAAACAGACGATGCCTGTCCGAATCTTGGGTTACTTACATCCAACATTCGGGCATGTCTCAGTCTCGGCCATCGTCTGCCGGGTCCGGTAATTTCATATAATATTTATTTCACTGTTAGTTTAAATTTATTCAATAATTTAATGTCGTGTTAGATGCCTTATTAGATGTTTGTTAACTAAACACGAAAAAACTTTGCGATTTTTAACAAACTAATTCATTTTAAAAACTTTTCGTCAATTGATTTAAATTATATTTCATTCAATTATTTCCTGCAAATCTTTTTTTTATATACGTAACAAGGGGCAAAAGGGGAAGGGATTCACCTCAGTGACTACCCACGCCCATGGACTACTGCAACACAATAAAAAACCCGTAGATGCGTTGCCGGCCTTAAAGCAATGAGTATGCTCTTAGTTCCAGAGGAAAAACATTGGATTTTTTCTAAGTCGTACGCCACGCGCCGAAAAGAAGTAATAATATCAGATGTGACTATATCCTTGACATTTGTGAACTAAGTACACATGTTACGTGAATATATATCATGTGATCAAAATATCATATTTGTTTACAAAATATATAAAAAGAAATAATTGTCTGTGACAATGTATAAATCTTGATCGCTTAAGTAATTTTGTATGACATAAGATAATATCGTTACGGTAGAAGTCGAACGTAGAACTTCTTGGAACTGGCCCGGACTTTGTTACTAAGCGGTGAGGATACCTAACTAGTAAGGACTAGTATACCTTTTTTATCGCCCTCAATATGTATTTTACTTTTATCGCGAAGAAACGATGTAGAGCCATGAAAATGTAGAGTTCACTATCACAAAAACCTATATCCAAAAGGAAGAAAATTTTCAACTACATAGGTACCTACATATGTAATTATGTATATTATATGCATAATAGCTGTACACCGCGGCTTCGTCCGCGTGGGCCATTCTTGTCACTTAAAGGGTTTATAATATAGTTTAAGACTGATTCTCAGACCTATAGTCTACCTAACATTTTTGATTTGTTGTGAGTTGATCGAGAAAATACAAACATCTAGTTTTTTACGAATATAACAAAACTCACCCGTATGCATAAACCGGTATGTTTATGTGTTTTATCACCACACGCTGTTCATGTGAAGGTCACAGATGTGATACAAACCAAATAGTGACCACATGGTTGTGTTTATAGTCACCGTTCGTTCATATTGCTGATCGAGTAGGGCCAATTTATAAATACGGCTAGGATCAGTGGGTCATCGCACCTGATGATGGAGTGGAACACGCAAATCTGTAAGTTAAGCATATGGCAGTATACATTGATTCCCAAGTAAATCTATTTTATTACCGGCACCATGAAAACACGTAACCACAAGGCCGGCTTTAGCGGAAAAGGAAATTCCTGCCTCGCACAGAAGTGCGCAATGAGATCGATGGAACCAGTTGCCAGCTCCAAGGTTTCCGAATCGATGAAACTTGAGGACCTTCTAGAAAAGAGAAGACCCCATATATCAAAGACTGGCCACAACTGCGAGCCTTGTGGTGGCGCAGTTGTCCATTGTAGCGGTTAAGCGTCGCATCGAACTAATAGAACGCAAAGATTTGTCCTAATTGATTTCGCGTGAACTAACTCATTGAACTTCAATTAGGACTCTCTTTATACCGTAGCCAGACATAGCTCAAAGTGTTTGTACATTTTTGTCCTTGAAGTCTACGATGTACTATAAAAATTTGTTGTTACACAAAGTCCCCGGTCACACTACATGATCTTTGAAATGATCTTTCAAATGAACCTATGCCTGGCTCCAGCATTAGACGTCAATATGTTTGATCGCATGTTCGTATGAACTCTTTTCGCTCGCATCGCACATTCGCGACCTAACATGTAGTGCTTTAAGCGATAAATAAGAGCTAAAAAATCCCGACTAATTATATTAAAGTAGATTAATTTTTGACATAATAAAGTATTATGCCTTAATGCGGTTGGCATCCTTAATATACCATATAAATTCTTTGTTTATTTCTTTGAAACATAAATAGAATAATTATACCTAAAAATATTTTTGTCATATGTATGTACGGCATGCACACATTACTTAATTTTTACAGTTATGTTAATATACCTATATATTGTAAGTAATGAACACTAATCCTGTAAGTATGAAGTAATTTTGATGAATAAAATATATAATAGACATTCTACAAAAAGCATTAATTGTGCGTTTGGCTCAGTGATTAAAGCTTCGTAAGAGCAAATAGTAAGTGCTGCTTACGGTAAAGATAGCATCAATACTGGTAAGAATCAGACAGACAAACATAGGGACAGACTTTGTAATTGTACACGTTACATTGTAATTACACCACACCTGTAAGCTGTACCTCAATATGTGCTTAAATAATTAAACAATAGGAACGAGTTTCTCGTGAATATTTAATATTAATATTACATTGATTGCCTTTAAATATTTTAGTATTAAAAATTGATTATATATAACTATTTAACGGGTACATCAATTTTCTTCAAACAAAAGCAAACAAATTCAGCTTTATGTCAAAAATGTCTTACATCATTTCGGAAATGAGCTGATACTCTTTACACTGCTGAACCGATTTCCACCAAACATAGCTAAGAACCTCCGCAAGTAAACTGGCTTTCGAATGAAAGAAGCCCCATCGAAATCGGTCGATCCGTATGAGAGCTACAATGCCCCTGACAGACGCACGCACGCACAGAAATCGACGTAAAACTTAAAATATCCCTTGATTTTCTTCGGGGGCTAATAAAATAAAATAGTTCATGCCCAGCATTTACTTATATTGTTCTTAATAATAAATAGTAACTTGTTCCTGAGAAACAAAGGCTGTTATAAAAATTCCTTTTAATTTATAGGGTACGGCTAATATATTATTGGATGAATTGATTAAGATATTAATTACCTTCAAAGTTTCGTATTCTTAATGACGGTTGTCCATTTTCACCTTGTTTTAAGTCAAAGCCTATTTTAAGATTTACTGAAAAATTGTTGACAAGTATATTAGGATTATGCCAGGCCTATTAAAATAAGTTTACTAAGAGTGGTACAAACGGGGAAACAGAGCCTATTCCCAGCAATAGGAACTAAAAGGCTGTGGATGACAATGATGAAGAGTCGAAAGTAAGAGATGATAACATACATATATGTACGTAGGTTGGTATTAGTACTTTGATCATGAAGTACTTAGTCTTATAAAATTAGTTTAAGTTTTGATTTGGTCTTATAGAAGTATGTTCCACATAAGAGGCCGCATGATGTCTAACACCGAGGTCTGCTGAAATGCGAAAGAAAACGGAGCATGTGCAGAGGTAAATTTTAAGATGAAGCGGGATCGAATTATGGCACCCCCTCACTTGCCCTGTTTATATTTTTTAATAAAATATATATTTAGCATAATCGCGTATTATAAGTCACTCCGAGCTGAGGCGCCTCCAGAGACTCGGCACCTGGAGCGGCCGCTCCGTTCGCCTTAAGGTAGTGCCGGTCCTGGTTGTGAGAATCTTCTAATAGCGTTAAGTATCATACCTGAGGCATATACTGCGGCAAAATATATTGTGAGGATATTTGTGGGTAAAAGAGGGATAGAAAGTTCTGGCTGTGCAACATTAGGGAGTGGACCGAAATTAAACGGTCCAGGAACTTTTCTGGCTAGCCAGGAACCTTTATTAAATGGAGAGGCATAGGAAGAAGGAAAAAAAAATAAGCACTTCACATTAACTTACACGTTTTATCTTCGTTCGCCTCAACGAAAGCTATTATCCATGACAATAATACCTGAAATTACATGTTTTCTGAGATAGACATTTAACTTTTCTTTAAGAGTAAATGCACTGTAAAGAAGTGAAGTATCGGCGAAGAGAAAAATGCCACGAGGAACTTTACGCTGTTTGCCGTCGCAATAGCTAACTACCCCCACCTTTTTTTTGTCCAGGGGGTGGATCTTCCTTTTTATCTGTCCGATAACTGGTCGAGTCCACTACTGATACGCGACCTACCACTCTACCCTACCTGCTATTGTTACTACTCCTATACCATCTGTGGCAGTAATATCCGCGTTCTTTTTCTCCTTTCCATCTATCTTTATATCCTTTTACTGCATCCCCTCCTCCAATCAATATCTATTTATCTAATTAGTGATAGCACCAGGCTTTCAGTACTTTTGGTCGCAACCGAATTGGGCCAGCGCGTCCGGGTACCTTTTGCTTACATAAGATCGGCGTGAAATGGCAGCAATGCTGTCATATCAAGTGTATTGTGATCGCATTTTGCACGATTTGTGAGAGTTCCCAGTAGCCCAAACCTCTGCTCAAAAGCCGGCAACTTACCTGCGAGCCTCCTTGAACCTCCCCTTTCGCCCTTTGTAATTTAAAAAATAACTTTCTCCACACCATTTGTTTATTTGTTTATTACCTACCGCACTCACCTTTTATTTGATTTTTTGGTGTAATATATTATTACAAGTTACAACCCCGTACGCAATAAGTAAATACAATATATTTTTCTTTACTTTTCCTGGTATAAATAAATATGCACACGAGTGTTTATTTTTATGGCCGTAGTATTAACTTTATGTCAGTGACTCTTTAAGTTAACTTCCAACGCATAGAATGTAGTAAGCTTAGAATCGCATAGGAATAGAAGCGGAAAAGAGGAGCTCACCTCTATATTTGAATAAGAGATCTAGGCTTGTCAAGACCTTTTGCAAGGGTTGGCAGGGAGGGGTATTCAAGGACAAAAATGTACAAACACTTGGAGCTATGTCTGGCTCCGTCGTAATACATCCCACAAAAATATTTGCATTCTGTACGTTTTATCAATTTCATCTTCGGTCAGATCACCCCGGTGTACCCTAGGGGGAGTAACTACAATCTGATGTTGTAATAGAAGGTAAACCTTTATCAGTCAAGACCTGATCGCCTGGTTCAATCAACTTTAAAATACCGCATTCATTAACTATGAAAGAGTCATTTGCTCGACCACCGTAGCATTGAGATACAAATGTAATGAAACCGTTAGGAGCTATACCAACAAGAATTTTTCCCGTATGACTGGATTTGTAATCTGAATAAAGATAAACTTTTTTGCCAACGCTACTCGGTTTTTCGCTTTTCACCTCGGTGACATCAATTATCACTCTACACTTTGAATATTCGGATTTTTTAAATGATTCAGGTAAAGTGGCTTCGATTATTTCTCTTGACGTCCAAAAAATTGCGTTTTGCGAGCGTGTTTCGAGAATAGTTAAAATGGTACAAATTATACGCGAAACTGTTGAAACACCTAATCCTAAAAGCTCTGATATTTCATTAAAAGCCATTCCAGTTTTCATTTTCATCAAAAATATAAGAAGTCGGTGTTCTTTGTTTACTTTTTTAAATGAGTAAAATCTGGAATCATTTGTAAAAAAAGTACGAACGCTTCTTTAGATACACCTGTTAAGGTGTGAAACTTTTTAGAATTTTCTATCGACTCATAACCTCAAAATCCTGTTAAAGGATCGATGAAGTCTGGACCGCACAATTTGGTAGATGTATCGGGTTTATGAGAGAAGCATCGAATATTCGCAAAAGTTTCAACGTTGTTGCTCGGTTTAAATGCACATGAGAATCAAACGATGACAAATAATATTCGTTGGAAATTTGAGTGCTCTGATCGCGAGTCTTAAGAACAGAATCCGAAACGTCAAGTACATCGAGAAATTCGTTGTTATTTGTGCCAGGTACAAAGTCACCAACGTCTTCATTTTCTTGCCTCGACGATGTTGTAACGTCACAACGTCCGCTTCTGAGTCTTTTGAATCTTTCCAAAACCTGTTCTTCATCGACTCGCCTTTTTGTGTGTGGAAACAAACTTGGCACAAAAGCTGGATACTGCGGGTGATTCAATTTCTCTCCGCCAATAAAATGGACACTGCAAATTCTGGTAGATTTTGTAGGTTGTCATTCGGATCCATCAGGGCTGAAAAATAATTAATTTCGTTTAACAACGCACAGTTTTATTTTCCATGGCAAACACACTTTTAAATTGATGAACAATTCAAATTTTATTAATAATTAAAGTCCTTGTCACTTTTTATTTATTGGATGTAAACATACAGGAACATGAATGCAACGGATGACACTCCTGCCGCTACTGTCGGAAGTGGCCACCAGCGGCGCTGCAGTCTATTCGCAAAGAGCCTATAAATATTTTTGGATCTATGTCAATTTTATTTAAATAACTAGATATACCCGAACTGGAATAATATAACCTAATTTATTTCTATAAATACGAGAAACAATTAATTTCTTATGCTATTTTATCTATTTTCAGATTTACATCTAAATTCTTAGTATCGTGTTTTATATACTTCGCCAGCTTTAAATATGTTAGGTACAAAAATATCGATTATCGAAAGTGTAGTCATGCACTAGGCATGAAATATGTCATCAATTAATAATGACACACGTTGTCAATTTTAGCTGTAATTAATTAAGGCCATTTTTGCATGCTCTAAATCTTTTGTCATATACAAAATTTGTTTGTCAAATTTCTTATTATACAACAAAATATCTTAAACACCCCTTACATAACGGCAAAATAACTTTTTTTCTTATACTTTAAGGTATAATGTCAACTGTAGGACTTCTATCCTATTAGCTTTTTATGCGTGCAGTAAATTTGTCTGTCAAATCACACATATTTTGGCGATATCGTTTCTGGTACAAATTATGACAGATAGCACTTCTACTCGTTCTTATATTTCTGTGGTTGAAACACGTAAGTAAGGGTGGCGCCTCATCAGCATCAGGGTAATTTTAAAAGCTATTATTGGTCATTTCATTGCTACTTTCATACCATGTCAAGCAGTTCTGGAAGGTTTCATTGTACTGTTGGCTATTATAAACTGCTGAACACTTTTTCAAGTTTTCCCTCGTAAGAGATGTGACTCCTTAATCAGTCTCTATGGTAAAGTGTCAACCATCGACAATCTCACAGAAAAATAAGAACAAGGACGATAAGTAAAAGCCAAAGTTGATATACTTGTGGATTATTAATACCACAGAAATATAAGAACAAGCGATATAATTTAATATTGCTAAAAAGAGCTGAAATTATTAAAAATATTTCCACACCTGTATTTCTCTTGTAAATTTATTTTATACAGGGTGACATTGTCGCGGTTAGGATGGTTACGTAGATCTTATCCTAAGGTTGAATAAAAAATATTCGCACTGTAAGGTATTAAGTTTAGTTATGTTAAATTAAATTAAGTTTGTAAACTTGGAGTGAATAAATAAATGTCTATGTCTATGTCTATGTCTAAATATAAACCAGTGTCAGAATGGGTCACCCGGTCACCCGGTCGTAGCCAGAGCTACTTAATCTAGCAATCGACTCAAATGCCGAGCACTGATTGGGCTACGACATCCTAGTATCTGGTTGTTTAATAAACGGGCACGTATTGAGTATGGCTGCTTTTTAACTGTAACTATGTAAAAAAAATAATTTCGGGCCTAGTGCAGTGAAAAAAAGGCCTAGTGTAGTGAGACTCCAGAAAACATGTTTGGGTATTACGCCTGTAGGCTGTAGCAGACATAGGTACAATTCTGACTAATTTTTGTTATACAGAAGATCTTCCCCAATAGGCAAAAAAAGCTACGCTCAATACTAATGTGCCTGTTTCATTAAGAAAGTCAAAGTGCCATTTCTGTTAAAACCCATTTATTTCAAAGTGAAACGGTTAAAAACGTCTAAGTTATGCTGATTCTCTAAATACTTGAGTCACGCCATGCTGGTTATTGGAGCGATACACGAACCTCATTTAAACATGATTTTTTTTTTCTATACGTTCACTGGCATATAACGTTCTATTCCATCGTTCGTTATTAAGTTTTCATATTAAAAAGTAGATAAGGAATTCGATATATGAAAAACGGGCAAGTGCGAGTCATGCGCAATAAGGGTTCCGTATCATCGCGTAATAGTTTACCAGGTTATTAAAGATTTATACTTTTTTTAAAATTTATTTTAATTTGACAGTCACCGCCATTTTTTAAATGATGGAACTACAAATTTACGGTTTTCGGAATATGTCCTGTACTTATACTTTAAGGTTTAGTTCCCGACAAATTTCATGATTCTAGGTCAATGCGAAGTACCCTACAGGTTTTGATTCCCTTTCCTAATGTACTAGTATGGGTAATGGGACAAAAATGATCATATCTTATGATTGCGTGTATTTAGAGACTTGATTTTTTCATATATGTATGAATTTCAACTTTATACGTTTATGCGTTCACGAGAAAGAGGGTCTGTACAGACGGAGGGTCAACGTTGTGGTACTATAAGGGTTCCTTTTTATCCTTTGGAGGTACGGAACCCTAAAAACTAAGCATGAACTCTTTGAATTTTGTATCAGAGTAAACGTCATTTTTGTGACGTAATATTAATAAGTGCGATGTCAGATTTTTGCGGCCAAGATGTATAAAAAAAATATTGAGTAATTTTATCCCCATTTTTCCATCAATTGCTTAGACCGGCAGTTCCTAAATTCAATAAAGTGGCCAAGAGCGTGTTAAGGCACACTATTATAGAAGGGTTCGGTATCTGATCCGCGATAAAAGTATCAGTTAAATAACTTGAAAACTTGTCCAATTTCGCTCAAAATAATTTCCCAAATGAGTTTTTAGCATATTCTATCAATATGAAATGTTTAAAGCCCCTACATCTATTAGCTTGGACCATCTTACAGGCGGACAGACGGACGGACAGAGCGAAACTATAAGGTTTCATTGCAGAACTACGGAACTCTAAAATGAATGCCTTTCAGTTAGTTACAGTAGGTATCTGATTGAAATATCGCAGGAGGTATTATGTTAATTTTATTGGAACGTTAAAAAGTGGTGAGAAATTAAAAGGCAGGGTTTATTGACCCGTAAAAATTGAAGGCGAAAACGCAGAGTGTTAATGTTGAGCCCTCATTTGGCTGAGGTTTTGAAACCGGCGGCGTGGAAAATAAATTTCGTCAAAATAATTGGAACAAACTTAATATTGGCAGTGAATTTTATACTATTTATTATTAAGAATTATTAATTTTTAATACACACTAATCTATGCTTACACTGTCATAAATAAATAGGCCACTTTTTGTTGTATTTTTCTAAATGGGTATTTTAAGATGTTATAGAAGAGCAGGGCCGGCCACCACAAGTACTAGTAATAGTAACTCATAGGGTTGGCCCTAACACCCTGTATTTACACAAATAACCTGTTTGGAAAATAAATATTTATGTATTTTGAAAGGAAAAAAAAAGTGAATTAATCTATGTGTTTTGATTTGTATCAACAAGTGCCCCATACCAAAGGAATACGGCCATTTCTAGTTCAGGAAATTAGCAGCTAACTTCATGCCATGGACATCTGCACGACCAGGAGGTAAGCAAATGCGTTGCCGGCCTTTTACGACTAGTACACCGGGAAGTCTCACAAACTGAACGAAATGCGACAACAATACCATCACTTGACGTGACAGCATTGCCGCCACTGCACGCCGATCTTATGTAAGATATATGTATTGGTAACACAGGAGTAAGGGAATGGGGTGGAGTAAACGGATATAAAGGTAGATGGGGAGGAGAGAAAGAATGCGGATACTATAATTAGATACATATGGATTATACACCCAGACTCGAGGTGGGTATCGAATCCACGACCCCAGGAGCAGAAGGCAGGGCCACTGCCCACTGCGTCAACGGGCCAGCCAAATGTTAAATTAGTATAATATAAGGGTTTCATTTGACTTTTTTGAACACAAAAAATTCAATCAGGGGTAAATTATTCACATTAATCTAACGCAAACTTCTCAATTCAATGGAAACTTTAGTCAAGGATAAAACTTTAATTAGTTAAACTCTGGCCATAATTTATTTCCTCTGAGTAACTTTGTGACATCTAAAACTATTTTAATCAGTAGTATAGATTTAGTAATTTAATAACAAAATATAAAATATTATAGTAAGAATCCACCTAGGACCGTAATGTATACAAAGTTTCGTAAAAATTGGTGCAGCTTTTTAGTAACAAAGGCTCATAAGACATGTGTATATAAAGATTTCTTTCTAGCGTTATCCCGATAGTATAGAGGGCCGATTACGGTGCAGAGGATGAGGCCGTGGGGCGATTTAAGATGACCGATAGCCCTCGACGTCATCCTCGGAACCCCCACGATCTCTGCAATCCCACGACTAATATCACTCAGTGACATTAATCGGATTCCACTGTTTTACGATCCTTCCGAAACACGGAGGAGGCCGGATATCAAAAAGAAACCAGTGTTAGAAGGGGTCATCCATGTATCACCCGATCGCGACAAGAACTGCTCAACCTAGCGATCGAGTTAAATGCCAACCATTGATTAGGCTAGGGCTTCCTCATAAAGATTATACATATACTTGTAAATGGTAAAAGGACATACCTGTACTATGTTCCAGTAGGGTACAATTTTGGCAATGCTCTCCGTAACTTCAGAACAGGCAGTGCCGAGGAGCATCACTAGTCGAGACTCTCTCTCCGTATACAGAGCGTGGAAGAATCTGTCCACGCCAACACCGGGGTCACACTGTAGAAGAGTAGCCTAAAGTTATTATGTTGACAAAAAAATTTATGCAAAAGGAAATTTAGCGGGGCGGGGCTTGTAGAATCTGTTTCCACAACTGCTGTATCAGAGACTATAAGACTTAGGAACCTCATTCACTAGCCTACAATCTTTTTTCTAGCGTTATCCTGGTCCAGTACCAGCGTCCGCTGATTGCAAAAGATATGACTGTTAAAATGACAGATTGCCATCTGACGTTATCCCCGACACCGCTGCAATCTCTACAATCTCACAACTAGTATCAATCAGTCACATTAATCAGGACTCAATGTTTTACGTGCCTTCCGAAAACGGATGAGGTCGGATATTTGAAAACCAGTGATGGAATTAGTCACGTATCTGCAGAGGCTGCAGAAGAGCTATTTAACCTAGTGATCGACTCAAATGCCGGCTGCTGATGAAGCTCTGACCTCCTCCTAGATTTGATAGCCTCCTAGTAGCGTATAAAACTTACCTTTGTGTCGTTGGTAATCAGATGTAGCTCATATCCAGGCAGCAACGTCTGCTGGTTGACGTGGTGGACAGCCAATTTCGCAGCAGCCAGTTCGGACATACCATCAGCTCGTGGCGCATCACCAACTGACAGCTCGAACAATCCCAAAATAGAGACAGTACGGCTTATCTTGGTTTGGAAACCTGTAACAAAAGAATATTACTATCAAAATGGTATCTGTTTAGTTTAGTTAAGGTACCTTTTTTAAAGAATACTTTTTAGGTAGGCCAAGGTACTTTCGTTTTACCCTTTACTAAGCCTGAAAGAGAATATTGCCCATTTTTTTTTTTGCCTTACAGCGTAGGAATTTTAACTTACGGCTTCCACTCTTTTAATCCCAAACTTTCTACCACTTTTTATAAACAAACCACTGAATAATCTATCATAATGACCATCGGCCCATAATTCTCCACAGATGTAGTTAGACCCCTGCAAATATATGTTTTTTTAGTTCGTAACTCAGCCTTTATGTGTCTTGTTTACAACGGGCTCTCGGTAATCCGGCCCTGGTAAACCTGTACCCCCTGTAATTCGGCGTCTATTATGTAGTATTGAATATTTTCTGACAATCTTCGATTAATATATCTGTAATTTGTCGGACTATAAGGAACACTCTTTTGTAAAAAATACCGGACCGGTACCGGTCTTAGGAATTAGTCTTACTGCATAACCCTATATATTCGATAGTTCTTTAAGGTACTAGGCTCCTTCAATAAGGTACTCGTTTAACCCAGCAATGAACTGTCATTCAAGAGACATGTTTTACTCACTGCCGATGAAAACTACCTATATAGGTTAGAAATAGAGAGAGAGAGGGAGAGAGAGAGAGAGAGAGAGGGACAGAGAGAGAGAGAGAGAGACGAATTTCCTAGCATTCCATGAATTCACCGTGCGGGTGCCGGGTCCATCGCGTTGCAGAGGAAGGAGCGCTGTTTAAACGATTAAAGTTTCGCAAAAATCATGTAGGGCAGAATTCAGTTTCAATTCAGTTCCACTTCAAAAGTTCTAAATAAAAGCCTGCGACAGGGTATGTCTATCTTTTAAGTTTGGCTCACTATAAACTTTTTTATGGTAAACAAATTTGCTCTGAAACAATGGATTATTTGTGAAGTTTTTTATAAATATGATGTTATTCCGTATGCAAAAACTATTTCTTAAAACCCCTAAGTGATACGAATGGCCTAAAATGAAGTCGCGGGGTACAGGTAGTAGTTAAAAAGTGACAAAGATCGTGTCATGACACGCTTTTATAGAGGGTTCCGTGTCTGATACTCGATAAACGTATTTGTTAAATAACTTCCAAAGTTGTTGTCCAATTTCATTTAAAATATGTTTTTAATGAGTTTTTAGCATGATCTATCAGCATGGAAAATTCCAAGTCTCTACGTTTAATAGTTTGAAATTCCTAGAGTTGCATCACATTTCGGACGTCCGTCTGTCCGAACGGACAGAGTGAAAATGTACGAGTTCCTTTCGGTCCTAATTTTAATATGGAGATAAACTTTTACTAGCTTTATTATTTCTATTGTTTTTTTTGAGGTTTTTTTAGCAAAGGTTGACAATATCACAACTTCCTGGTTGCCCACTAATGTCCGCCGACGACCCGCCAGACCGAGGAAGACTTGGCACGAAGATTTGGACAACTTTGCGGGGAAGTTATGGATGAGATTGGTCCAGGAAAAAGGAAGGTGGATCGAGAAGGGGGATGCCATGGCCAGCAGTGTAGGTCACATTAGGATATTAAAAAAAAAGATTATATTTTTTAAGAAAAAGGGCATATATATATATATAGAATAAAGTCTGATAGGTTTGCATCCATTTTGTATTAGTTAAATATAAGTTATACACAGTCATAATGTAATCAATGTAAATATAGTCCCAGTAATTACCATAGGGCCGGATTGAGTTAAGATAAAGTTAAACAATTTCTGACTCAACGAGAGATAGTTGTGTTGTAGTAAGTAATTAGTTTGAGTTATTTTGCCTAAAGCACAGTTTTCTGTTAAATATAACAACGAAAACAATTTTGCCAGTAGGTTTTTGTAATAGATTAGTAAAAATATCGATACCTCCCACGTAAATTGTAGTAATCTCAAATTCTCGACTTCACAGTAGAGCATTACAAACATGAAAATTGAAATAAGAACCTCATTATATAATACATTTGTGTATACAATTATATATACAATAATGAGGATTACGTTATTGTATACAATAATACATTAAAAAGTGACTGTTGTATTACAATTTAGTTGTTTGTAACGTTCTACTGTGAAGCTGGGAATTTTGGGGTTACGACAATTTACGTGGGAGGTACCGATACATGATGATCCCAAATAGTTAGTGCCTATATTTCTATTTTCATATTACTTTTGATATCAATGTAAGATAACCTCATCTTTACGAGCCCATTTTTAAATTGCCCCTCTTCACTATCAAATTGCCAGCCTGTGGGGCGTGGGCGCCACGTTGGGAAACACCGATATGGATTGAAGAGTTAAATGAATTTTTAAAGAAAATAAAACATCTTTGCTCATTACCTTGTATACGAAATTTTTGGCCTATTTACGTTAGATATGGAGTCAATAGTCATATAAACTATATACACTCAGTATCTTCGGATAATCGTGTCATGGATATGTATGTATGTTTTGCATTAATGGGTTGGGTCCCCCGAGAAGGGTAAAGCCCTGGTCTGAGCCTTGTCGGTTAATTATTATTTACTACAGTATATTCTACGAGAGACCCTACAACCTTCGTAATTACTTAAGCCGGCACTTTGTATCCTTCAACATAATTTTAAACAGTAGTAGGGTATATTGAAGGACAAAATATTACTGGCAAACTTCTGGTGTTATTCCGGTATAGTATGAGGGCCCGCTTAAGAGAGAGATTGCAGAGGATGTGGGCGTACGGCGAGATAAGATCATCGACTGGCGTCTGAACTCATCCCCGGAACCCCCACAATGTGTACAATTTAAGCGGACCTATGGTAAATTAGCTTATCTATGATGAAAAGTCAAATTTATGACGTTAACCGCTCTCTCTTTTATAAATTAAATAAAATAAAAGTGCTTGTACATTTCAAGTTGCTCTTAAAAACATCGCAATGAAAATATGTGTATTATTCCGACAATTTTGCTATAAAGCAAAGTACAAAGAATTTTTGTCACACACTCAACATTCGGAAACTGAAGCATCATTAGGAATAGACGAATAGATTTATCGGATTTTTGTACGTTCATACGAATATATTCGCTTCGCATGGTTGAACGTTAAACCATTAGGAAATGGGCTCTTTAGCTGTGATTCCTAGAGTGGTTTTACTTCCCTGATTGCATGTTGTCGTTCGGTTTGTGAGACTTCCCGGTGGCCTAAACTCGTTATTAAGGGCCGGCAGCGCATCTGCTGGCCTTCTGGTCATGCAGATGTCCGTGGGCGACGGTAGGCACTTTGGTGCCTGCTGCCTGCTCGTCTGCCCCCTTGTAACATAAAAAAAAGACCAAAAATCTTGAATTTTTAGTTAAGTATTTCAAAGGTCCTAGAGACCCTAAAAATATTAGCATTGATTTGGCTGATCTTTCAATAAATAATAATTGCTTACTAGCGGACCTAGCGGACGATAACTTACCTAAAATTTGGCGCTTCTGCTATTAGCCAGTTAACCAATCTCCTTTATGAATTTGCCATAAAACATGACTGTGGCAGAATATTTTATGAAATAACAATTTTGCGTGGCACGTCAGTCAACAGTCATCTATTTGAAGTTGCGACTAAATCTGCATTCGTTTATATTTTTTAATAATCCTTCCCTTTATTTTATAAATTCATTTATTTCTGTCCTTTTAAACCTTTTCCGAAATAAGGGGAATGAAATAAAACAAACAAAATTTAAAACCGTCCAGCAGTATTGGAATTTTAGAGAGACTAACGATCAACGATTAATTTATATATATATATCTTTAGATAGATTGACAACAGATCTGACATGGACGTGCACTACCCGTGCGCCGAGATGCAGTGCTCGCACAAGATCTCGTGCGTGTCGTGGAACGCGTACCACAAGCACGTGCTGGCGTCGTCCGACTACGAGGGCACGGTGAGCGTGTGGGACGCGGCCACGGGCGTGCGCACGCGCGCGCTGCAGGAGCACGACAAGCGCTGCTGGTCCGTGCACTTCAACGGCGCCGACGTGCGCCTGCTGGCGTCGGGCTCGGACGACGCGCGCGTCAAGCTGTGGTCGCTCAACGCCGAGCGCTCCGTGGCCACGCTGGAGGCGCGCTTCAACGTGTGCTGCGTGCGCTTCAACCCGCGCTCGTCGTGCCACCTGGCCTTCGGCTCGGCCGACCACTGCGTGCACTACTACGACCTGCGCGCGCCGCGCCAGCCGCTGGCCGTGTTCCGCGACCACCGCAAGGCCGTGTCCTACGTGAAGTTCGTGGACGCGCGCACGCTGGTGTCGGCCTCCACGGACTCGCAGCTGAAGCTGTGGCGCGTGGAGTCGCCGCGCTGCGTGCGCTCCTTCACGGGCCACACCAACGAGAAGAACTTCGTGGGGCTGGCCACGGACGGGCGCTACGTGGCCTGCGGCTCCGAGAACAACGCGCTGTACGTGTACTACGCGGGGCTGTCGCGGCCGCTGCTGGCCTACCGCTTCGACGCCGTGCGCGGCTTCCTGGAGCGCGAGCGGCGCGACGAGGAGCCGGCCGAGTTCGTGTCGGCCGTGTGCTGGCGCCGCGCCCCCGACCGCCCCGCGCTGCTGGCCGCCAACAGCCAGGGCACCATCAAGGTGCTGGAGCTGGTGTAGCGCCCCGACCCCCGCGCTGCTGGCCGCCAACAGCCAGGGCACCATCAAGGTGCTGGAGCTGGTGTAGGGTTCGTGCGCCCCTACTGCCCTGTAAATGTGTAAATAGAGCTTGCGTTTTCCTTTTCGTTTGTTTTCATTTTATGGCCCATGACTTACCAAACCGTCCTTTCGAACCGTTTCTGTACCTTTTCGCACAAATTCTCCCGTAAAAACTGGTCACTCCTCAGAATAAAGAACGTGGTGTACGTACATACTTATTAAACACTAATTATTTCTTTGGCCCGAAGCACCACTCTCTAAAGTGTAATGGCGGAGCCAGATATAGCTTCATTTGAATGATCATTGCAATGATCAAGTAGTGTGGCCGAGATCTTTGTGTAACTTCACAAAGTTTCGTAGTACTTTGTAGACTTCAAGGTCAAAAATGTACAAACACAGTGAGCTATGTCTGGTTCCGGTACAATATTACGATATTGTGTACTCATTGATCCGAAGATCAGTTATCGATAATACGTGTAGTGTTTAAAGTTTCATTAATGTTTTTGCTCAATATTCATATTTGTAAATGCGCACTCTTTTGTTTTCTCGCACTCTCGAACATATTAAACGTTGTAGATAGATATCTTTGACTAATAGGAGTATGTGCTTAATGTAAGAAATAAATAAGTGCCAAAACCGTGTGCTATTGTGAAATGTTGATTAGTGGTAGTTAACTGATGTCCGCAGTCCGACCGAAGTCCAAAAAGGCGCAGCCCAGATGTTTCTGTCGGTTATTTTCCATAAAATTGCAAAAGTTTATGCATATTTCGTTTTTTATTCTACTTTTACATAAGAGGCGTAGAAATTTCGATATCGTGAATCAATTGCGTGTGGCGCCATCTCTCTTAGCGATCAACGTTATGTCCCGTTTGGTGGCCCCTACCATTAGCCCCACTCCCCACTCCCCACTCCCGCGGGTTAAGTTGATCTTGCTGCGACCGGGCGATAGATGACTGATCCATTCTAGCCCTGGTGTATATTTGATATCCGACCTCCTCCGTGTTTCGGAAGACACGTAAAAAGTGGGACCCGATTAATGTCACTTTGTGATATTAGTCGTAAGGTTGTAGAGATCGTGGGGTTGCGAGGATGACGTCAGACGACAATCGGTCATCTTAACTACGACCTCTTGGTACCGAAAATAATTAATATCACTCACAATTCTGCAAACAACTTTTGAAGGTTCCGCTACAGCTGATAACACTGACAGCAAGTTGAGATGAGCATCTTCCATCTGAAAATAAAAACGTAACATCATTTATAAAATGTAACTAGGCTGTGCCCGCGGCTTTGACCGCGTAAAATTATTATTTAGAGCCTAATTTTTCCCACTGCAGGGCAAATACCCTCTCTCCTTAAGGTTCTGTGTTGCCAATCTCTATTATAACGATCCAAGTCATTCCTCCACCTCATTTTTGGTCTTCCGCGTAAAATTAGGTAAAAAAAAATTGCATTCAATTTTAGCGTGATGATACGTAGCCTATAGCCTTCCAAAATAAATGGACTATCTAACAGTAAAAGAATTTTTCAAATCAGACCAGTAGTTCCTGAGATTAGCGCGTTCAAGCAAACAAATAAACTCTTCAGCTTTATATATTAGTATAGATATAGATTATAATAGTAATTATGAAATTTAACTTTGGACTACTCGTATTTTACAACTATACTTACATACTGTAAATTCAGTGGTGTCTTTAGCGCCGGAGTATCGCTGTTTTCCACTAAATACAAATATATAATTTTATATATATTTTGGTCACGCACATTGCTGTTATCGAAGAAGTCCCACAGGAGAGAGGCATTTCGCGTTTTGCTGAAAAATCATATTTTGCAAAGTCAATTGTCACATTATTTAGGTAAATTAATATGTGAAGCAAAAACTTTTTGTTCGACAGAGGGGTTTAAAATTTGGCACAATCATTGTTGATATAGACAATGAAATGCGAATGCTAATACTTTTATAAAGCATGCAATACTAAAATATAAAAATTACAAAAATAACAACACTCGCACACCAATGCAAAACGATTTACACACACATGTATACGTTTTACTACACTATGATGGTGTCAAAGTGTAGTCATGAAATTAATTGTTGACGTAACATTGACAGAATGCGTAATGCATATATCGTCATAGACAATGTAGTAAAAATCTGTATATCGTTTAAAACGGATGCTTCGATTGAAGTTATTACGTACATAGACAAAAATGAGTGTCCAAAACGTATGTACAGGAACGGGAACAGTACGGGAAAGGAAATGGGAATAATTTTGTAGGATTGTTGAGGTTTGATTCTCTAATGGTGTTAGGGAATCAAACACAATGTTCTCGTGGATTATATTTACATTTATTCTTCACAAGCACTTATTATTTAACAACCGTAATCAATGAGCGTCGCGTGGTAAGAAAAACGTTCCATCGAACACATAGGCACACCTTAAGTGCTAAACACAGGCCGACACTCGTACACGTTGTAAACGAGTAGACGGGTCGCGTCTACGCGAGCGAGATAGCGCTATTGTCGTCCTGCTCTATCTCGCTCGCTACGTCTGTACTGGTGCCAGCCCCGTTTAGTCAAGTCGACGACGTCGGATACGGACGTCGTCGCCATGATGTTTGTCCGCAATAAGGATAATAGAATGTAGTAGGATAATGGAATTAAGATTAAGTATTCTGTAAAGACTTGTAAAAAGGAAATATAAGAAAATCCGAAACCACCACCATACTTACTTGTCCTTAATGTGCGATTTCGTTTTTATATATGATGCGAAGATGTACTGCAGCAAAGAGTCGGGGTTGTATTTATAATTTCCGCCATGGGAGAACGGGCATCGTCGTTTCGGTCTAATTTCACCCGTAAAGAGGTCAATTGTATACAACTGGTTGTTGGGCTGGTCGGTACTCTTCCACTCCAAGAACATGTGGTTTTGAAACGCAATGAGGTTAACCTGCAGGCCAAGTCTCTTTGCAACGGCTTCGTAAACGATTCCATACGTGATGATGCTGCCATCAACGTCCTCTATTAGCTGTAAATCAAATAAAAATTATAATAAAAAGATAGAGGAGAGTGGTCTAAGAGTGGGGAGGTAATTGCCCGACAGCGGGACATTATAGGCTAATTTAAAAAAATAATAATAATTTTATTACACACTAGCTATCCGGACAGATTTTGTTCTGTAAAGTTTTTTTTTCTCTTTATTAAACCTTTCCCTATACCAGGAACATACGAATAAAAAATTTAGCGGTTGAGCCGTCCACGACTCTTGCAAAAAACGTTTTTTTTTATCAGCCTATCACATTGCTGGGCAAGCCCCCCCCCCCCCTCCCTTTTCATCCCCACTCGGTTGGGGGATGATGAGATATAATCCGATTTATTTATAACACGACCCTTATTTAAGGGGTTAAAAAATGTTTTTATACCGCATACTTTTTTTGTACCATTGTGTATACTTTTTGAGTACTTTTACAAATTTATAAATTTTATGTTGTGGTTCGGAATGCTTTTTATAGCGGTGCTAACAAAAATGACGATACATTTTTCGGATAACTGTGGCGGAAAATATTTAAAGAGACAAAGCTAATTATGTGTATATTTAATAAGTAAAATTGATAAAAAATCTTACAAGTCAGGAAGGATTAACAATTTTGCCTTTATTGCAATTAATTTAGAAGATATGTGTAATGTAAATATCCTAAGAGAGAACTTATTTCGCTGCCACGAAAGCCCATTTTTACAATTTACTAGCCGCGCTCGTGACTTCATCCACATCAAATTAGTTACCAGAAATATATTAAATTTTAGCGTGATGATATATAGCCTATAGCCTTCTTCGATAAATGGGCTTTCTAACACTGAAATAATTTTTCAAAACGGGACAGTAGTTCCTGATATTAGCTAATGTTCAAGCAAACAAACAAACTCTTCAGCTTTATACATTAGTATAGATTTTATGGATTTAGGAATATCATAACAATAATGTTCAGTAATATCACTTGCAAATGCAGATTATCGATAACGCACGCCATCACTAATGTGCAAGTGAAGGACGATAAAGAAGCATAAAAGAAAATCTTACAACAATAAACAGTGGCGACGAGTTGGGTCAAATGTATGGTCAGCAAATCAAAAGGAAATTGAATCTATCGATTATTTTATATATGACTGGTGATACATTTAGAATACTTAAGGAGGGTACTTGGTACTCAATAATCTTTATAATAATGTATTAAAAATATCTACTTGACTAAATTTCCTTAAAATTAGGTGAAGTGCCCATACGGACTCGTGCGGTGAATTTACGTATGCGGCCTGTACTCACAAAGAAACAACCCCGCCTCCCGCGCGCCTCTACCTATTGCCAAACACGCCGCGTGACAGTTACCTCACGCTATGTCCAAGCGTTGCATACATAATAAGTCAACTTTATCCTAATCTCACGTAGTATTCAAGTGTTATTTATATTTAATTTTATTTCTTCTTATATGATCATCAAATATCAAGTCCTCCAGTGTCGTAAGTGTCTCGACAATCATCTTGTATACATAATTCAATCGTTGTTTGATAGTCTCGCTAAAATTCGTAAACGATATATATAATATCAGAATTATGTAGTTGGAAACGCGCGTATAGCATCATATGAATATTAACATATTATGGGAAATGAATCTGCGAAGTCTATTCCTAAAGTAAATAAATAAATATACATATATATACTGTACTATATGACACACAGTAGTAGTATACTACTGTGTGTCATATAGTACAGTATATCATATCATATCAAATAAAGAGTAGCTGGGTATGTCATCCTATATCATTCAAGAGGTCGTTACAGACAAATCTAATCAAAATATGTTTTATTCAATTTGATTTTTTATATTCAAAAGCTACCACTGATTCGGAAAAGTCGAGCTACAAGAAGAATCAGCAAGAAACCTTTTAGTCACTTGTCATTTGGCTTTGCTTTTTAAACCAGCCCATAAAATATTGCTGAAAAGATTAACCACCAGACATAGCAGTCTGTATATTATAACGGTCTGGACTATAACCTCTAATCGGCTACTAAGCTAAGCTAGGCTTACAAAACAGGCATCGATATTAAATTGCCAACGGTACAAACCTTTGAAGCCATATTTGCAACAAATTATGTTTTATCAGAGATTTCTCACAAAAGTCTTATTTCATGTAATGTATGTCTTCTTAGTTGCCATCTTCTGGTTGGTTGTCGCCACTCTCTGTTTGGTTGCCGCCATTTTTGGGTTGGTTGTGACCATAGTCTGCTTGTTTTTCGCCATTTGCTGCTGTTGCAATTTGCGCACTTAGGCGGTGTTGGAAGTTTGGGCTTTAGCGCCGCTGCTACTGTATCACTGCTTTATATAAGTTTAATTGTTTATATAAGTATTTTAAAATGTGCTAGAAAAATATATGTGTAAGGTAAGGTATGTAAACCAAACCTAAGCTTACATATTATAAAATAGAGTTACTTCCCGTTCGTGTACGTGTAGATCTTTCAAAGTACGCAACGTATTTTAAGGCTGTTTAAATCAATGAACAGTGTGATTCAAGAGTTTGTATAATAATAATAATAATTGAGCTGAGACGGAGAAAAAACTCAAGTATCTCGATCTAGCTCACGAGGTTACTGCCACGTGGCATGTGGAGTCAACTGAAATCATCTCAATCGTCATATCTGCCAATGGTTACTATCTATTTTCTGCTTTTTAGTTCGTCGCCTTTGTTTTTGAAGGCTTTC
>JANCMC010042846.1:0-31132 GCA_024363005.1 Charaxes varanes | reverse complement strand
GCTAAACTTGTGAGCCGTGAGTTTAGAGAGTTAAGTAAGTTTTAGTAAGATTTAATCAACATGAAAAATTTCTAGTCTCCACATATATTAGTTTGTAACTTCTAGAGGGAGGGGGGGGCTTGGCTTGCAAAACACTTTGAAGGCCAATTACTTGAATATTAAAAAGTTGGGAAGATGGGACCCATATTAAAAAGTTGTGTAAGAAACCTCGCTTTCATTTTAAAAGCCTCGCCTCTATCCAATGAGGTATTTTGAGGTACATTGCAGCAGTTTGAATGAAAAAAAAATATCAGCTCCACTTCACCTGTATGAGCCATCCGCAAAACCCCGTAAAATTATTATTATTTTATGATGCCAAAAAGAAAATCTGTACACAGTATATAGCTGTACCATTTCATGCATTTATATTCCTGTTGTAGAAGAGGTTGTAGGTATATAGAACCCTAAAAATCGAAATGTCCATATCGAAAATGCAAATAATTTAAAATTAGAACAACAATCTAAGGAAACAAGGACTTAATCATTTACAGGGTGACTGGTGAGATACTTAGAATTAGAATACATAAGGAGGGTACTCGGTAAACGATTTCCGTTATTATTAGGATATGTAAAAAAAAAATAGGTACTTGATTTTTGACAAAAAATCCTTAAAATTAGACAAAGTGTGGCCTTACGTTTTGTGGTTAATTTGGCTGTCGAAAAAATGAATTCGTGAATACATTTCTCAACGTAAGAAAACTGGTCAGTTAGAAAAAAGATTTAATGACGGCCGTCAGTCGGAATTAAAGGCGACATCAATTATAAACAAAATTACTTCAGTTATATTATTGGCTATACTTATTAAACAAATAAGTGATTATAATAAGTGAAATAGGTATTTTTGCCTGACCTTAGCCAGGACTAAAATGTGCAAGGAAAACGGATCATTATAGTGCTTCCACGCTAGTATGTCCATGCGTTTTATACGTAATTAGTTAACTTTCTCTTAATCTCACGTAATAGTTAAATGATATTTATATTTAATGTTAATTTTTTTTCGGCATGTATGATCATCAAGTATCAGGTCCTCGAGTATCGTCACACTAGTCAATCTGTATATAGAACTGTTACGCACTAAGCTGTAAAGCAAAATCCTTAAAAGCGAAGAAAACAGCCCTAAATCCAAAAAAAAAAACGAAAACGCAAAGTAAATTCAAAAAGGAAAACTTAAGTTTTACTTATTTTCCTTCGAAATTTCGAACGAGGTCCTAATTATTATTGCCATATAAAAACCCTATAATTTTTTTCTAAATAAATAACCAACACACTTGCGAAAGTCAAGGCAAATTACATTTTCCCGAAATTAAAACATTAAATTCAAGTATATTTTTTTATAAATCAATTCTTAATGGCCAGTATTAACGACAACAAATTAAAATAAAAACTTCTTCGCATCAGCACAGTAAACAACAAAGTTCGCATCAAAACATAACAGAGGCTTAAAAAATCCAAAGCGAAAACACGACGCCGAAAATTAAAAAATAAAACTTACTCCGGCTTGGTGTATCTATCCGGAATCCGATGGTAATGTTTCTTATTATGATTCAAGAATCCGAAACACAACATATTCCGTCCGAATAAAGCGTCGACCTTCGAGGACACGAATACGTATATGTGGGATGTATTCTGCAGACGTTCGCTTACACCGAATTAGTGCAACAGAGTGAATGAATACATGTAGCCTACAGCGACGCCGGGCCGTTGTGTGCACGTTAGTGCATGTGGATTACATGTAAAGTTTCCAGGAAGTGGACGCTTCTGGATGCGACATTAGCTATTTGCTGTGATTGAGGTTTCAATTCGCTTAGGTTCATATCGGTTTAATTAATTTTAGTTATCATTGGTTTAATTAACATTGGCTTTACGGCTATTAAGGGATTTATTTACCAATTGACTCTGTATTAAAGAATACGAGGAATACTTTGGCATATGTCTAACTTTCTCGTTACCACACCTAAAGGATCATTCGGGTCTTGTTTATTAATAAAAAATGTATTTGTACTGACTTTTAGCGTTTTATTTACTTCTTAATATAAATTACAAATCAAGAGAAGTATTCTTAAATGAATTCGATTAAATATTATTGTTTTATTCTTGTAAATAAACCGAAATATGATTATAGCCGTTAGAGAATACAATAAATTAATAAGTAAAACGCTTAAGGCATTATAAGCCATTAAAATATTTTAAAAGCTGTCTCAATATTTATTAAAAATAGCGTTTGTCCATTAGCGTCGGTAGTCAAAATAAGTTGAATCGCCTGCTGGTTTATAGTTTTTGGCTAAACGTTCGTGAAATAATAGTATATACTAAAAAAAATTTTGAATCGTGTCATTATATGACCCTAACTTACTGGAAAGCACAACATTGTTCTAAAAATGACAGTAAACAGGAAAATATTCAAAAGTGTTCTTTGAATATTGATAATATAAAAGAAATAGTACCGACTTAATAAGAGTCAATTATTTGTTCAGATCTATAAATAAAAAGTAAAGGTAGAAGCACCATTATATATATGTGGAAAGGCGCATCAAGGTGGAAGGTTTTGGCGAGAATTGAAAGGTCTATATACTCAACCAACGGAGAGGAAGATCTTCCGTCCGGACTAGTTGGAGTTGCCCGGGCCGGCGGCGCGTCGCTGACTGTTCCTTGGAAGGTCTATATATATTGTGATCGTAAGTAGAAACTTCGCTTGCGTGAGTTGGTTTGTATGGCGATTTTCAGCGTTTGTACTGCGGTCGTCGTCATCCATACAGCGCCATCTAGCTTGCTTTGATGTAACCATTTTCCACTCGACGTCATCGCCATGTCGTTATATATCGGCGGCTACAACTCCAATAAAAATCGTTGAATGTTTCCTCTGCTATTTAAAAGCGTGATTTAGGGGCAATCCGAGATTATCTTGAAAATTTTTTGCCTATTATCGTCATTCTTAAAACCATCAGAGGAGAAAAAGTTGATGTCCTTGTTGTATACGCAATCTTCATAATATTGCATATACCAGAAGCTAGAGACAAGTTACGTTAACGTTTTAGGTGTTTTTATCTTACAACCACAAACATACACTACAATTTTATTTCTATATGTACATAGATTAAGTTGCGTTTCATGAACTGGCCCCAATAAATCATCTTGATTCAAGGTTGAGGCGTGACCTTTGAGAAATTATTTTATTAACAGCTGTAATGGCACCTTCAGGGCGCTAGTACTTGGCCGCTCTAATAGTCGCCTTGCGTGTTCTAAACCCTACGAATCCATACTTTTAACAATTTATAATTTTATTCACGTCATCATATTGATTAACCAACCGCATTTCTTCACACACGATAAAGCGTTAAGGTGTTTGTACACTTGATAATTACCGCTGTTGTACACATATATATTTATTACAAAGATTACAATATCTCGAGTCAAAGTTTGTAGCATCAGGTCACAGTTTCAAATAAAAGCCTACCGCATTTCTTCTATCACAGTGAAGCGTTAAGGTGTTTGTACACTTGATAATTACCGCTGTTGTACACATATATATTTATTACAAAGGTTACAATATCTTGAGTCAAAGTTTATAGTATCAGGTCACAGTTTCAATTAAAAGCCTACCGCATTTCTTCTATAACAGTGAAGCGTTAAGGTGTTTGTACACTTGATAATTACCGCTGTTGTACACATATATATTTATTACAAAGGTTACAATATCTTGAGTCAAAGTTTATAGTATAAGGTCACCGCTTCAATTAAAAGCCTACCGCATTTCTTCTCTCACAATGAAGCGTTAAGGAGTTTGTACACTTGACAATTACCGCTGTTGTATTTACTTCTAACCATTCCCACCATTTATTTCGCCTCCACCGTAAATGTTGTATAATCCCCAGGATTATGAAGTAGAACTGGTAATCTATGTGCCATTTTATTATACGAGTAACTATTAAGGCTTGCGTGTAAAGTCTGTCGTAAAACTGCGACTGGACATATCGTGTTATAAAGAACGCTGTCAGTTGCAAATAGGACCGCTGAGGCACCAAATTTACGACATACGATGGATTGAGAGCATCTATTTGAAACTAAATAAAAGATAAAAATCCGTCTGATTTTATTTCTCCACGACACTCCAGACGAACAGGGACATTATTTAAAAAGAATCTTGCTTTTTTAAAATTCACGAAGCAAAAATAACAAAGAGATACTGGTTCTAAATAATCGCATTTCTTTTTGGATAGTTAACAAAAATATAACTTAATTGGAGTTTTCAAAAGTATATTATATCTTTTATAATGACACCAGTGGCCTCCACAGACGTTGTCCTACCCGGTGGTTAGTACATAAAGTGGCCAAGACTGTATCAAGACACGCTTATATAGAAGGGTTCCGTATCTGATGCGCGATAAAGACATTTCGTAAATAACTTCCAAAGTTGTCCAATTTTGCGCAAAATAAGTTATCTAATGTAGTTCTTAGCATGTTCTATTAATATGGAAAATTTTAAGTATATCTACTTTGTAAATCCTAGGGGGTACCACTTTATGGACGGACAAACGGACGGATAGATGTACGAACGGACAGAGCGAAATTATAACAGTTCCTTGTAGGACTACGGAACTCAAAAATGAAAAAAAAAAACACTTTTTATAACCATCCGCATTGAATTTTATTACAACGTTATAACTGGCACTACAACTTTATTTGTCTGGTGTAAATGCTCCGTTGGAAGTTATAGCTAATATAATAATAATTTTGTCAAAACATACAAAATTTAATAGAGGCAAGCTTTTGAATGTCACGATTGAAAGTACCGAAAAGCCCCCCGCTTTGACACAAGCTTATAGTAAAATGTATACAAGTGTGTGTAAATCGTTTGGCACTGGTGTGCGTGAGGTTTTATTTGAATAATGTTTATATATTAATATTGCATATTATACACAAATATTAGTATTCCCACACCATCGTAAAATGGGTCCCGAAAGTTTTCGCTTCACTTTCTATACAGATTAATATAATTTTTAATTCTTATCGATTCAATGACAAACTTCATAAAATTAGTAGTTATACAGTAGCGGCCCAGAAAGTGGCCACATCAATGGCTTTAATAACCCTCCTTTGGCTTTGCCGTAGTCGGTTCACCTTAGTGACTACTACCGACGCCGACGAACAATTGTACCGCCAGGAGGCTCGCCGATGAGGTGCCGGCCTTTAAGGAGGAGTTCGGGCCACCAGGAACTCTCACAGCCCGCACGGACCGCTACAATAATACCTGCACTGGACGTTTCCAGTATTGCGGCCACTTTACGTGTTCTGAGGTCAAATCTTTATTAGCACTATAAACCTTTACACGTCTTCACCCACGGCTGGGTCAAGACCTTTCTTCTTTTATAGCACTTTCCCCTTTCTCTCGTCAGTATCTTGTTATTAATTATTATTAGTTAATTATTAATAGCTTTATTCCGGTCTGCCTGTATTGTCTGTCCGCATACAATAAAGACGGCCACATCACACGTGAGAAATGAAGACATAGAAATATCGCCTCGGATTGGCCACGCACGAGCGGCTCGCAACAAAGCGATGCCGTGCGAAATAAGAATTACATAGGCTCATTAATTCTCCAATGAAAATGATTTTTTTATACAAATGATTGCAAAAGTAAAAAAAAATACTTATGGCATCCTACCAGAAAATTCCTCAGTAGTGAACGCCTCATAACGCAAAGCGTTATGGGTACGCTCTACAATCACTTAATCAAAACTAAAATTCACTCCATTCCTTTGGTATGACACTTATTGATAAATGTTAAAACACACACACACACATTTTATTTAACGTAAAAAAATTCTGCTTTAAAAAGTATTTCCTCAGACGCCCGGATCTCTGTGTGTGTGTGGATCTGGCACGATCACGGTCGAAACCGTCAACTTATCACATTATTAGCGTTTTTGTTATTAGCTTCAGAATTATAGTGCGCTGTTTCCTATTCAAAATGGTTGTGTAATTTAGTAACGTATATTTATAATTAATGAAAAACTAAATTTCAGCTGGACATACCACCTAGCGAAATAGCGGAATATTACCGTACTATTAAGTATTGAGCTTTTTCTAAGAGATGGCGCTTAATGCCAATGGCGACCTGCATGGCTAATAACTCGTAATGTTTAGGAACTATGAGGCGTGCACATTAGATTTTACAGACTATTTTTATACACCTACTTGGGAGTAATTTTTATATAATATAGATTTATTGAGTGTGTGTCTGCATAGTATTTTAGTACATTTATGGAATAAATTTTATCAAGTCTAATGTATCTCTTACTGATAGCAATCGGTTATGGATTTTCAGAAAGTAGCTTGATCCAGTCTGAATCTAAAGTAAACATTCAAGCAACGATTTGTTCAATCATGCAGACTAAATCGCAAGCATGAAGTAAGTTAATATCTTTCAAAATGTATATACCTAAGTATGTTTGATATGAGACGCCAAATCACACCAGTTCATTTCTGATTCTTTATTATTTTTTAGTATTTTTTATCGTCTTTGTTCTAATACTCGCTTCTATTTGTCTGGCGTTTTTTATTTATGCATTCTTTGAAATATACAAAAAACACAGAAAACCTCATACACTACCAAAGAGTTTAACATTATGAAAATAGTTGCCCGTCTAAGATTATAGTTTTGTTTAGACGTATACACACACTCACACACAACACAACACTTACATACGTCACGCTCGAGTGGCACTAAACAAAGCAGGTGCCCAGAACACCTGCAACTAACTACGCCTATAAGTAACGCACTGTCTGACTTACGTATTGCTAAAATGAACAAAATAATGAGGGATATTAAATTATACGAAACCTTCGTTATATCAAATCCTTATATTACTTCCTTACTTAATGTTATAAATGTTAAAGTTAATGTTATAAATGTTAAAGTATGTACATAAATTTGTCTATTAAGATTTCACGCATAAACCGCTGGATCGATGTTGATGAATTTTGGTTTCGAGACAGATTGAACATTGGAGAAGAACATAATGCAACTTTTTATCGCGAAATGAAATTTGAAAGGTGTGAAATAGGGGATGAAAGTTAGTATGAAAGTCATGGGTTGAAGCTAGTAAGTGGCTTTTAGTCCACGAAAGACGAGGGTGCGACCCCACAGCAACTAACAAAAAGATCTCTTGATCTTGACACGCCTGAACTGATATCTTTATAAATTGTAGCTTAAAGAACCACCTCGATAACATCAGCTTTCAAACCAAAAGAAATGCATCGTAATCGGTCCATTCCGTTTAGAAGACACGATGTTACAGACAGACACGTCTTATTTATAACACCTCCCTTTTTGCGTTGAGGGTTAATAAACGAGTGCACTCATTCAATACCATGTTACGAGTACATGTTACAAAAACCGTGGTGCCGCTTCTCTGGGTTCACTTTCGTTTTCGTCGCATTTAATTTTTTGCGAGTGACTCTCACTTTCGGCCGTTGAATTAATGTATCGAGTGCAGTGATTATTAGATCACTTCCATCTAATCTAGAGTTATTCCAGTCCTGTACCAGGATCTATCTCAATTGCTGAGGATGTGGTTATGACGGACTGCCGTTTGACGTAATCCCCGGAACCGGAGCAATTTCCACAATCTCTCGACTAATAACACTCAGTGACGTTAATCGGGAGTCTCTGTTTTACGTGCCTTCCGCAACACGAAGGGGGTCGGATATTTTAAGACCACTGTTAGAATAGATTACTCATCTACCACCTGGCCGCAGTAAGCCTAGCAATCGACTCAAATACCGGCCACTGATTATGCTACGACTTTCTTCGAATTTTTTGCAAGTGACTCTCACCTTCGGAGGTTGAATTAATGTATCGAACAGTGCAGTGCTCATTATATCACTTCATTAAAATTGGTTAATTATCAGAGTTAATTATTGTAAACTAGCTACTTGCAATTAGTTATTACTTGTTTAATTTATGATTGCAGTGGTATTTATAATAAAGTTTAAATTTGTATTTTGGATATATTGTAGTTGTACACTGTGTTAAGGACCTAATAAAATAAATAATTAAATAAAATTTATGACAAGGACGCAAAGATCCCATACTTATTACTAAAATTTGTAAACTTTAAGACAGAAATAAAGATTTAATTATTTATTTATTTAAAAACTAAGCACATCGAAAATATTTTTCTCCTACGCATATACACTTATACGTATATTTAATTATAGCTGAACACATTTTGAAGAACCTCTTATGGCGCGTCTCTTAAAAACGAGTTTATCTAAAATTTAATTACTGATCTTAACACAACATTATGGTAAAAGGCAATCAAAATAATTAATACAATGTCATGCAATGATAGGCGAACGGAATACGCAATTGATGGTAAAATGACATCATTGTGGAAATCTACAACTAAGATACGCCTTCAGGAAAAAAAGGGCCAAGAGCGTGACGAGACATGCTTATATGAAGGGTTCCGTATCTGATACGCGACGAAGGTGTTTGTTAAATAACTTCAAAAGTTGTTGTCCAATTTCGCTCAAAATTATTTTCCTAATGATTTTTTAGCCTGCACTATGAATAAGGAAAAATTTTAAGTGTCTGCAACTAATAATTTGAAAACCCTAGGAGGTGAACACCCGACGGACGAATACACGGACAGAGCGAAACTACAAGAATTTCTTGTAGGACTACGGAACCCTAAAAAAGCAAAACTTTACATTTTACAAAGGCCGACAACGTGTTCACGAGCCTTTTGTTAGTGCAGATATCCAGGGCCGTCAGCAGTATTTTTTCACTTGTCGTTATGCTACTTAATTAAGATTTTTATTCGACTTATATACAACGACTCCAAGTAATAAACGGTTACATGATCAGTATCTGTCCTCGAATTGTCAAAAGCTATTATAAGTTCTCTATTAGAAAGGACTAGAGAACGCCGACTGGTCGAAATTCGGCCACAAGTCTTTAGATATGTTTACTTTTTTTTTTTAAAATATATACAAGACTAAATGACACACAGACGTCTGAAATTTGGACCTTAAGAACTAAGGTATACAACTTAATGCCTGTGTTATAGGTAACAGCCGCCTGTTATACACAAATATATATTTTTTAGAAATATATAATTACATACATATGGATAATACACCCAGACTCGAGGTGGGAATCGAACCCACGGCCCCCGGAGCAGAAGGCAGGGTCACTGCCCACTGCGCCAACGGGTCAGCCAATTAATAATGACTATAGGTATTTGATACAATCTCATAGTAAAATGTATACATGTATGTGTAAATCGTTCGGCACTGGTGTGCGTGAGGTTTAATTTTAATAATTTAATATGTTATTTTAAAGTATAATACGGTAGTTGTGACTAAACTAACTCGACTGATATTTTTTTGTCCTCAGCAGTTGATAGAAGTTTAAAGATTACATAAATCAAGTGGAGAGTTTTTGTATCACGTATGACACACATATATATGTTAGATATCTGAAACCGCACTAGTGGGATCATACATTTCTAGGTAGGGGAGGGAATCCCTCAAATCTACACCTCGTCTCAAGGTTCTCGCACCCGCTCGGTAATTCCATGAAATGCCAAGAAATTCGTCATCTTTTGTGAGAATTACATAAGTGAGATTTATTGACTAATAAGTGCACAGAAATCCATGTAAATATTTTAATTTTTAGAATCTCAACAGTTCTATCGTAGAAGAGATGAAATCCGCAAGGTACCAAGTTTAAACCGCAAAAATGTTAATGTCGCAGCCAGTCCTAACACAAGCTTTTAATTTAAGCTTAGTAGAAGAGGAAACGGGAATATTAGACACTGCAAAGTATTGCTAATATTCTTTTAGAAAAATGTGTGTTTCTCGAACGGGACTCGAGCGAAACCACGGTCCGATGCTAGTACGTAACTCGATCCTTGTTTCGACTCAATAACCATGGGTTTCCTTCACGCCTTTGCGCCTATGCCCTTGGGACTCCTGCGTGTGCTATTACTGTAAACATGGTTCCCTTTGTATCCGTGTGAGTTATCTGATTGATATAACAAGATTTGACTAAGATGAAGGGTCAGTGAAGTGAGGACGTGTTGAATAAGGGGAGGCAGAGTAAAAGGGGTGCCGCGTGGCTCTAAAAGGAACTGTTAACTTTTTGACAGTGCGGACCATAATGTTTCGTCGTGACAACATTTTACATGAAATATTTTTGGTGGAATACTGTGGTACAATATATACTATAGACTACAGAGACGCTATAATATACTGCATACCATAGGGATGTCGTACGATTCCTTCCGCAGCCGGGTACCGCGCGTGCTGTTTCTGTAAACATGGCAACTTTTGTGTCGGCGTGAGTTATCAATTTTTTAGCATATGGTAAGTGACGGGACAATGGGTGGCGTTTTATTTATTAAATTACTGGTGGCCGCGACAAGAAACTGCTAATTTAGTTTTTCTTGAACTGGAAACTCATATGGGCAAAGTTGTGATGGGGCGGAAATTCATAATGTCGTCATCGACATGGTCACGTGACTGTTTCATGTTTAACTTCCGTCGGTAGTCCTATGACTGAAAAGAATTGGCTGTCTGCATAGTCGGTTGACGGACGATAATTTTACGTAATAAAGCCTCACGCTAAGACCTATCGTGTCTCTCTATCGCCTGCACGCTTGACTCATGCGGAACGTGACAATAAGTCATGCTTTTTCATGCGTGCAGCCGGCGTTCATCGAATTATAAGACGTTATGACGTCAAAACTATGATTTTGGTGGTTGTTTTACTCCAAATATCAACCCCAAAAGGCTACTTTTTATATATTTCAGGGGTAGTCATGTTTTCGATGTAAAATAAATATACCATCGTCTCATGTACTATTAGAATTATCGCGTTGTTAGTGTTATTAATACGCGAGAGATAAACTATGATCGTTGGCGGCTACATCTTTAGACAAACGATAAATATGCTCGTATAATAAGTACATTAACTATATATAATCCGAGTCTACTATGACACATTTACTTTTATCCCTTACGTTTCGCGGCTTCGATTAAAGATTTATATATTTAATTACCAGTTTCCCGCGACTTCGTCCGGGCAAACTTGCGAGAGCCCTTAGAGCATCCGTTCTTAACGGATGATTCTAACTGTAAGTTCTAAATTTCGTGTTAGATGACCTTTCGCTTTTATATAATTTAATATTTACATTTAAGGTTGATTAAATGATAAATAATTAAATGAATAAGTTAACTGTTGCCCGTGGCTTAATGAACCGTGTTTAACTGAAATATATTTAGTATATAAAAACAACTTAGCAAATTTATTTGGTGAATTTTCTTCACCAAAATTTTTTTTTACCTCTTAATGGGGTGTTTTTCCAGGATACTTCCTTAGATTGTTTTTGTCATAGGTACAGCACATAAAGTCAAATTAATTTAGTAACTAAATTAATATTATTCAATTAGTTACAAACAAACACTTCAATTTTATTACTTTTATTTACACAATTTTATTGCCTACATATTATATCAAATCAAAGCTAAAGATGTATTCTTCTAACTACGCTGTAATTTTATCATTAATCACTACATAACCGATCAAAAAGGACGTATTTTTTGTTTAGAACCAAAACAGTGCAGTAATGTTGTATGAAACTTTATGTTCTTATAACTTTTCCACAGAAGTTTAATGTCTTTCATTAAGTTTCATATAACAAGTAAGCATTGCATCAAAAAGATACTGTCTGGTATAAAACCGGGATAACGCTAGGAATAAGAAGAAGTCACTTAATTCCTGTTGTGTTTTCCTCGGTTTGTGAGAGTTCCCGGTGGCCTAAATCCCTCTTTAAAGGCAACGCATTTGCGAGCTCTCTGGTGGTGCAGATGTCTATGGGTGTCGGTATTTAATTACGTGATGAACTGCCTGCTCATTTGCCTCTTGTTATATTAAAAAAAAACTTAAGTATTACACTATTTTCTGTTAAAAGTAGAAATGATTGGTATCGATGGACAAATATATACCGGAATCCGGTTTTCTTTGCCCCAGGCGCGCCTGTTAGGTAAGATTGAGCAAAACAATTTAAACGAAGTGATGTCGAGGAACTAAAAAACCTGACCCATACCTGCTCTGTACCGCTTTTCCAATATCGAAGGTACGATTCAAAGTTTTGATACGGGAGGGATTTGATAATCACGGTTATAGTGTTCATAGAAGTACTTAGTTTCATACTTATAAACAAAGAAAATAATACAGAGTAATTACATTTAAGAAACCATTTATTTCCAATTGGAAAATAAAAGACAAATGAAAATATTGTCTTCTTCTCTAAATAAAATTTTTCCAGCAGAGTTACCCATCAATAATAGTACGTAGCAGTGTTTTTTTTTAATTAGCCTTTTCTGTTCCACTGTTGGGCAAAGGCTTTTTCCTTCTCGGTCCACTTTCCTTTTGTTTGGCCCAATCTCATCTAGAACTTCCCCGCAAAGGTATACAAATTATAGTGCCACTTAATTCCTCGGTCAGTGCTATCAGATACAATTTGTGAAGTTAGATATTGAGATATGCATCATGATTTGTACGTATATATTTATGCTGCAATACTGAGTACCTACACTAATATTATTATTACATTCTTCTTCTTCCTAGCGTTATCTCGGTTTAGTACCAGGGTCCATGTAAATTGCAGAGGATCTGGCTGTGAGGCGAGTTACTATGACCGCTCAAGAAGCAATTATATTGATATAAATTATTATACTAAACCCAGTGGCGAAATTTAATTTCATGGGGCCGTTAATGTGGATGTGTACCCGTTAACGCCGCACGAAAGAGCCGCGAACCCTTTGTCGCGCGACAGAATACAGACTCTGATTGGGGAACAGGCGTGAACGCGCACGAACCCCACGCAAACCGTCCACATTCACGTTCACGCCTGTTAACGGACCTTTACGGCTCTAATGTGTAGCCTCAAGTATATACTTCTTGACGAAAAAATGACTAACGCAGATCGATTTAATAAAATGAAGAACAAGCAAACTTCAAAGATTTGAAAATAGAGGCCAAAATCAAGGTTTCCTGTTAAAAAAGAAAGAATATATAAATAACCGAATGCACCTGCATATTATGGACCCAAATCTTACATTTTTAATCGCCAAATGTTATTTTACATATATATAATAATTTAAGCTTGCATTTCCAATATCTATACTAATATATAAAGCCGAAAAGTTTGTTTGTTTGTTTGAACGCGCTAATCTCAGGAACTACTGGTCCGATTTGAAAAATTCTTTCAGTATTAGATAGCCCATTTATCGAGGAAGGCTATATATCATCACGCTACAATTTAATCTTTGTTTTTCCTAACTTTACACAGACGAAGCTGCGGGCATAGCTAGTACACTATATCACTGGTTTCTTTTACCATATTTCCTACGATGCTATATTACAATACAATCTTAAATATATATAGAAATCCAGTGTCACTATGTATGTTTCTAGTGAACACTTTACCAATTTAATGGGTGATCCCGAAAGATAAAATTTATGTGTGATTTGGTAAGGTGGTCCCCCCCTAGCATTTCCAAACTATTAGACGTAGAGACTTGAAATTTTCCATATTGATAGAACACGTTAAAAACTCATTAGGAAAATTATTTTGAACGAAATCGGACAACAACTTTTGAAGTTATTTAACAAATAAATTAATTTTACGAGTAAGCAATTTATTTTTTTCTACTCATAAATAATTGTGTTATGCCGGAGCCAGACATAGCTCAAACTATTGTTACATTTTTGTCCTTGAAGACTACAGAGTTCTACAATATTTTGTGCAGCTACACAAAGTCCCCGGCCACACTACATGATCATTGAAATGCTCGTTCAAATGAAGCTATGTCTGGCTCCGGCATTACAATAAACAGACCGGAGAATCCAGTTGTATACGCTACATGTTATCATTGCTTGTGTTTGTATACTTACCACATTTATTTGATAGTTATCTGAAAGGAAAAGAAAAAAAAACCGTTATGCTATGTTTCTAATATATCCTTATGTATGATTCTAACATATGAATAATTAAAAGCAAACTCCAAATTTTTGTCGTAAAAAAGCTACTGTCCAAGTCACCCAAATTTTAAAATGCTAAAAAATCTAATATATACATACAAAACAATCATTAAATATTAGCGAAAACGAGACATATGAAGCTGAGGAGTCTGTTAAACGCGATCGGCAAAGGCACGTTTATATTTTACCCTATCAACGCTTTTATTGTGAGCTCTATCTTCTTCTTCTACCTAGGGTTATCCCCGTCTAGGCTGCAATCTAATTGTGGGGCGAGTTAAGACGATTGCCGTCTGACGTCGTCCTCAACTGTCCTAAACCCCCACAATCTCTACAATCTAACGACTAATATCACTCAGTGACATTAATCGGGATACCCTGTTTTACGTACCTTCCGAAACACGGAGATCAGGTATTGGAAAACCAGTACTATACAACGCGTTGTAGGATAATTCTCGTACTACGCGCTTGTACGACCCCGAATACGCAGAATATAATATTGTATATATTATAGAGTAATATGATTGCGTTATAAAAGCACCGTGTTATAGGGTAGTTACAGAATATCGCGTTACTCTCCTTATATCTCTAAGTTTTCATATCTCCTACTTCATCGACCAAATTGGTAGTTCCAAATTATTTTAAACACTTAATTAATTAATTTTTACTAATTCGTAATTTCATGCCCATTTCTATTACTGAAGATTTCATTTCATTAAATTATGAAATCAGCTTGGCGTTGCAAGTCAAGACTACACATATTGATATGGAATGCTATAACCCTCAGGTTAATTACGAGTCTCTCGTTCTTTATCGTTCCTGATCTTTCTCTATTAATTTTCATTAACTTACTCTCTCTTATTCTCTTTTCACCTGGTCTTTTTTTATCATAATTTGATAGTATTTTTTAATAATTACAACTTCTTTGTATTAAACATTTTCGTAACGCAAGTTTTATAGCCAAAATTACCTCCACCGGCTTCCTCGTCTCCTTCTTCTTCACCACCACCACCTTCACCGGCCATTTCATCCTTGATGCGTTGTAAGCGAATTTCGTCACCTGGTTAAATATTAACCACTATTATATAGATATGATCAGACATCTCATATAAGAGATTATTTCGAAATTATGTGCAAAGTAGATAATATAAAAAATTCCATCATAATGGGAGCATAGATTTAAAATCCAGAATTGATTGAACCGTAAATCTACCTTTCTCTTACGTGTCATATATAGGACCTATGACACCTAAGAGATAGAATATACAGAAGAGAAAAAGTAGAGTAGATTCTTGAACAGATAGAGTAGAGTCAAAGTACAATGAAAGTCATACAGTACCCTTCTTAATCCTTTGCGATGTTAACATCCCTTTGGCCATTGTAGGTGCAGGATCAAACGCAACAACCTAAAATAAATACGTAAAGATTGACAATGATTATATTAGAATATATATAGCTACTGACAATAAAAATAAATTATCACCATTTTTGCTGTTTATACAGCGTGATTAGTGAGCTCACCAGTGTCTACGTAGAATACATTAGGAGGATACTCGGTACTCTATTCTTGTTATAATTGTGTAATAAAAATAGGTACTCAATTTTTGACCAATTTTCCTTAAAATCAGATAAAGTGTGGCCTTACGTTCTTTGGTTAATTTGCTATTCGAAAAAGTTATTTCGTAAATATTTCCCAGCCTAAAAAACACTGGTCAGTTATAAAAAAAGATTTAATGACGTCTTTCAGTCGGAATTAAACGCGATAATTGATATCGCGTAAATAAATAAAGATAATACAGTAAATTTTTTGGCTATACTTATTAAACAAATAAGTGAATAAGTGATGAGTGAAATAGGTATTTTTGCCTGTCCTAAGCCAGGACTAAAGTGCGAAGGGAAAACGGCCTATCATCGTGCGTCCACGCTAGTATTTCCATGCGTTCTGCTGTACATAATTAGTTAACTTTCTCTTAATCTCACGTAGTAGTTCATTGATATTTATTTTCTTCATATGTGTTCATCAAATATCAGGTCCTCAAGTATTGTTTCTCACCAGTCTAGCTATATACTAGAGATCTCCGGGTGGTCGAAATTAGGCCACAATTTCACAAAATTACAATTATTTGTGTTGTACTAAATATTTTTCTGGACACACTAATATTACGTTGAAGAGTCAGTACCTTTTTGTGTGTGTTCGATTTTTTTTTTCTAAATTGATTAGACTAATAGAATTCATGTGAATTTGTCGTAATTTCAAGATACCTAAGTTTAAAATCTTTAAGCAGTACAGTAATAAGCTTTACTGCCATGTTAACGCAAATGAAAAATACAAGTAATATTTAACGTGTAATTTTTATAAATTACCTTTCCGCCAGCGGACATCCAAACTCCCATTTGATGGTAATCACCAACAAGCAGATACACGGAAGTGGGTTTTGTGTGATCGTTCCACATTTTGAGCAACGCTTCCTTGATTTCTGTCCGAAGTAATGGAAAGAAACAAAACGTACAATCAAAATTTTCACGCACACAGATGACAAATGATTTACACACACATGTATACCTTTAACTATAAGATTGTGTTAAAGGTTTCTTGTAGCATCTGTCCGCAACACTTGACGTGATAGCATTGCCACTATTTAGCGACAAACTTACATGAGAAAGAGGTAGTGATACCCAAAAGGACTCCAAGCGTGGCGCTACCTCTAGTTAGATAAATAGATAGGAATATAATTTTTTTTTTAAATAAAAAGAAAACCGTCTTCAATAACAAAAAAGGCGACGAACTAAAAAGCAGAAAATAATTACTTTCATACGATTTAGTAGACACTTACTTATGTCTTGAAGTCGGTACCATGCCAAATAGGTTCTCCGCTAAATTGATGTAGATGGTACCGACTTCAACACATAAGTAAGTGTCTACTAAAAATCGTATGAAAGTACTATTTATTTTATGCTTTTTAGTTCGCCTCGCCTTTTTGTTTTTGAAGGCGGTTTTATTTTTGTTTAAAAATAATTTATTTTTAAATTTTTAGTTGTAAATGGATGTATATTGTCTATATATGATATGTTATTTTTTTGATACCCTACTCGTATATATTCGTTTCCTATCGTTTATTTATCTCTTCTTCCATCACCAACTAGTGAAGTTACTTTCTAACTAGTTATCTATCAAACAAAAGCATGATAATTTAATTTTATGCCAAAAATGCCTTACATATTAGAAATGAGCTGATACTCTTCAAACTCCTGGACCAATTTGCACGAAACATAGCTAGGAACCATCGCAAGGCTTTCAAATGAGAAAAAACTCATCGAAATCGGCCCATCCCTGTGAGAGCTACGATAACACAAAAAGACACACACAGACATCGTCATCAAATTTATAACACCTCTCTTTTTGCTTCGGAGGTTAAAAAATAGCCAAGAAGGTTAACACGGCACCTCCGTTTTGCTCTGCTCCCGTCCCAACTTTCTAACCTATCTTGTTTCAACAGTTCTTGGACACTCGTTAAGATCGATTTAATGTTTACTTTTATTTAAATTTATAATAATTATATAAAAGGCAAAAATTGATATTCAAAGCTGCTTAAAATTACAAAGGAAAGTCTAACTTTCTTTGGCCTAAATAGACATATCCGCGTGGTGAAAGTCAGTTTGTGGGCTTCTTTTATTGATACAGTTGAGCCGAACTGTAAGACGTTAAGGAGTTTCATTGATAAACATATTCGACTACGACAGCTATTATTTGACCATGACGACGTTACGGTAGGTGACTCTAATATCCGGAGAGCCTATAAAAGATTCGGCCGAGTTGCGTTAATTTACTCTAAAGAATTGAAGAATTCCGTTTCTTTATCATGGATCCTGAATTCAGAACGTAACCAAAATCTCGTCAAAGTACCCTTAAAGTACAATCTTTCTATTTAAAAAAGAATTATCGAAATCGGTTATCGTGATATTGAGATATACGACAATTTGTCGAATATCTCAATATCACTATACCACGATACCATACAATACGACGAGTTTAATCGAAACCTTTGTCAGGCCTGGACTAAATTAATATGGGACCATTCGGGAAGCAACAGCTTTCAAATGAAACAAGAATCATCGAGATCGGTGCACCCAGTCGAAAGTTCTGCGATAACAAAACAAAAAAGAAAAAACATACGGGTCGAATTGATAACCTCCTCCTTTTTTTGAGAAGTCGGTTGAAAAGGATATAAAGGTAGATGCAAAGGATGCGGATACTACTGTCACTGACGGTACAGGGGGAGTGACAAGTGAGTGGGAATAGCGGCAAAGGTAGTCCGGGGCCACATTTCCGTAGTGGATCTAACCAATTATCGGATACATAAAGAGGAAGGTCCACCCACTGGATAAAAGTTCTAATATTAGTTAAGCCATGTTTGCCCCAATCTCATTCTTTAAGGTCACATAGTATGATCCTCCCAGTCGTTATTCTGTAACAATACATTTTGATTTCTCTTCAGCCTGACTATGAGCTTGGCTACAAGCTGTTATGGCCTTATCAATGCTGCACTATAAGCTGTTTTCGCTATTTACTTAATTCTGCTGACGTTTCCTTTATCTTCGCCTTCAAACGCTTCGAAATCAACTAACATTAAAAACCTAGGATCTCAGAGAATTATCACCATCAGCCTGTGCTTGTTAACTGCTGGACGTAGGCTGAGAATCTAAGAGAATAAAATTCAAAATTTCATTTGTTTCTATAGTTTACGTACATTTAAGCTGAAGTATTATTGGAACTGGAGATCTCCTTTAAGGAAATTATGTGACTTATGCCAGGCACCTTAGCTGCTCCTTTCAATAAAAATAAAGCTAGGTGGTATACAGAATAGGGCGGTTTATTACAGAAGCCTGCGTACGAGCGGCCAACATGGGACAACCAGATAGAATTCCTGATGTCTTGTATCGAATATTCCCTTTTTCCCCTCCTGCTAAGCTTAAATTAAAAGCTTGTATTAGGAGTGGGTGCGACAATACCCCAACGGAAGTGGGATTGGAACCGGGTACCTTGCGGATTTCAGTCCATACCTTATACCATTGAGCTATTGAGGCTCTCTATTATTTTTTGATTATATTACTTGAACATAAAAGCTCCACGGACACTGGAACTGATGCTTTTACTTCCGATACGCAATGTCCGCCATCACTCTAGGCCAGTAGGATGTTGATGGTGATGATGAGGATGTTGATGATGAACAAAATAAAAATAATAGGATGAACAGCATTCCGTTGGAGTTTTTTTTAATCCGGCAATTTTACCTGATATGAATTGATTTTTTTTATAATATAATAAAAATTATATTACAGAAAAATTAAATATTATTAGAAATACATAATAGTAAAAGTACTAAATAAGTTATGATTCTAACGTTTTTAATCGGATTGGATCTATTTTTAAAATAAAATGAATTTTTATCAAAACAGATTCGACACATCTCATTTGACGCATAAAAAGTAGACTTTTTTATATCTATCGAATCATCAGAGATAAAACAGGTCATCAATCTTTCAAATATGATACGTGTAACGTGTTATTTAGTAGGACGTCATATATCTTAATTAACACGACCAAAAATACTCATAAAGGCACACACTCATTTCACTCTACCTAAACACAGATAGCAGTTCGACATCTGTGTAAAAATGAATAGTTCGTTATTAAGCGTGGAATCATAGAAATTTGCATACATATTTTCAAAGGTACAAAAAAGTACAAGCAATTACCTAGAAAAAGTAAATTAGAATTAGAAAAAATGAAAAACGTATATTAAATAGGAAATGCTAATCAATTATACCCATTTTAAAATTTTAATAATCAAACCTAATGTGGTTATAATAAAATAATAAACCTGCATACCTTTGCTTGTTAAAGAAAGCTTAATTTAAAAAAATATATTCACATTATGACGATGTGAAAAGACATGTCGCGAATGACGGAAATAGCAAAAGCTAATTAATTATATCTATATCAAAATTTTAACAGTCAAGTCCATAATAAAATAATAACTGGTATGAATGTATGCCTTCGCCGTTTTAAGAAAGTTTATTAAAAAATATATACCATAGAGTGAAAAAGAAATGGCGGGAATTATGACGGAAATAGTGATGTGCGCATTCAGAGCAGATCGTCAGCTTTGTAGGTCACAGTGGCACTCGCTCACTCTTGCATTAATGAAGTGAATCTTTTTGAATACCTTTACATAATTTGATAAAACTTTCTCGATTTCATCCTCGATTTATTTTCCGATTGCGTGATCGAATTTTGTACGGTCCTTTACACGAATTTGACGTTAGTTAAAAAAAAATAATATGTATTCGTTTGTAATAAATATTTATATATCTTATTACTTAATTATTGTACATGTTAATAAATTATTTGCTAGTATTTTAAAAATAACATATTAACATAAATTACGTCCAGTTGGTTTATTTCTTAATTTTTTTTGATAAACCTTTGATTATATAAGCATAGATAAATCTACTTTTTTTACGGACCCACATCAAAGTACAAAACGAAAGTACATACTGACGTTTTCATTTACTTTTTATTTTACTTTCTAAAAGGGCCTCGACTGTGTGCCCGAAGGCCTCTGCGTCACTTAAAAGTATTCTGTTAAAATATGAACACTCTAGTGTTAAATATGACTTTAATCGTTCTTATAAGTATGTATTATGTATAACAAATTTATTTATTTAAATAATGTATACTCAAATATTTATGATAACTGTAACAAAATCATTAAGTCGTACGAACAGATGTCAATGTTTTACTGGCCTATATCTATATACTGTAAACCCCCCTATATCGCGGAGCTTTTATGACGCATTAATATTCTATATTTTATAATTTATAATAGTCGTACAGGTGCGTTGTATGAGAATAATCCTACAACGCGTTTTCCTATATAATGGAATAGCGTGTTATAAGGGGTGACTACAGTATATGTATGTATATAGCGGAAAGCGCGTATATAGCGGCATGACGTACAGAGATGAAATTTGCAAGGCAAGCAGGTAGTTTTAGTTAGTAGACATCCGCTACGAACAAATTTTTCGATATGGCTGGTTTAAGGAGGTCTCTTACATGGTTAATTTTACGCGGACATAGTCGCGGGAAACAGCTAGTATTCAATATACCGCTTAAACTGTTAATACCTGATTATTTTTGTGTTTATCTTTTACAACGTAATAGCACATAATTCTTTTTATAACAATCGCTTAGCATCGATTCATCAGCTCACTTATAAGGGCAAGAACATTATGATTTTTGGTTACATGATTTTTCTCTTATAAATAGGGATTCTGTTGGGGAAGGAACTCAATTTGGAATGTAAGGACATTGAAATGAAAACAGGCTGTAATTTGAATCCTGTATGTTTTGTTTAATCCTAAAAAATATAAGTAACAATATAAGTACAAATGAAGTGCTTAAAAATGTGGGTTATCAGCTTCTTTCCGTATCTATATTAACATATAAAGCTGAAGAGTTTATTTGTTTGTTTGAACGCGCCAATCCAAGTCAAATTTGAAATATTATTTCAGTGTTAGATAGCCCATTTATTGAGAAAGGCTACATGCTATATATCATCACGCTAAAATAGAATTTAGTTTTTTAAACTAATTTTACGCAGATGAAGTCGCAGACATAGCTATTAAAATAATAAGCGTTACAAACGATTTATCTTTCTATTAGATGGAAAACGATTATGAGTAGAAAGTTATGTGTTTGTCTATAGTTTTGGAGCGTACAAACATGGTCTCAGCGTGGTAAGCTAAGGTGGACTGACGAACCAATAACGCCCACAGATATGCTGGGAGAACGTTTCCCGTCCCAACCCTTCCTGCCAACAATTTCGGCGATAAATCGCCAAGTAGGCAGGTGCATCGCCAGCGGATTATTTACGTGACGGGAACTGTATATTACTTTATATGGAATTTGTAATATTATAAAAATAACTGAATTATAAGTGCGATAGCAATGACGCACAAGCTAGGACCTTGTTCTAAGTAGCTGTTTTAACAGAATCGAACGTTTTTTCTGGCACACGTATGTATTCTATCATCGAATTTTACACTATGTGTACTACAGAATACGATGTATACAGCAGCAATTAGAAACCACTACGTTCAAAGCAATTAGACGCTAAGCTGTTAGTTCGGTGAGTCCGCAAAGGGCACCGCGCCAGACCAGGTGATTTTGGCGTCCTGCCATCTGAAATAGGTAACAGCCGCTGTGTATACAGTGGTATTCGGTATGCTACTGTTTTTATAAACGAACCTTTTGTAGTAATGGGTCATCCATAAATAACGTACATCGAATTTACTATTTTTTAAAGTCCTTCCCCGTGCTTGTCAAAGGGTGTCACGTTTTCGAAATCCAATCCCTTTGGTCTGACGTCACATAATCAAGAAACAGCAGTTTGTTTTTATTAATGTATGTAGTATGGTAATAAAAGAGAAAAATATTTAAATTTTGACACGTGACTTCACATAGATTTTGTCCCCCTCCCTGCCTGTCGTCATACAATGTCACACAATACCCTCCCCCCTTTAACGTGTGACGTTATTTGTGGATAGCCCCTAACTATGTCACAGTTATGTTCACTTTCGATATATTTGGTCATGAATCTCATGTCTCATGTCAGAAATATGTATATTCATTCAGCAAGAAGAACATTATGCATATATGTATAATTTTTTCTTTTTATTTTTTAAATTTAAATGCATGAGAAAAGGGACCTTATTCCAGGTTTATTTCTCATGTCATGTAATTAAGTGTTTGTTCAGCAATTAACGTCTTAAGAGTGCCGGAAAGAAGACTTGAACTCGACTCGGGTATTCCCCACTAAAAGAAAACGGTTTTGGATCGTTGTCGGATCTTTAAATATAACATAATTCAAGTGAAATTACTAAAATATGTTAGTTTAATATTTTGTAGAAATAAAATCAAATTAATGACATAAATCACGTAACGCTAAACATCAATCTGAGCGCATGACGTCACTTCTTGTCAAACGTACGGTTCAATCACACTCAAGCACAGCTGTTTCTTTGGCAAGACATAGTGTGTGTTCCGATATACACTGCGAGCATGTACGCTATGACGTCAATTATGTATACTGTAAAGGATTTCCCTTTTAGGTTTGCTCTACTGGTTACAGTTTAAAACGGCACGCGGTCCAGTATATTGATATCCTCATTAAATTTTTCCTTTTTCAACGATTTTACAAACTCATGATTTGTCTTCACCCACGATTTTTTAATAATATAAATTAACATGTAAATTTTTTTAACAAGAACCGCCTTTTTTTTATTTATCATGTGATTAAAGTACTGAGAGAACTGAAGTTCGCAGTGCCCATAATACAAAAATGGCGACTATTTATGACGTCATATATTTCCATAGAGTGCTGCAGCAGTATACTGTCAGTGTATTACGGAACGATTTTATCACCAGTGTGAGCACTGAGGAGCGCTCGCATTGTATTTGGGAACATACTCTTTACGTCATATAAGACACCAAGATAGTCAGAGTGTTTTGACGCTAAAATTTATGTGATTTTATAAAAACGCAAAATTAAAAAAGTGGCGATTTGTTTATCGCTGAAATATTTATATTTCTGGTTTAGTTGACTGCAAGGCATAATATTAACTTGTTTCTGTAAAGTAATCAACCACAAATTTTGCATCTATTTCTGACTTATTATGAAATTAGAGGTAGCGCCACGCTTGTAGCTGAATTGGGCCAGCGAGAAAGGGAATTTGGCTGTGTGGCGAGTTAAGATGACCGATTGCCATCTGACCTTAATATTTCTTTAAAACTTCCCAGAAATAATGCGAATAAAAAAAAAGACAGGAGTCAAATAGGATCAGACGTTGATGTGTTAAAGCGAGAAACATACCTAATATAGGTTACATATCGACATCAGCGCCATCTATGACTTCAATTTCTATGCAAACTATTTACGAACCCCTTGGAATATACACACACAATTCGATCAATTTGTTGTAGCGCTTTAGAAGGAGTAGTGTGATAAAGGCTTGTACAATGGATTTGTATGTTTGAAGAAGATTTACACGCGATATAAAATACTACACTACAGAGGTCGGCAACTTTTGGTAGTCAAGGGCCACATCGTTAAAAAATGAGATGCAGGCCGGTTACACCGTTAAGAAATTAGAGGTTGGCGGGCCACACTTGCAAAATTTGGTGTCTGGTTATCAATTTGTGTAGTAGATATTATAGGCGATATTTAAAATGCTGAATTTTTGAACATCACAACAATACTTTACACACGTTTAGTCCAATTATAATCTGTTTAAAAGAATTTGAAAGCCATTTACAAAACAGTTTCGGGCCGTAAAGAGAGGCCGCGGGCCACGCTTTACCGACCGCTGCACTACAGATACAAAGGGCGAGCTCAATATTTTCCTTTGCGTTATTTGTAAAGTCAGGCGAATAAAGGGAAGGGTTTTTTGGACTATTTTGGTTATTTTCCGCGTCTGATACATTCAATTATATTTTGAAGGTAATAGAATTAGTCTTCCTTAAATTATCTTTTAATTGGTACTCGAATTATCTTCGTTTCGTAAACTATTAAAGCAATAATAATAAAAATAGACGTAAACGAAGTGAAAGAAAGTCTCAAATGCAGGAAACATTATAGTGTCGTGTAAAAATTATGCTCTACCTTATAGTGGGCAATAACTGTGGTTTATCCAACATCACTAATAAGAGTATTTATTTGTCCCACTTTGAAATCTTATCTGCAACAGGCTTGTATATTACGACCTTCATAAAATCAACGCGATTGTTTATAATCGAAACAACAGTTGCGTATTACACCTAATTGTTACCGGGAATTCTAGTGTAGGATCTAGTGTATTTTTAGGCCATACATATATTAAAACTAGCTGTTTCCCGCGTCCCGCCTGCGTAAATCTGGCCCTATCAAAAATCCTTTCTTAGCGGATGTTTACTAAGTATAAATTACCCCCTTGCCAATTTCATTTCATTTCATTTAGATTGTTGAAGAAAATTATCATATATATAAAAATATACACGTAATATGGAATTATCAATAATTAAGTCACATAACTTTTACGATTTTTTAACTCACCCCTGCCGTCCTTGTCACAGGCTGTCACATTTTTGAAACTTCCCTCTATGTGACATCACTAATTTTTAAATTTTATTCACGTTTTAAAAATAATTTCAAGAAAACCGCAGTCTCAAATTAATGTTTTTTTTTTCGTGATTTATTCTATTCGTAAGATATCCAAGCTTTTCCGCTTTTAAAATATTTGTATTTGCAAAGCAAAGGGATTAAAGAACCAAAATTTTTCATAGAATAGAACAGAACAGAATAAAATAGAATGAACTTTTAATGTACAAAGAAAACAATACGTGTCGCATAAGAATAATAAAAGTACAAACAGGCGGCCTTATCGCTAACCGCTAAAAGCGACCTCTTCCAAACAACACGGTCTTATAAAGAATGAATACATACTTATGATTCTTAATGTCGGCTATTCCATTCTTCAAATATCCAAGTCTCTCAGCAGGCACGGCTCGGCACAGCTTCCGAATGAGCATCTGAGCTGATTTGGGCACCCTAGGGTGGAAGGCCACGGCGTCAACACCGCGCAGGATGAGCGTGTAGGTCTTCATATGGTCACCGCCCGCCGCGCGGAAAGGGGGTTTGCCGACCAAAAGCTCGTGTATGAACACGCCCAGCGCCCAACAGTCAACGGCCCGGTCGTGACCCTGGGGTAAATAGCTCGGTCGTCACTTTGCGGAAATCCAGGACAAGCAGGTAAATTAAATTGCTTAAATTCGCTAATATTAAGCAAATAAGACTTAAACAGTGTTATTATGCACATTTATGTGTAATGGTATTCCTTTCATGATGATTTCGTGAGATGGCATTAAATACATCTAATACTCAAAAATCCTCTATCCCAATCCTCTATAATTAATATAAATGATTATTTGAATAATGATAAAGCTTGGGAGTAAAGCTAAGTGGAGCTCTAACCAAATCGAAATTATTGGGAAATGGGGATAACAAAAAATACCCGTCTTAAGCATTTTTGGGCTCTTCTCCGACTAAGACGCGAGGAACCCTTGTAAATTGAGATACACTCTACTCTAAGGGCCGATTTCTTTACGCAAACGAAGTCGCGGGAAACAACTAGTTATTTATATACTTATTCGTAATTTATAATTCAAATATATATATATATATATTTCTAGAATTAGAATTCCATATTTAGAAAAGCATATCCTTTTTTATACAGAATTCGAATTCGTGGAATTGAAGGATCTCGAGATCGTGGGAACTATGGGCGTGGGCGGGTTCGGTCGAGTTGAGCTGGTGCAGTACAAGAAGGAACCTTCACTTACCTTTGCTCTCAAATGCCTCAAAAAAGTTGATATGGTACAACAGCAACAGCAGGAGCACGCGTTCAATGAGAAGAATATCATGATGGCCTGTAATAGCCGGTTTATTTGCAGGTAAATAATATTACATTTCTCTTTTCTTTTCTCGCGTTAGAGAGAGCTAGCCCAGAGGATGTGGCTGTGGGGCGAGTTAAGATGGCCGACTGCCGTATGACGGCATCTCCGGAACCCCCGCATTCCGCAATCTCTACAGTCTCATAAATTACGCAATGACATTAATTGGAACCCACTGTTTACGTTCCTTCCGAAACAGGGCCAGGTCGGATATTTGAAAACCAGTGTTGGAATCGGTCACCCATCTATCACCCGGTCGCGGTAAGAGTTACTTATCCTAGCGATCGACTTAAACTCCGGCCACTAATCCAGCTACGACTATGTTTTAAATTATTAGTATGGTATTAAATAATTTCTGTTATCATAATTTACATATATTTAATTTAAAAGTCATAAAATCTATTAACAAGGAAGTATCATCTAGCCGGGATAACCCTTTACTCCCAGGGGGTGGATCCGGAATGAGTATTCTCTTTTATTGAAGGTCCCTAAGTCGTATTGGTTCGGAAATAGCGAAACTGGTAACTGATTCCACGAGGGAATTGTACGAGGTAAGAAGTTTCTAAAGAATTGAACTATTGTGTTCTTTAGGACATCGAGGTATTGAGGGTGAAATTTTAAGTTCTGGCGTGATGTCCTGTGGTGGCATACAGCCGACGGTATTAGTTCGACCAACTCTTCGGAACACTCGCCATGATACCTGCGGTAAAAGATGCAGAGTGAAGCCTCGTCTTTCTGCACACACTTAATGGTGACTTATAATATATAAAGCTATAATAAACCCAATTCTACCTCTGTGTGAAGATCGTTCCACAGCATCATTATCAATAAGATATCAAATACAACGTAGTTTGATCACTCAGTCGAAGACCATGACCTCTTATCTCAAGGCAGACCTCGAGTCATTAGGCCAACGAGGCGTTTTAATGGACTTACAGTATTAACTGCGGGATTAACGGCCGCCAATGGCCGCCGCAAACCTAATTGGAGTTTTTATTGCCTTATAGATCATCTGCTGAGTTGCTGTAAGGTGAAATCGGCTTAAGGTTTTTGAAACATTCTTTATTTCTTTGAGAAATGCATTTAATTACCAGACCAGGGGTAATTAAAATTTTCGTGTCACGATGTTTGTTGACAAGCTCCACTGAAACGGCTTGACCAATTCATATAAAAAAAATTGTGCATATTTCTTAGGTCTGAGAATCGGTCGTAGAATATTTTTAGTAAAGCTCTAAGTGATAAAAGTGGCACGTGGACGAATTCGCGGCATAAAGCTAGTGTATATATTATGAATTATCTAAATAAATTATTGTTCCGTGTTTGTTCCATAGATAATATCTATAGCTTGTCTATGTAGTTTTTTCGATATTATATCAATTCATGGTTATATAAGACAGTTCTGTACCTGATACGCGATAAATGTATTTGTTAAATTACTTCAAAAGTGGTTGTCCGATTTCGTTCCAAATAATTTTCCTACTGATTTTCTATCATGTGCTATATCATAGAAAATTTCAAGTGTCATCTTTTAATTGTTTGAAAATCCCAGGTAGAAGGCCTAGCGGGCTGAAAGAAGGATGGACTTACGGACGGACGGACGGACGGACGAAGCAGATATTATAGTTCTTTTCAAGATTATGGAACCCTAACCTGGACGAAATTGGTCAAGTAATTACTACACATGGCGGTGTCCGTTATTCCGAATGATGACACCACTCACAGTTCCGATGTCTGTTGCAGCTATTGTGCGGGGTATTATAAGCTTTTGGCGCCAAAATTGTTAGCTGTATTTCAAAAGGTTCATCCGAAACGACTTTGCATTGGCGCTGGGCCAGGCGCGTGCGAGTAATGTGAACTGACTGGGCGTACTTTTTTTACTCGCAAGTGAGAGTCGAGATAGAGCGCATTCAAATCAATAGGGTATTTCACTTGGTTGAGTTATTTAATATTTCTTATATAAGTAGGAAGAAGATTAAAAGGCATGTCTAATATTCTTATTAATACCTAATCTTCTTCTTCTTCCTAGCTTTATCCCGATCTAGTATTAAGGTCCGTTTTGACTGCAGGGCAATAAATTTATCAATTTTAAATTTCATTTAATAATATTCTTTTATTAAAATTATTTTAAATATTTGACCACCGAAATTATAAGGATTCCTTGTAGTACTACGGAACCCTAAAAATGGCGATAGCATAAACAATACTCGACTGAGTTTATTGTAACCTCAGACCCTTGTTGAGTTAGCTTTTATATGGAATATTTTATTACGATCACACGTCTTGGTAAATGTAATGTAGATATGAATAGTTATATGTATAATAGATTTTGACTTTTTACTATTATATACATATACTAGCGAAACCGACAGACGTTATCTTGCCCGAATTCAGACTCGTATCCTATTAGCCAAGTAAACCAATCTCCTTTATGTCTTTTCCATAAAACGTGACACGGAATGTTTTATGAAATAATAATGTCACATAGCAGGTCAGTCTATACGAACGTCATCTTCCTGCAATATTCTGAAGTATCGAAAAAGTCTGCCTCAGAATTTAAAACGGTCCAGCTGTTTCGAAATTTTTAGCGAGACTAACGAACAACGATTTTTATATTAGACGTAACATTCCAAATTATATTAGACGTAGAGACTTGAAAATTTCCACGTTGATAGAACACGCTAAAAACTCATTAGAAAAATTATTTTGAACGAAATCGGAAAACAACTTTTGAAGTTATTTAACAAATACCTTTATAGCGTATCAGATACGGAACCCTTCTATATAAGCGTGTCTTGACACCCTCTTTTTTGACATATGTTCCTAAATATATACATTTTTATGATAATTCTTACATAGCGTAAACTTGCAAGGTGTTTCGGTTTTTCTGATGAGAACTATGTATGTGGATGTGATAATTAATTTTGATAGTAATTTTATTGGTATGCGAAAATTTCGTAGCCGATCTGATCAGCTGGCGGTGAGGTACGGCGGTTGTAAAACGTCTGATATTGGTGCTTTGCCAGAGCGCAAACAAGCCAAAAACAAATCAGGGCTGTTGCGATTACAATCGGTACGTACCGCATCCATTGACAGTACTACCCATTGATATATTACTCTCGCTTCGTTTTTTTTTTGTACCGATAAAGAAGCATACTCGCCTTTTCAACGCCGGTAACGCATCTGCAAGCCTAGGTCTATGAAACACTAACACTAGCTTCGTCTTCTACCTAGCGGTATCTCGGTCGAGTAACAGGGACAGCTTAAATTGTGGAGGATATGACTATGGAGCGAGTTAAGATGACCGAGTGACGTCTGACGTCATCCCCGGAACCTCCACAAACTCTACAATGACATAACTTATATCATTTAGTGACATTGATCGGGAATCCACGTGCCTTCCATAACACGGAGGAGGCCAGGTATTTAAAAATCACTGTTATAATTATTCACCCATCTATCACTCGGCCGCGATAAGAACTGCTTAACCTAGCGTTCGACTCAAATGCCGAATACTGATTAAACGACGACCTCTTCAGCGCAATAACCAATTTTTATACCAAATAAAAGTATTTCTTCTTCTTCTTCAATAACTCCGTGGCATACAAAAAATAAAAACAAAAACCAATACAATAAAACAACATTAAAATGTATAAGCAATATTTCTCTGTACACGTCTGTAGCGCTAAAAAGAACTGATATAATATACAATCCTTTTGGGAAATAGCCAAACATGAAAACATGTGGCCGAGATACACCGCCTGAATTAATATCAGGTTTTATATGTTACATATAAATAGAATCTTAAATTACCTATTATGTATACTTTTAATCCATATTGATTTTATATCGACAAAGAAAAAACATTGTTTTTTTATTACCATTGAGGTAAGCTTCAGATTCTTGGTAAGTAAGAGGTATATTTTTTTGAGAACTAACTTTTCCCACGCCGTAATCCGCTCCTCTTTTCTCCGCAATAATGCATTTTTACAAAACAATGTATAAATGTGAATGGGTTTTTTTTTTTAGAAGGGGCAAACGAGCAGGCAGTTCAACTAACCGACTACCGGCGGCCATTGGACATCTGCACAACCGGGAGGCTAGCAGATCCGTTGCTGGTCTTTAATAACGAGTTTAGACCACCAGGAAGTTTCACAAACCGAACGAAACGCGACAACAATACCATCACTTGACGTGGCAGCATTGCCGCCACTTCACGCTGATCTTATGTATTAAAGAAGTACTGGTACCCGGACGCGCCGGCCCATATCGCCTACAAGCATGGCGCTATCTCTGATTAAAATTAAAATGCCATTAGGCTTAAATAATGTCTATATATAAATCTATTTGCTAGTTTGACACCTTAATTATATAAAGAGGCATGTATAAACCACGTGTTAAATGTGATGAACCACAAAAGCACTGAATTGTTCAGACATATCCGATAATTGTTTTAGCTCAATTTGCTGTAACTAACCAATCCAATCAGCCGC
>JANCMC010042839.1:0-26620 GCA_024363005.1 Charaxes varanes | reverse complement strand
AAGGCAAAAGTTGCTAGAAACAGCTAGTACAGTGCAAATCTATTTTGTAGATGATAGTATTTCTACCAAGATACATGTATTCATACAGTCAATGTGTGCCCTCTGAGTTTATTAAATTATTAGACCATAGGTGTCACAAAAGAGTATCATAACTGCAGAAAAAATTGTCTACATAATATATTAAAGTCACAAATTTAATATTATTACTTTCATTCAGTTTATATCACTTTAAACTCTACTGTTTGATAACTATATGTACATATTAAACAGTCAGTAGCTCAATGTTACTTTCAATGTGTCATAATGCTATAAGTGCTAGGTCATTGTTCAGTACCTATTGTAGGAGAATATATTAAAAAATATAATTACCATGAAGACTAGATTTGCAATTCAACTTATGTTTAACTAACTTAAAAAAAGGACAGTGGAATATGATTGGATGTATTTTATGTTGTTTACTTCTTGAACATTACTGAGTGAATCAATTTTGGTGATTCTTTTTTTATTTGAAAGCTAGTCCTGCCCATGTGGTCCCATTTTAATTAGATCCAGTTCTAACAATTTGAAGTCTGTTTTTTTTTGTTAATATGTATTATTGAACTAAAGCAAAGAGAATTGTGAATAGGATAACTCTAAACAAGAAGTCATTATTTAAATTATATAAAATTAAACTTATATTGGAAAATATGAAATACAAAAACTTCATCTAGTTGGAAATAAATATTTGCAGATATACATGGAGGTTTTGGTTGAAAAACTTTAAAAAGTTACATATGTATATTTCTAATACCTTTAAACAAGCATACATTGTATATAAATAATTTGCATCTCGGAAACAGATGCAACAATTTTCATGAAATTAGTATACTGCAGATTTCTGAGGTGATTAATCGATCTAGCTAGGTTTCATTTTTAGAAAACGCTGTTTTAACTGAGTGTTTCCAGTCCTTTTTTTAACTCACATGTGTCACATGTATTTTTTTTCATTCCAATTTTTTCAGATTACTAATAAATAAAACTGACAATATTTAATTTTTCATACAACTGTATGTTAACTATTGAAGTTCACAGTTTTTAAATACAAGTCTTTTCCATGTTGATGTCTGTAAATATATTTTTATTCTTAAAAAAACTAAAGAATGTTACAAAAACCATGCACTTTGTTGATGAACATGTGTCAATGTTTACAATTCCACAGCCTGAGATTATATTAATAGAGTACCAACGAGTATCTGAGACACATGTTTTGTGATATGCCAACACTATGAACTTTATATTGGCGTGTGTTAGATATAGTGTGTTGATTATTAATAATGACTATAATTATAATACAATTCAAGAGGTCATAGCTTAATCAGTGGCAGTCGTTTGAATCGCTCGCTTGGTTAAGCAGTTCTTACCGGGTCCGGATGATAGATGGGTGGCCAATTCTAACACTGGTTTTTCACGACCACCTCCGTGTTTTGGAAGGCGTGAAAAAAGGTTGGTCCCGATTAATATCACAGAGATTTTAGGTGTGTGATTGCAGAGATTGTGATGGTTCAGGGTATAGCGTCAGACGGCAGTCTGTCATCTTAACTCGCCCCACAGGCACATCCTCTGCAATCTAGGTGGACCCTGGTACTAGACCGGGATAATGCTAAGAATAAGAAGAAAAAATATATTACTACTATAATCATAATATAATATTTTTATTCCTTTTCGTATATTAGACAATATATATAACTGGAAATAGACATCATTCCGCTTTAATAGAAAAATGATGTTGTATTTTATGGTGATCTCAATACATCGATGAACGCTTCTGCACGGTTGAAAAAATGTCACGTTCCGCCCGAGCCGAACGAACAAGCTAGAGTGCGGAAGGGGGAGGCGATAGAGAAGCACGGTCGGCCTAGGTGTTAGACGTTATCACGGAATATTATCATCCGTAAACGGACTTTACAGACAATTAATTTTTATTCAGAAGGGCTCTTTTCCTTGTGATTGTCAAATAATAATACATTTTCACAGAGTATTATAAAACTAAATACTTCAGCCTTGATAAGCGTGATAATGTGTAAAGCTAGACAAGATATCATAATTGACCTATCATTAACTGCCACTAAATAAAACAAAGCCCTTGACCTAAATATACCTTGATAAAAAATTGGGTACCATAGTAACAACTAATATTAATACATATTGCTTATAGATTTTGATGTTAATAATTAATAATAAATTGCATACCCGCTTGGTAGTAAGTCATAATTTTAACACAAAATCCAACTTTGCCAAAATTACGTCATATGTTAAAAGGGGGACGGGAAGATTATAACCAAAATTTTACTCTGTGTCAACGGGGTGGCACTGGTCGAATGTTTAATGACATAATAATTTTACATGACACGTTAGTCAATGAAATAGGTCATCTGTTTAAATCACTCGGCCGCGGTAAGAACTGCTCAACCTAGCGATCAACCAAAATGCCGGCTACTGATTAAGCTACCGTTACTACATACTGCTACTATTCCGACCTACTTATTGTCACACTTAATACTAACTTAATTAAGTAGCAATTAAAAGAACTGCTCGTAAAATTTCTCACGAAACCCCAATGAAAGAATTGAGGAAGAAGATGAATTATGACGAAGGCAAAGAAGTAGTAATTTTTTTGCGTTGCTTTGCAAATATCCGATATGTCGCTTTTCGCCGACTTCGATGAAGAAATTTTAAATGCTTTTTCATCGATAAAGTCGCCCTTGGAACATCCCTAATTAATAACAGTCCGTTCCTAACATTGCCCTCTTAACATCACGTTTTTCGGCTTTCTTTCAAAGTAGAAGAAAAATAAAAAAATTAAATAAAACCAACAAACAACGAAGTTTTCTCTAGATGTAAAGAAGTTAACGAAACCACGTCGGTCAGCGTGGTCATTGAACCCGAACCGCCGAAAATTAGGAACAACAACCTCACCATCAAGTGTAACGACAACGAAATATCGTATTCGGAGAGCAATGCGCATAAATCTGTCAACAATAACGAAGACTGGAAAATGAGGAGAGATAACGTAAGTACACTTAAATCAAATTCAAAAGACGTTTTATTGGAATATAATTTTGAAAGCTGTCTCTGGATCTTGAAATATTTAAATATACCATCGGTTAGGAAAAGTGGAGGCGCGAGAAGAACCAGCAAGAAACTCGTCAGACACTCTTTTGAAAATAGCTCATACAAAAAAGGAGTTCAATACATTTTATATAATTTATCGAACTGAATACTTCTAACCCAGTGAAATATACGATTATTCTTTAAAAATCTCTTATTACTCTCAAAATAAACTGATATTATATATTCTGTCGAACAAAGAAGGTCGGTAGGAAAATCTTCTAGAAGAAAAAAAAAAAGTAGTCTATAATCGAATGAATGTCGTATCCTTTAATTCAAGCAAAATTTTATGCGTTTTTTGGGTTACATCAATGTCTATTTATACAGACATTGCAGTCGGACACTTCGCAGATGTCGGCTATAAAACCTTCCAGAGGTAAGAGGAACAACGTCGCCTTCAGAGAACCGCCCAGAAGAAGAAGGGACAGAGATAGAGATGCAGGTAAGTTTTTTTTAAAAAGGTAGAGATAGAGATGCAGGAGAGTTTTTTAAAAAAATGTAGATATAGATATGCAGGAGAGTTTTTTTTAATGTAGATATTGATATGAAGGGTAGTTTTTGAAGAAATATAGAGATAGAAATGCTGGTAATTTTTTTAAGAAAGACAGATAGAGATTCAGGTAAAATTTTGAATAAAGATAGAGATGGAGATAATTTATTTTAAAAGCTAGAGATACAGGGAAATTGTAAAGAAAAGTTAGAGAAGCAGATTCTGGGGAGTAAAATAACAGAAAAGGTGCTTTTTAACAGTTTTCCTTCTTAAGCTCTGCGATGTATATATTCTAGGATCGTCGACAATTTATGCTTTAGGGTTCCGTAGTCCTACAAGGAACCTTTATAGTTTCGCTCTTACAAGGTGGTTCCACCCTAGGATTTCCAAACTGACTAACATGTTGATAGGACATGCTAAAAACTCCTTAGGAACTATTTTGAACGAAATCAGACAACGGCTTCTATATAAGCGTGTCCTGACACGTTCTTAGCCATTTTATTTTCTTTCAGATATATTTATTTAAAAGAAAAGAAAGGGCGTTTTATGACAGTTTTTTTTTTCGTAAGGTCATTGTACAGTCAAGTGTAGAGTTATTTTCCTTGAGTCTAGGATAATCGTAGGCAATTAATAAGATGATTCGTATATCAAATATTTCCCTCCAAGCAACGGCCGCTTATATTAACACCCACAGGTGCCACAACAGACTGTCAAGATTCCTCCGATGCGACAACAGCGGACGAAAAACCAAAGGAAATTATTAATGGTAAGAAAAATTCTAAATAATAAATACCGTCCATCAATGGCCCTGAAACAAAAGAGTTATACATTTTAATCAGTTTAATTTCCTTAGTGTCATCTTGTTCCTGAGAGTGATATCCAGGTGAGAAGATAGTTAAAGAGTATATAGTTGTTAGAATTTGGCGTTACTTTTCGGAAAACCACGTCATGCATGGAAAACTAAATTACTCTGTTTGAATACGATGGCAAAAGTGGTGCAAAGCTGCAACCCGAAAGATATACAAAAACCCACCATCAAGATCAAGGCGCAACACTACACTGAATTTCCAATGTGCCACGGCCCATGTTTCGCTTCGATATTGAAGCATCATCAGGAGATAGACTGCTAACTTTTGAGACTACGATCTAATTAAGGTAAAAGCTTAGTTAGAACTATAGCGCAAACCGTGTCCTCTACTTAATTTGTCTTAAGATAGTATCCAGGGTCTGATGACGAAGCTGGAAGGTGTGTATAGGAACTCCATAATACAAGGATATAAGAGCATCGAATTTGGGCTCGTTTGATTTATCTTGACAAGTATTCTGTATTAAGATGGTATAAATTGGTTGATAGCAAGTTTAAAGGGAAAAATTTATTTTTAAAAACTTTTTGCTTAAAAAATATTGTATCTTTTCTTAGATTTGAAATACCTCAAAGAATTATTGAGATATAAGCAATAACCCAAACAAAATTTTTGTTTCAGTTAATTATTTATAGCTTATGTTATTTTTGTGAGCGCATCTTCAAGTTGTTCAAATCTAGATGCGATTCGAAGACGAAAATACATACGTCCTCCTAAAAAGCACTAATTGATGACTAGTCTAATTGAGGGCTAGGGTTAAATAATTCAAATTCAAATGAAATTTTATTCAAGTAGACTTTTACAAGCTCTTTTGAATCGTCAAGTATTTAAAAAGTTACCACTGATTCGGAAAAGTCGAGCCACGAGAAGAATCGGCAAGAAACTCGTTAGCCACTCTTTTAAAAATAGTTCTTACAGAAATGAGTTATTCATATTTTTGCATGTTAACTATCAAGTACAAAGCTGGAGCGACTCAACTCCAAGCAGTTTTATCTTTAATATAGTCTTCGACAGTACAATACGCATTACGAATAAGCGTGTTTTTAACATGTAGTTTAAATTTAACTAGAGACAAATCTAATATTGCATCTGAAATTTTGTTAAAGAAGCGTATACTTGCGCCCACAAACGATTTCTGTACCCTACCCAGATGCAGAAACGGAGTAAGAAGTTTATTCCTGCTTCTAATAATATTTCATCATCTGATGATGTTGATATTTTACTGGCTTCAAAAAAGGAGATGGTTCTCAGTTGCACTTTTTTAAACTGATTTCATGATTCTTTTTTCGTTTATTTATAGGTACTTCAAAGATGGTCACATAAATTTATTTGAAATCTTTTTTTTTAATTTGGTGCTGGTATTACCGTCGAAAAAATCTTCAATAATTTAATAGTTTCTTTGTATGTGTTGTAATATGTATCTCCGCCATGGTTTTTCCCACGGCACTAGATGTTGTTTAGGTTTATTTGAGAATTATTGGTTAATAACTGCGTGGGTTTATAGTTGAATTCAAGTACTGAAACACCCACACACCGTAATAATACTTAAACAATTGTTTACGTAAGTTATATAAGTACAAGCATAATAATAAGCATTTCGTTCATTATTGATATGGAGTCATTAAAGATATATTATTATCTAAATCAAAAGATGTTTTATTCAAGTAGACTTTTGCAAACTCTTTGGAATCAGCAAATATTTTAAAAGCTACCACTGATGATGGGTGCACTAGTTTATATTTGATATCCGACCTTATTCGTGTTTCGGAAGGCACGTAAAACAGTGGGATCCGATTAATGTCACTGAGTCGTGAGGAATTAGTCGTAAGGTTGTAGAGAACGTGGAGGTTCCGGGGATGAAGTCAGGTGGCAATAAGCCATCTTAACTCGCCCCACAGCCATATCCTCTGCAATCTAAGCGGACCCTGATACCTAACCGGGATAGCGCTAGGAAGAATATCAAATGGGGTTTTCTTTAGGCTAGAGTTACTTTGAACTACTACCTCATTCTATCTTTACTATACTATCTATACTAATTTATAATCCTACTATTAGGAACACTTAACTGGCCATTCATAAAAGTTAAAAGAACCTGTAAAGTAATTATAACAGTTCATTTTAAAACACTAGACACTTATTCATTTTTATGGCTCCCATTAAGGGCATATCTTGACGCGTGTAGTATTACCAAGTTAAAAATGGCGCCCAAAAAAGGAAAATATCAAACGAACCACCAAAGAGGACGCTAGCCGTTTCTAGCACCTCTTTGAACTTGCCTCAAGACGTCTTAAAACGTCATCAGTTAGAGTGACAACAGTCGTTAGCCTAGAATCAAGGAGTCCATAATTCTGAATAAAATTTCAATACGTTTTAAAATATGCTCTGTATTTTAAACACTTTTAGATTAATAACGAAAAATAATACGCTAATCTTTTGTAACCTTAAAGCTTTCCCAAGACGTCTTGAGCCGTCGCTGAGAGTGTCAACAGTTGAACATGCCAGTAATCAAGACTTCATGGCCATTGATTTTTGACAAAACATAACATTTCGAAAGACACCTTTTTTTCTAACATTTGTAGGTCCCAAATCTTATCTGTTCGGAGACACTGGAGCCGGCAACAGATTCTACACGTATGATAAGTAAAGAAAATAGCACGGTTGTGTTTGATATACGTTTAAAAACGTGTAAGAAAAACGAGTCAAGGAAAAACAAGAAAAACCGCGGGCGTCAGCTAGTAGGTCATAAAAAGGTGCGTTACAGGGGTCGTATAAATCGTAATGGTCACTTCACGAAATGACTTCTTATAGCGACAAAATGTCATCAAAATAATATAAATGTCTATCTAGATCGACAATTTTATGAGGTTCCTGTTATTGACTTAAGAATGCTAAGAAGTTAACTAGGCGTTAGATCGGCCTCATATAGAGTACTGCTAAGGCTTCCATAGTATCAACTCCTTCTATTTAACCAAATTCAAAGTAGAGTCCTTCTATTTGACCAACTTCAAAATAGAGTGTCTCGTATCTTTGACAAATTAGCTCTCTCCGATCAACAGAACCTTTTAGTTTTGCAGAGATATGTCGGATCTTACATCTGTATTTATTACAGATGAGTTTACAGGGGTTTTTCGGACTAAATATCGGCATCTGAATTTCACTATAGGCCGTCGCGTCAAAGTTTTTTTTCTTTTAAATACAAGAGGGCATCTAGGTAACTACCGACATCTATAGACATCCACACAACCGGGAAATCTCGCAAACCGAATGAAACGCAGAAACAGTACCACTTGACGTCTCAGCATTCCGTCTCTTCACACCGATTTTATGTCCTGAAGAGGTACTGACACCGGGAAGTGCTGGCCCAATTCAGCTGCAGATCAAAGGGACTGCAAGCGTGACGCTACCTCTAATTAAATTCAATATTTTAATCACATTGCATCCATATCACGATAATCGATAATACATGTTAACAAGCTGTTTATTTCTACACATTACTATCTATAGAATTATCTGGATTTCTATAACTCACTGTTACACTATTATCACTGTAATTACTGAAATTGAGGACATGTTTGTCTTTAAAACACAAAATATTATAATGATTTTCAAATTAATATTAAACTTATAGCTTAAGTCGACTGGATTTTAAGTATTATGGGATATCATCATATTCATATGAACAGCCTAGTAGTGTTATTTATTCTTAAATTATGACTTGCAACTAAAATAAGTAGATATGTGAATGCAATAATCCGTTCAATTGCATAACTACTTACGTACTTGCATTATAATGGCTGACAATTTAATTTTTTGCTTAAGTTAACTGCATTGCTGCAGCGAATATAAGACCAAAAACAAGAAATATGAATCGTAAATTAGTCATTTTTATTATATAGAATATTTTATATATTTTAATATGTGTATAGAGGTTTCCATTAACGGTCGGTCAGTTTAAGAACATGATTCTTTACCTTTGAAGTTTACCGAAGAGTTTATTAAAAACTTATTAAATTACCAATTTTCAGATGAAGTACAAAGACAAATTTTGATGTCTGAAGCAAAATTAATTGTCACAAATCCAGAATCAGTACCAATAGTGGAAGAAGCTTTAAAACTTAGCAAAGCGAAATTAACAATAATCGCTGTCGATTTAGAAAAAAATCGACCGGAAGGGACTGTGTCATATAAAGAACTCATAAACGATGTTAATTTGGATAAGACTATCTTGAAAGAAGTGAAAAGAAATGCTGATGATACAGCTTGTCTGTTATTTTCAAGGGGAACTACAGGTTTGCCTAAAGGAGTAGAGTTAACAAATAAAAGTATGATTGCTAATATGGAACAACAGAGTGTGGAGGCTTGCAAAAAGTTTGCCGACACCACAGGTACGGCACGTTTCACACTAGCTCATAATCTATTCAGAAGTAATGCAATAATTTTTATTTAAGTCATATAGATAACAATGTTTTTACGGCTAAAGTTTTATTTTATTATAATCAATATGATCGTCTGCGTGACTCCAGTATATTTTTTGAATATTAATATAAATAATAACGTTCAAGGTCGTCGGGTTGTACTATAAAGACGGCAAAACAATCTGGTTTGTTTATAACTTGGCTATATACTAAGCCAGTTTATACGCGGTAGAGGTGAGCGCAAGGGGTATACCAGCAAAATCTCTGTAAAACCTACTAAAAGAAAGGTCTTTTAGTAGGTTGTACAGGAGCTAAGGAGCTTCATTATTAGAAAGGACGTCTAAAGCCGCACTAGTAGGATCATGCTGGATTTGGCTAGGAAGGAGAGAGAACACTGGCAGTGAAAGTGAGTGTTAGTGATCAATCAATCGTCCTTCGTTAGTCACACCAAATATTATAAATGGCTGCAATGATTATAAATGGTTCCCTAACTCTGTATTCTGTCTAAATAAAAATGTTTCTTTACGAGAACACACCCACAGACACCCTAGCCCTTTAGTATTCGGCTCCTGCAATTACATGCCCAACCCCCAAGCTCCAAAACACCTTTAGCACCTCAAAAACTTCCTCCACGATCCGGATGACGACAGAGAACAGACAGACGATAACGGCGATAACGTATGTACTCCGCGCTCGGCATTCATTATTCTATAAGCCGCATCTTTATTGCGATTCAAGTAACAACACCAGTGTAGCATTGTATTAACTATTACACTAGGTACCGGTAAGCACAGATTACTTATAAGGATGCGGTAAAATAAACATTGAGGTCTCGCCTGAGACGCCGACAAAGAGTGTCAAATTTCAAAAAAAAGTGGAATTTCAAGCGTTAAAACGATTCTTAAATCTCACTGGCGATATTATACAGAAGGAAATAAAGAAAAGAAACTGGACTCATCTAAGTTATACATTTATGTAAGAAATTTTCAACTTCCACGTGACCGTGAACCTTTGCTTGACGTGTACTAAACAAAAATACAATGGCCAAGAGTGTCAAGACACACTTATAAAGATGAGTTCCGTATCTTATACCCAACAAAAGTATTTGTTAAATAACTTTAAAAGATGCTATACGATTTCGCTCAGAATAATTTTCTTTATGAGTTTTTAGCATTTCCGATTAACATAGAAAATATCAAGCCTCTACATCTAATAGTTTGGAAATACTAAACCACCATACGGACGGACAGAGCGAAACTATAAGGGTTCCTTGTATAACTACGGAACCCTAAAGAAACACATACATATATCTATTTCTTCCTCCAGCGTAAATCCACTTTAAACTAGTACGAAGTAAGTATCAGGATTTTGAGTTAGTGAATTCACTATTTCATATAGAGATCTAAAATCAGGTGAGGGACGTATTGGCCGTCACGCTATTACTAAGATGAGTGTTGTCATCTGAGGAGCTAGCACGAGCATTTCGCACCGTTCGAAATCGACTGTTTTTAGGATGATAATATTCGTGCTAGGCCCACAGGAGGCAAGTCTTTATCGTGTCTCGCTTTTAGTCAATGTCCAGCGTTGACACTAGGTTTCGTTGTGGGCCCAACACGAATATTTTTAAAGTCAACTTTTCGACACGAACGTGCTCGAAATGGTGGTGCTAGGGCCTCTGTAGTACGCAGATCACAATACTACAAAACAATCGTATTCGTTATATTATTATTTTGTCACGATTACAGCATCAATGAGCTGTTATTTACTAAACAAACTCTCCCACACCGATTCGTCTAGCCATAAACTTGACTAACATATGATTCAGACGCTGTGTAACCGTTCTTTGAGATTTATTAAAGATTTCCGTTCTTTTGTCGCAGGTAAGTCTGAAATTGTGAGTGTATCAAATGCAGCAGAACGGTGAGTGATGATTCCTTGTATAATAAAATGACTCAGCGGAAAAGAAATTCTAATCGAGTACTCGATTTAAGGAAAAACTGCACTTTGCCTGAGTCTAGCTTTTTGTTTTAGTGGGAGCGAGCGATTGACTTATATCAGAAATATTTGAAAAAATATTACTATTATTTTTACGTTTGATAAAATAATAAACAGAAATAGTTAAGTTATCGGTATTGAGTCAGACTTAAGAAATTCGTCGAAAATTTTCCAGTATAGATAAAATAAGACAACAGATAGGCGATGTTATGCCGGCGCCAGACATAGCTCAAAGTGTTTGTACATTTTTGTCCTTGACGGCTACAAAGTTCGTCAAAAACTTGCGCAGCTACACAATGTCCCCGGCCACACTAATACATGATAATTCAAATGAAGCTATGTCTAGCGCCGGCATTAGAACAATAGTTTATCTTTGAAGAATCATATAGTCCGTGACATCGACCGGATTTTTGGCGAAGTAAAAACTACTAAGGTAACAACAAACCCATGAATCACAATCAGCGATAAACGGTGAGTTTATTGTGTGCCGAATAGCTGTAAAGTATTACGCATTCATTCATAACACAGGTATTAGTAATACAATGAAATGCAATATTCGCAAGTATTAAGGAAAAGACCGACAAAAAATTGTTCAATACCATTTAATAATGTGCAGTAACTGTCTCTCCGCTTTGTTTATAAGCGCCACGATCTTCTGTTTAATGGATGATAATTAATAACGTACTGACGATTTATCCACTCGCCAAAAAGAACTGTAAAATTAAGGTTAAGGGTTGCTCGATACTATTGTATATTTCCCGTTCAGTATGTTATTAATTTCAGTATTTTTTTTATTATATCTCACTACAGTGTTACATTTGAAACACTTTCACACTCTCCCACACGCACGCACACACACACACACACACACACACGCACGCACGCGCATGTACGCACACAAGCACGCGCGCACGCACACATACATATGCAATATACACATTACGCATTTGTTGATAAGGATGCCTTTGCGAGGAAGTTGTGGATGAGATTGGCCCAAGAAAGTGAAAAGTGGAACGAAAAGGGGAAGGCCTTTGCCTAGTAAGGGTACACAAAAAGGTAATTAAAAATTGCATATGACTCTATATACGGTACCTATACCAAAAACACAAGTTAAAACATATTAGCCTGTCTGTCTGTTTGTTCTGGGTATTATCCCAAACGGCTGGGCCAATATTAACGGGACTTTCACCCGGCGCGCGCGCATCTGACCACTACTGTGCATTTCCCACGGGCTGCGTGTTGCTCCGTCCCCCTCACTCTGTATAGCGGCGTCCCGCTCCCCCCTGATGGACTGCCGCGCTTTCGTTAAACGAAGCACACCCACACACGGTGTCGGTATTTCAGATAGCTGCGTCAGCTCGCAGGTTAGCTAGAACATTCTTGCCGATGTAAATTCAAATTCCATGTGTAAGTACACGATGCTTTAATCGTAGGTACTCGCGGCCAACTCTAGTTATTTTCAACGAAGACATATAAAAACAGATAAAAATAATATCTATCTAAAATGAGCACCAGCACTGAACTCGTAATGTCTTAAACGTCGGCAAAATTTAAAAAAATAAGTGCTCTCTGTGGAAGGTCACAATAATCCCGTATATAAATCTACCATTTTTCCACAATCTTCCCCTTTTATAAAACTGTCCATAAGTGTTTATAAAGATCCATTTTTCTATATTTGCTAACTTTTACGTGCGACGTCGTCCATCTAACTCCACGTCTAATTAACAATTTTGCGAATTTTTACATCACTATGAAAATTTTATCTTTTCTTGAAATATTTTGAAAACCAATTTAATTAAATTATGATTGATTTAGATCATGTTACAAGCTTTTATAGTACGACCTATATTAATAAATGGACTAATTTAGTATGAATAAGACCAATTTATCATCATACAGTTTGCACTAGGACGGAAATTGGTGAATATTTTGTCTTTTTTTTATTTTGTAAATAACAAAGAAATAAAACTGTAGTCAACAAATTAAATAAACTAAATATTAAATCAAATTATATTTTTATAAAATGGCTGCTCATTAGAATGTTTTTCAATATCTTGTTCAGAAGAAAAATTATCCAAAATGTAAAAAAACCGTCTGTCGTCATCGGTTGATCTTTCATCAAGGCTGTATTGAGCTGTACTCTACCGCTGTACCCTACTTTACTATAATAAAAAAACACTAAAATAACACATTAAAGCAGTACCTGTTATAAAAAACTAGCTGTAACTCGCGACTTTGACCGCATGAATTCAGTGATTTTGTTAAATTGTGAGTGTGTACCTTCTTTTTTATGCAAACAATCATTTTCGCCACAAAAAGTAGTTCTTCTCTTAAAGGAGTACCTATTATAAGAAACTAGCTGCAACCCGGAATTTCATCCACGTGAATTAATGGATTTTGTTAAATTTTGAGTGTGTACCTACATTTTTTATGCGAACATTCATTTTCGTGACAAAAAGTAGTCTGTTCTGTCCTTCTCTAAGGTCCAAACTATCTATATAAGGAAATCAATCAAAATTGCTTCAGCGACTTAAGCGTAAAACGTAACAAAGTTACTTATAAGTAACTTTAAAAATTACTCATAAGTAACTTTGAAAATTACTCATAAGTAACGTTGTCTGTACTATAGGTATACGTAGTATTTTAGCTTAGGTAAGTTTTGTCTAATTCGCGTTGGCTCAAATCTCGTGCGGATCCAGTCTTCTGTCAAGTGTTGCCGCGGGCCACTATTGGACTATTGTACCCAATTAAGATAAATATTTCGGAAACTCGGACACGACGCGCGATTAGTGGATTAAACACAGTAATTGCAGTTATCTTTACATCAAAGTTTAAGCCTTTTTTGTGCGATCGCAGGAATGTCGAAATTGATCAGATTACGAAATTTAGTTTTGCATTTACATAATTGCTTATTAGATTCGATACCTACCTTTGCTGGTATCTTGGTGCAATTATGTAATTTAACTCGCTGCGCCGCGCGGTCTCGCCCGCGATACACACTGGTCTCGTTATGCAACTTACCTACCAAACTAAATTGACCTAGGTATTCATCAATTAATTCATACAATCCTTATCTTTGATAAAACATTTTTGAATCTCTTTATTCTCTCTTACGATTATATATTTAAGGGTTCTTATATGTTAAGATGCCCGGGTTTTAAAGCGTTACGTGCGTTAAGTAACGGAAAATCAGTAGTACTGCCTGGAAGTTACTTACGTTTTACAAATTGCAGGAGACCTTATATTCCTAAATGTGATGTTACCTATTTCTTAGAGAATATGTTAGATAATTTAGAAATATTTAATACAAGATTAAGAATATAGATAATATAATAGAATATATATTACGTAATTAAGTATTATTTAATATAACCAATCTTACAATATTGATTGGATCTATCGCAGCAACTTGATGACGGTAACCCGGTCCTGCTGCAGAGCTAGCAAAGGCTGAGTTGTAGTTGCTACCCTGCGCCATGTCAGCTGGAAATTGTCCTGGTCCAAATGGGAACCCGCCAAAATGAGGGAACCAGGGATATTAATTTGAAAGGGTTTATCTCTAAAGGATGTTTTTCTGAGTACTAGGCATATTAAACAATGAAGAAATTATTCTTGAAGGTCCCTAAGTCGTATCCGTTCGGAAATACTGAAGCCGGCAACTGATTCCACAGAGAAATTGTGCGAGGCAAAAAGTGTCTAGAAAAGCGCACAGTTGTGGACTTAATGTCTAGGGTCATACCAAGATACTTGTTTGGTTGTGTTTTGAACCACACGTTTGAATATTTGTAGAAAAGTAATATATTTATATGTACATGCGTATAGATGGAGCTAAAGAAGTTGTACTTCAGACATGTGGTCTAAAGCAGCCTCATATTTTTTTACCATACAGGTTTCACTTAAAGTAACTGACGCTTCCTTTGTGAACCATCAAAATTGTTGACTTTTGAGATATCATCATCACAGAGTCGTATCAGTTTAAAAAATACGCAAGTGGCAAAATTTAGTACTTTAAAATAACCAATTACTTTCGAAGGTCAAACCCTTGACATTTGCTTTCATTCGAATTCGTCCTAAAACATTATTACTCCTAACGTCACATTAAGGCATGTATTAGTTATATATAATCATATTTTCCTTATATTGAAGTTGTTTAAGCTGACACGAGCCGAGATATTAATATGCCAACCACTTTGCTAATTGGAAATTAGTTTAAGCCAAGTTTACGCTAAGAGTTGGTGAACTAGCAATAGACTCGAATGTGTTTAATATGTGTCTCAAATGTACTCATACCTTTACCGAGAGCCGTATTTATTACATCTATTTTAGATGTACATTTTATTTCACATTTTAACTATGTTCCTCCATTTTAGGTCACCTAGACCAGGGGTCGGTAACCTGTGGTTCGTGAGCCACATGCGGCTCTTGGCATGTGGAGCTATGGCTTTTTAGTTCCATAATCAAATATGTGATCTAATAATACCATATTATCTTATTTTTTTTGAAAAAACACTACTTATAAGTACTAAATAGGCAGATATTTTTCTTACGAATATATAGATTAGTTTTTATCATAAACTTTATTTATGCGACTTTTATTTATCGTTGTCATGACACATTTTTGTGGCTCTTTAAAGAATTTTTAAAATTGTTATTTTTGGCTCTTCCAACTCAATAAGTTGCCGACCCCTGACCTACACCTAAGTATATATATAATTATAGTGCAATATACTGAGGAAATATACTGTTTACCAATATAGAAAATGCATTCATTCAACCCTCAAATGTAGAGGTATTACCTTTTGTAAATTAATTAATATCTATTTTGAATAGTTTAAAATAGTTACTGAAACGAAAGCCATGCAAATGCTAGCTAAGCAATGATAAAAAAATAATGCAAAAACTAGCTAACCAGCTAACTGACACGCTAAAATATTATAAAAAAATGAAATTCCATGCTCCTTTCATAGCCTTTACACCGTTCGATAGATATTATAAGACCAAAATATAATATAACAAAGGAAATTGTATTTTCTTTATTCAATTTACCGGTCTCTTATGTTATTAAGTGTAATGAACGCTTATTTAAATAAAATAAAAAAAAAATTGACTGACTGATTCTAAATTTGAGGTAACAAAATATGTAGAGGCTCTTAGTTTTTAGAGTTCCGTAGCACTACAAGAAACCCTAATAAGTTCGCTCTGTCCGTCCGTCCCCCCATCTGTCTGCCCCTTAGGTGGTCCTCTCCTAGCATTTCCAAAGTATTAGACATAGGGACTAGAAAATTTCCATATTGATAGGGCATGCTAAAAACTCATTCGGAAAATTATTTTGAACGAAATCGGGCAATTATTGAAGTTATTTTACAAATTCGCTTATAGCGTATCAGATACGGTACCCTTCTATATAAGCGTGTCTTGACACGCTCTTGGCCATTTTTATTTAGTTACATAAATGTAAATGTTAAAAAACATCTACAAAAGATAAGGCACCATTTCACGTGTTCTTGAGATAGGTAAACGTATAGGTACAGAGAGCTCATTAAGGTGAAGCTTAAAGCCTTAGACATGTTGGAATGCTCTTTAATATTCATGACTACTCTGTACGATACAGGGTGTTTCCTTTAATATTTAATAGGTATTGGAATTAGTGAATTTCAATTGAGCTTAAATTTTTCGCCGTGTACTTTATTATATTATTTCATTTAATATTCATGACTACTCTGTACGATACAGGGTGTTTCCTTTAATATTTAATAGGTATTGGAATTAGTGAATTTCAATTGAGCTTAAATTTTTCGCCGTGTACTTTATTATATTATTTCATTTAATAGTAGACTTCGCTTGGTAAATTATAAAGTGTTCCAATATTGAATATTGTTCGCTTAGATTTAAAAACAATTCTGATCTCAACTTAGCTACATTTAAATTAACCTAAGGACATCGCTAAAGGAAGAATAATAAATAATTTATAATATTTTGTATACCTCCAATATTTTAATCTATAATTGAAACTTTTCTAGCAATATACCAGTGGTTATGGATTTAATTCGAAATTAGCAAACCGCGGTAACCGTTCTGACCACTTCATCAGTGCGCGGAGATTGTAATATTCGCTGTAATTTTAATTACATAGTGGGTTTTCGCTTATTTTCAACCAGTATTTGCATCAGATCTGTTTGGTCGCATAAAAATAAAAATAATCTCAGAATTTTATTTAAATAATGTTCTTTTATGGTTTAAAGATGTTCGATGTTTTAGAAAGTTTCCTATTGACAAGGAAAATAATTACTGCTTAAATCATTTGCAGAAGTCTATTTACGTATAAGTAGTGCCAGCGGCTTCGTCCGCGTAAGATTAAAAAAAAAATAGATTCTGTTTTAGCATGATGATATATATAGCCTATAGCCTTCCTCAATAAATAGGCTATCTAATACTGAAAGAATTTTTCAAATAGGACTTTTTGAGATTAGCGTGTTCAAGCAAGCAAGCAAGCAAGCAAACAAACAAAGTCTTCAGCCTTTATGTATTAGTACAGAAAATGGTAAAAAAGCTGTAACATATAATGTTCAGTTCTTTCTATTTATGCATATTAATCTTAACCATTCCCAATTTGCTTAAATGTGAACTAAACAATGCCATAGATATTTATAGTTAAGCGTAATTAAAGTTGGTATGGTATTTGAATTTACGGCTTTGGAAAATATAACTCTTCTAAGTAACGTAGAAAGAAAAGAAGAAAAAGAAGGCAGGCGAAAAGAAGATGTAATATAACTAAATTAAACAGATGAAAATATGTAATTTACCGTATTATATTTTATATAGAATGGATGCTTGAAGCAACCCCGTTTTTACCAATTCAAATAGCTTTATTTAACACATACTAAACATATTATCAGGTTTAACGATATAACTTTAAAAGGAGAACTCACAAAAATAGTTGAAAATAGAATCCGTGTCTAAAATTCGCATAAACTGGCTAAATTTTGCGTACACGAGTTGAATTCAAAATGAGTAAACCGCAAGCTGTTTTGACCACTAGATCAGTGTGTGGAGGTAATTGTATCAAATTTTAATATAACCTTACATTTTAGTTAGTTTCTCTCGTATGATCATAATAGGAATTCCTTGTCTTGCACAACTTCTCTGTTATGAATAAGAAAAATTATGAATTAATTGCATACCTTTAAACTACCTAACTTTGTGTTTACGAACCCATGAGACTTGGGATCCCTTCAATATGAGTTATGCGGGGGCAAGGAATTCCTATAGTGGCTTCAACCACTGTTTAGGGACTCCTTGCATCGCATTATTTATCTGTTATGAATCAGAAAAATTATGAATTAGTTGCCTATTTTAGACCTTCAACAACAACCCCTCTGGTGGAGATAAAGTTGCCGTGGTTGGTTATTATAAAATATTTTTTCTCCTTCTTATTAAGGTCATCCCGATCTAGTACTAGGGTCCGCTTAGATTGCAGAGGATGTGGCTGTGGGGCGAGTTAAGATGACAGACTGCCGACTGACGTCATCCCCGGGATCTCTACAATCTCACGACTAATATCACTTAGTGACACTGTTCAGAACCCACTCCTTTACGTGCAACTGTTTAAGACGCGACCTCCTCAATATTTATTTTCCTATTATCAAAATATTTGAAAAAAATAAAAATAAATTACACTACTTTGATTATAAATAAATAAATAAACATATACAGGACTACATGACACACGGACCTTCCTAAGGTAGACAACTTAATGCCTGTGTTATAACACAAATATTTTTTTAGAAATATGTAAGAAAGTACATACATATGGATAATACATCCAGACTCGAGGTGGCAATCGAACCCACGACCCCGGAGCAGAAGACAGGATCACTACCCACTGCGCTAACGGGCCAGCCAACTATGATTATCTTTTTTGGAAGTTGTAAGTTTTATCTGTATTCGAATGAAATGTCGTATTATTGATATTATAAACTCTAATATATAAAGTCACGAGACGAAATAATATTCCTAGACTAGATATTCAATCAACACCAACAAAATTTACCTGTTACAGCTTAACGACTAAAGTGTAATAGTATTTACTAACCACTAAGTGCAAAAGCGCTTAGTATGTAAATCTTAGATAACTATCGGGAATAACTTAAACTCTCATTCTATATTAGAGGCACCAAATTTATTAGCATCGTTATCAAATGAAATGCTTTATTGTATGCTATAGGTATTAACGCTCCATCTTATCGAACGCAAAAACTGTTTTATTTAATTTACAAAGAGTTTCCACTAATTATGCTAAAAACGCACCACTACGTCGTATTGCTGAATTATACAATAATACATACAAGGATATAGACATATTTCACCTAAACAAAAAGCAATTTAACAAACAAATTCTAATACTTCACTACAGTATTGGTGACTAAAATAAACAGTTAATTAACTGTTTAGTGGCCTAAACTCGTCATTAAGGGCCGGCAGCGCATCTGCTGGCCTTCTGGACGTGCAGATGTCCATGGGCGCCGGTAGGCACTTCAGTGCCTGCTGCCTGCTCGTCTGCCCCTTTGTAACATTAAAAAAAAAAACATATTTTACAATTTCCACCGATTGAGCCCTAAACCCCAAGAACTTATAGTGGCGGTAAACGATTCGATTGTTTTTTACCCTAATAATGACTCGGACATATGTCACCGGTCCACGTTAATGATGGATTATTTATTGATCGCTATCATTACGTAAATTGTCTTTGTGACACACTGTCGACGCGGTCCTGTTTCTCGGGTAAGTGATATCGTGGTACTTGACTTACTATAGCGCCTATTAGGAACAGTTAAAATATAAAATAATATAGCTCTAATCTCAGCAACTGCTAGTCCGATTTAAAAAAAAAAATCCTTTAGCGTTAGATAGCCCATTTATCGAGGAAGGTTATAGGTCATATATCATTACGCTAAAATTGAATCTAAATTTTTTTAACTTATTTTTACGCGGACGAAGTAGCGGACACAGCTAGTAATAATATGTATAGGGTAAAGGTCGTAGCTTAATACACTAAGACTGATATGGGTGAATAGCCTGAAATAAAGGATTTTATGTATTTATTTTTATTATAATCAGTGGCTGGCATTTCAACCGATCGCTAGGTTTAAGTAGCTCTAATCGTGACCCATTGTAACACTGGTTATCATAACATCTGAACTCCTCCGTATCTCGGAAACCTAAACAGCTGGGCGCAATTAATGTCACTGAGTGATTTCTAATTCCCACAACTTTTTTTTTACTTGAGAGCCTGTTTATTATACTCATAATAAGGCAATTTTCAAATAAACGATGACAAAACGTTTAAAATAAATACGGTCAAACTTTTATCAATCTCTTATGCCAATATGTGTCTTGAGTCGATTCAGTAGCAAGCTAGTGTAGATCAGGATAACGCACAATGAACACATAAAGAAGATGTATAAGTAGATAGAATTTATTTTATATTTGTTGCACTAAATAACTAACACAAGGCTTTGCTGTAGATTATAATATGAAAAAAAGAAGATACCAGTATGTCGGTCAAACGTTTCAGCGTAAAATACCAAACCTCGTAAGTAGTGTGGGTAGGCCGTGACCGTGTGTAGTGCGGGGTGGGGGCGCGCTATCTTGCGTCCCATCGACGATTATGTGTGTTTGTGAACTGCGTGTAACTCGGGGACGGTGTGTTTGATGGGAGTGTACATTTAGATGCTTATCTATTGTTTTATTTTATACTATCCGATGCCCGCGGCTTTGTCCGTGTGCCGTAATTCACTTCCAATTTTTCTATATTTAACGTGACTTCATATTTAAATGAGAATTTCACTGAAAGATAAAGTTGTTGTATAAGAGAATCATTGTTATTAACATACCCAATTTTATACACTTATAATTACAGATTTTTAAGGGTCTTCTAATCTTCACGTTCGCCTTTCTTATAAAATATATGGAAGTAGAACGTGAAAGTTAGAAGACACTTAAAAATCTGTAATTATAAGTGTATAAAATTGGGTATGTTAATAACAATGATTCTCTTATACAACATCACATATACAATATCTTTCAGTGAAATTCTCATTTAAATATGTAGATAAACCGTATCAAATATTATACTAGATACATAGAAAGTAGACAGATAAAGTTGAAAAATTGCTGTAATAGAGCTAAAATAGAGCAGTTTATGAGAAATAAAAAAAAATCTGGAACTTGATTTTTTTTTATACGCGTATAAATTTTTATATTTATCGATTTGTTTTCTGATGTAAACGTGATCAGGTGCGGTGCAGTTTTTACGACGCCGTTCTGGCGCCGATCGTAATAAGGGGTCGTGAGTTCGAACCCGAGGGAGGTCTCTAAATCTGTACAATTATGCATATTAATAAACTGTCTCCCTGTAATTTTTAAGTAACTGTCTGAAGCCTTTTTTATACATTCACAAAACCTGCACAACACTAATAAACATTTTTTTGTCTTTTCGTTTATCTAGGCTATCTTAAAGTGAGATATACCCTATTTTCCTGAATATTCATTGGGATATAAAGGAGTTTTTAGTACTACACATAAGGTATTTCTTACAATTTTTTTGATCTTTCAAGTCGAAATTCTAAAAGATTAGGTGTCATTTACGTAAACAATTACAAAATCAAAATCACTATTATGACTATAGTAATTTTTTATTTAATGATAATTGTATTAGGAAGCATAATTAAATATTCTTACAGGCCTCATAACCCCCTCTTACTCCGTGTAAATACTAGCGTTAACTAAATAAGTCGATGCTTCTTTCCTCATCCGAACGGCTAAGGCGTGGAATGCTCTCCCGGCGTCTGTGTTCCCAGACCACTACAACAATTATTTCTAATGTGACCTTCGCGCTTTCAGCAATTTAAACTTTAAGGGAAAAGGGAACGGGAATGGAAACGGAACGCAACAGAACGGGATCGGGAAAGGGAACGGAAATAATATAATAGAATGTAGTAAATATTAAGCAATCCAATGTTCGTGCAGGACAGCGCCAGCCGCGTCTCCTACTTCTATACAAAATTTAATCAACTTCATTAACATAAATTGTAAGAACTATTAAGATGGAGAATTTCCAAATGTTAATTAGTTAATATCTAGTAAGTAGATTATTAATATTAAACAGGACTATAGACATCTGTCTATTTTAATGATTGTAGAAGTAAACATGTCTCCTCATAAATATTTAAATTTATCTCCAAAGCAGCAGCATACAACTATACAAAGAATTAAAATTACCCAATTACAAATAGATAAACATACGAAATGCAGTTTTGAACAGAAAAAAAAACTGAAACACTCGTTTTCGATTGCTTTAAAGGGCATTTTTTTACGTACTCAAGAATTAACATAAGATTAACGACATTAAAATATGTAGACACTTAGGATATTTGTTTAACAATTTGTCGTGTCATGAAACATTGGAATGTTTTTGTAATTATTATCATAATTTATTAATGTATGGAGATATAAGGACTATATAGAGGTAACTTAAGAACCTTAACAGACTATATACCATATTGAAGAAACTAAACAAAACTGTTTACATATAAACCTTACCTCACATATGTCGTGCACCTCATCGATTCAACACAGAAGTCTCTACCGTAAATATTTGTCTACCGAACACCTTCCCAATTGTTCATTACACCACCCTCGGAAAACTAAAAACCACTCTTATACGGATGAGTATACAGTTTATTATCCCTCGATCATAACTCATAAGTCCATATACGCGTACCTACTGTTTGTTTCGCCCAAACAGTCGACTGGTGGATAACGATTATTTAACTTGATAGCTATTTTAGAAGAGTAAAATTTATTTTTATGTTTAATACGTACTTTAATTTTAAATTTTTAATACGTGCCTTGGTTTTAGATAAGTGATTGAATAGAATACTTCTTACATCGACAATATATGGTATAAATTATTTTTATTAGGTTTTATTAATTAATACGCATTCACGAAATCTACTATGGTTAATTTTTTATTAATAATAATATGGTAATGTATTTGTTTTTAATATTACATCGATTTTTATTACGTCTTATTATTTATTGAAGTAAGTACGAAATATTGAGTGAAAATACTGTTAATATCTTAAGCAATAAGAATGATTGTATTAAGCACAAATCTACTTTAAAAATCTTATATTTTATCGAGAATTACAAATTTCTACTTTAATTATCTTAGTGTTAACACTGTGTACACATGATTACATTTTAGCAAATGTTAGAAATATGCGAGTTTATTTGATAATAAGGTTGCGAAACTTGTAACGCGACATAGTCGTGTCGTGAACGTGTCGTATTGGGCGGGCGCCGCGCTCGCTGGTCGCCGAGCGAGTGCCGCGCCGCCCGCCTAACTTTACTATTGCACTCCACGCATATTATACGAGTGTATATCGATGTGTCCGTTTTTGTTGTTGTCTCATAGGTTTTATTGTGCACTTGGTGTAATCTATACCTATTATTAGGGTTCCGTACTTTCAAAGGCAAAAAGGCACCCTTGTAGCATCACTTCGTTGTCCGTCTGTTAAAACCCATTTTCTCAGGAACGAGCACAACTATAAATTTGAAATTAATACTGAGTTCCGCGGTTCCTTGATGCTGCAAGAAAACCAACTCTCTAGTCAGAATGTGTGACCGTTTACCGAGAATAATAAAATTTGGCAAGAAGCTACATCTTGTAGCACACGTAAAGGAAAAATTGCTTATTACATAACAAAAAAATATTGCGCTGATCTTGTCAAGTTAAAAGAAATGCTATGAAAGGTATAAATTTTAGAATAACTTGGTAAATTATTAGGTGCCGGTACGGAACCTTTGTGCGCGAGTCTAACTTGCACTTGCCAGACTTATATTTTTTTGTTTCAATAAGACAGTCAATTCATAAGTATTCACGTTGAAATACGTAGAGTTTTTTACTTACATATTTTTTACTTACATAATGATGAACCGCAAAAGCACAATCTTTCCAAGCAAAAATGTTAAAATAAAAATGGATAGAAGATTCAGTAGACCATACTGAATCTACTGAAAATTAGTAACTTTACTGAGTAGGTTTCTTGTTAGGTGTGTATATATATAACAAGGGGCAAACGAGCAGGCGGTTCTCCTAAGTGACTACCGACGCCCATGGACAATTGCAACACCAGAGGGCTCGCAGAATCGTTGCCGGCCTTTGAGAAATGAGTATGCTCTTTTCTTGAAGGTCTCTAAGTCGTATCCGTTCGGAAATACCGAAGCCTTGAAAAATTACTAGATTCGTTTAATTAGAAACTTTTATTGAGAATGTTATTAGATATATTCCCCTAGAAGAAATAACGAAGTCCTATCTCGAGTTTGGGCAAAAGAATAATGTAAATAAGTGTGAGAAAAAAAAAGAAGCGTGTGTTGCTAGATTTAAAATAGTTTTAAGTTTAGTTAGTGGGTGAAATGAATTATAAGGCATAACTAAGTTATTGCCAGTAGGTATTATTTTTTAATAAAAAAAATACTCATCTGAATTAATCTACCTACTCAGCGATTTTAAATTTTTAGCCTATACAGTTAGTATGCGCATACGACGTTTAATAAAAAATAATATATATTGAATATATTTATGCAGCTTATTTTTTTTATTTTGCTTTAAAACTCACCGTATATGCAATTCGTGCAGCACTAGCTAGAATAAAATAGTTTATTGTGTATACTTTAAGTATATCTAAGTTTTTAACACCAATTAATTGTTATTAACTGATCTAAAAAGCAATTATGTTAGATGGGCGTGCCTTCGTACCTCATTTTGTTGGACACGCAATAAAATTATATACAAAATGCTTAATTATTTGTTATTAATACATTCCTTTATTCCATTACCTTGTAGCTATTTCTGTGTATGAATGGATTACGCATGTTTGATTTAAACACATCAATTTTGATAATATTACAATAGAATTTTTAATACACTCGAGTGCAATGAAATCGGACATGAAAGTACTTTTTGTAGTTTTTTTTTAAATATGCGATTAAAGATAATTCACCGGATAGATATTGATATGACCTTTAGTCCCATATTAAATAAATATGTATTTTTTACGTAAAAAAAAAAGTTTTACAAAAGAATACGGTTTTATTGCACCCGATTGTATAAATACATAATTCAAACCCTTAATGTATAAAAAAATATTAAATCAGCTTTTGTTCAATGCACAGCAAAATTTTTTATAAAAGAATTATATATAAATTTACTTTTGAAATCATTATTGATCTCATCGAATTAGATGAGCTACTTTGCTTTTATCTGTGCTATGTGATACGTTTCTCGCTTGTCCACTTTTCAAACGCTATTGTTTGATATAGAGCACAAGGGATTTTGGTCCTTACAGGGTTGTAAATATGGATGTCTTTTGTAGGAGTCTGCAGGACTGGATCGAAAAGGCAGCCAAGACCACGAAGGCCGTCCACAGCGTCAACTGTAGGTGAAGCCACTGGGATGAAACGCTCCCCTTCAACGTTATCAACTGTGTCTACAGCGTCTGGTTACAGACCACGGTCTTCACCTGCTGGTCTCTACAGTTACACTGGAGGTACTTGTAATTATTTGGCGAAAGAACAGATAACTTGTCAAGACAAGTTATCTGACAAGTCATTGACAAGTCAAAATCTGTATTTAATTATGTTGTGGTCCACTGTAAGTGTAAGGAGTCAAACCCATATTTGTAAAATGTTTTATATAAGCAAACTTTGTGATGTCTTTATGTTGTGGATCCTTAAATAAATAAAATAAAATAAAAATAAAAACTTCATATTTAAGACTAGCTGTGCACGCGGCTTCGTCTGCGTAAAATTAATTAAAAAAAATAGAATCATTTTTTAGCGTGATGATATATAGCCTATAGCGTTCCTCGATAAATGGGCTTCCTAACGCTGAAAAAAATTTTCAAGTTGCACCAGTAGCTCCTGATACAAGCGCGTTTAAGTAAACAAACTCTTCAGCTTCTTGTATTAAAGTATAGATAAGTTTTGAACGAATAGGCAATAGTCTTTGTACCTTCAATTGTAAATATAAATTAAAATTCATAATTTGTCACAAACTAGCTGTATCCGGCGTTATTTTCTGTGGCACCCTAATTATTAAACTAAAAGCATAACAGCTTAGTTACTCCTTGTAAAATGAGCTAACCATGGTTTGAAAAACTCGTATAAATCGGTCCAGCCGTTTCGGAGATTATTCGCAACAAACAGACAGACAGATATAACTGTTTTAATTTGCGTTTTTGCCAATGGTATCATATACACACATACATATAGTAAAAGATAATAATTTCGACGTTAAAAACAGACCTTTCAATTTTATTTATATTTATAGACACTACGCCAACTTTTGTATTTGAGTTTCTAGAAATTAGTTACATTTTAATTTAAACATTGTAGATTTTCTTTACACTCACAATCGCAATGTCCTTATGAGTGTATATGTAATGTTGTCCTGTTACTTTAGGTTTTTATATAAAACATAAATTGACTATAGTGAAGTATTCAATTTATATTTCAAAATAAAATATCTTTTGTACTAGTTCCATCGCGGCCAACAAGATCAGCGTCAGGATTGTCAGTGACACGTGTCACCGATCCTTCAGGGGGTGGATCAGGTATGGCGGTGGGAGGTAGTGAATATTCACGAC
>JANCMC010042829.1:0-19026 GCA_024363005.1 Charaxes varanes | reverse complement strand
AACCGGATTATCTAATTAGAAATGTACACACTTGACTTGTCGATGACGGTAGAGCAAATATTTTTTGCAGCAATAACTGACGATAAAGGCAATATCCGTTCATTCCGGGCGGTTGAATGTTGCCTCTACTACGAATAGACACTCACTTGAAATAAGTAATGTTTGTTGTAATATGTCTATAATGTCGGAGCCAGGCATAGCTTAATTGAATGATCATTTCAATGATCATGTAGTGTGGCCGGAGACTTTGTGTAGCTACGCAAAGTTTTGTTGTACTTTGTAGTCTTCAAGGACAAAAATTTACAAACACTTGACCTATGTCTGGCTCCGGCATTATGCACAAAATATTTAAAACGAGTAATGAATATCAATAAAGTTGTTTAGTACCACAAGTAAACATCTTAAAATTAAATCTTTAAAATCCCCGTGTAGTTTTTCTTCCAGTTATTCTTGTAAAAAAAATCAAAGTTTCATCTTTGTATAATTATTTATCAAAATATATTATTTTATGGCCTGCAGTAGAATTATGTCGATGCGTCCGGGTACCAGTACCTCTTCTTCATATACGATCGGCGTAAAGTGGCGGCAATGCTGTCACGTCTAGTGATGGTGTTGTTGTCGTTTCGTTCGGTTTGTGAGACTTCCCGGTGGCATAAACCCATTATTAAGGGCCGGTAACTTATCCGCTAACCTCCTGGTCATGCAGATGTCCACGGGCGTTAGTAATCATTTATGTAAGGAACCGCTTACTCATTTGCCCCTTGCAACGTGAACATAAATACAAAACTAAACAAAGTTTGAAGGTGGCCTAGGGAACATATTACGATATGATCATGATTCTTGACCATCGCGTAAAAGTCTTTCATGCCAGAATCAAAAGAAAATTGTCACTCCTGCGTTTCACAATAGCAGGACTACAGTCTGTATCCTCTGAAAAACAAGCCCAACCGTTTTAATACCTAACTAGGAAGCTGGGCCGCATACATTATAACAGTAAACCTTAATTTAAGTTCTGAAATTATTTCATGAATTTGTTTAACAATTTATTCGCGCTTCTTTCACACCCAATACTTTCTGTGTCACGTCGAGTGCTCAGCTATGGAAAGGAGTATAAATGAAAAATTCTGTCACAGCGATTCATTGAACACTTTTAAATTGACACTACGAGGCAATGCCCAGTTGTGCATATAGACTAGTATTTACATACTATGACCTTCGAAAACAGTAGGGGAATCTCGTTAAGACAATTTTTTGCGTGTTGCATTAGCAATGATTAAAAGCGTGACACGATAAAGATTTTCCTTCTGTGTCTAGCATGAACATTTTCATTCTAAGTAAAGTCGACTCGTCGACTTACTTCGGTTCGAAACTTACGTACTAGGGCCTCTGATTTGTTGAAGTCGGTGCCATTGGTGTAGCGTGGAACTTATTTGGCATCGTACCGGCTTCGGCGATGATGAAATTATAATTCATAAGTAGTTTCGCAATTATGATAAAAGTAAGTTGAATCAAAGTAAGTTATTTTATGTAACTACTAGTTGTTTCCCGTAACTTCGTCCACGTAAGCATATAATCTGGCTGTATAGAAAAATCCTTTCTTAGCGGATGTCTAATAACTATAAACTTTCTCGTTGCCAAATTTTCATCGTTGTACTTCTCGCCGTTTTCGATATTTCATGTTAGGTGACCTTTCGCTTTTATATACAAAGATAAATATGAATAGCAATTAGTAGTAGAAAGTATAACAATCTACCTTAATTATTTTACTGAAGTTTTATTACGGCAGTGCATACTGTCTTAGTGGATGTTCTTCTTGCTACTTCATTTAGTAAAGAATATAATATTCATCCACATTTACTAGAAGTTTGTTAACATTACTAGAAAGTTTTCAGATGCGGAGTATCAGAAAATAAAGTAGTATCAAATGCTCCGTCCATTACGGAGTCTTTAACGACGTCTATAAACAACTACATATTATGTAGACGACATTCATAAGCTTTTTATATCTATATACTCTCCTACTACTGTATTAACAAAGAAATAAAATTGAAGTGTCTGTTTTTAACATCGAAATTATTTTGTTAAATACGTAAATGACTACATTTAAGACACATATAACAAAAACGCAAGTGATTTTTTTTTCAGCATGTAGCTGATATTGCAAGTAGTAACGTTAAATACTCCTTTTTTGAAAAATAATTACGGTTCTGCACAAAAAAATACAAACCCTCAAGACGGATAAGAATCACTGAGTTGACGCGTATGAAGTCGAGAGGTACAGCTAGTTGAAAATATAGAAGCATCGAATGCTCTATCCTTTATAGAAGTTTGCATTGCTTCCGGCTACATCGAGATTAATCCGTAGTTCGCCCGCAGCCGGTATACTCGCAGACAGCCGGCCGAATTAAAGCGATACGACACTGGACCTATCAAAAGAGCCTTTGTTCACTTCAGAGTCCTCAGATATTGCGTACCTTTGCCTCCTAGACCTCCCCTTTTTGACTGTTTGCTGCGTGTTAGTATAATAATAATAATAAATACATAGGACTATACAGTATGTAAAAGGCGTCATACCGTAAACTTTGTGATAAGGATATATTTGACGTCCTAAAAAAATGACAAAAATCATTCATCTCGGAAATGAGAGTTTACAGATATTGATATACTCATCTCATTCTTGAGCGCGCAATGTATCGTGAACATTGGGAAGTAATCGTCAACAAAATGTTGACGCACAAAACAAGTCAACGACCCGCGCCGCGCTCCCCGTGTTACGTATATTTAAGTTTTATTTACATTGCGGTTTGATGTAAAAACATTGAAGAAATTTGTTTTTGATTGAAAATAGCATTGGGACAGATAGTAATAATGATATTATACAGTATTCAGTTAAACTAAAGGTTTAAAAAAATGCACGTTTCAAGAAAAAGCCGACGAAAAATTTCACCAGTGGGGAGTTTAGAATCATGTCCCTCATTGCGCGCGAAATTTACCTCTGTTGTGGATAGATTAGAAGCGGAGGAGCGATCGCTGGGTGATCGCCCTGGCTGCTTCGAGGTTATTTTTTTGTTCTAACACAGAAATGCATGTATGTGTGTGTATGTAATGTTAACATTGACGACGAAATGCTCCAAAATGCCCTATTGTAGCATTCATAACTCGAAACCCTTACAAAAAGAAAGTCCCCGATGAAATATCACTCATAACAGTGAAAACAACTTCGAGGATAAAACATGCATTTTATATATGAAAACAACAAACTTTTTTAAATTATTTAAATAATCATAAACTTTTACACCTAGGCTCAAAGCGAGAATCGAACCCACAACCCCGGAGGGAAAGGCAGGGTTAATCCCAACTGCTGCGCCAAGGGGTTAATATCACACTATATATTTGATAATGTAACAAATTATTTTTAAATAAAAGAAACGAGCTTTCAAAAACACCAAGAAACTAAAAAGCAACAAATATTTGGTACCTACTGATGTATTTGAAGTTGCAAGTTGGTACAGCCGTCTATAAATATAGTAAAGAAAAATAAGAATTTCTATATAATATTAGCTGTTTCCTACGAAGCTGTTTTGCTTCAGCGTAAAATTAAACTTGCAATATCGTTAGACCTGCAGAATTAGTTTTTAACAAACGTTTACTAACTACATCTCTGCTAAATTTCAAGTTTGTAGCAAAAAAATAAAAAACTTTCATAGAAACTTGCGAGAGCGCGTAGACCTTCCTAATCTAGCCCTATCTAAAAATCCGCTCTTACTAACTATAAACTGGCTCCATGCCAATACACCTTTGTACGTCCCGTGGTTTACGAGATTTCGTGATCGATGGCCTTTCGCTTTTACAATATACAGATTTATAAAGACGCATTCATTTAGTATGTCTGTTTGAGAGAGTTTTTCTGCACCAACTCAATACTTGTTAATCTAAACGCATATCTATGGATGTGGTAGTTACTCAATTTGCAAGCTGTTGCCATCGACCTTGGGTCTGATTTTCGACACACAAACGGACTCAATCCAATCTGTGCGATGTGCCGAGACACCGCCAGTACACCCGTGAGACCATTGCTCTGAAAACCTGCCAGTGACGTGCATACAAACGCTCAGAGAACTATCGATAACAATCAAAACTGCCTTATACAACTCTCTCTCTCTGCGTCGTAGACCCTGCTTCATTATTGATGTTCGTGACCCCTTACAGATAAGGGAAGTGTTGTTTTTATTGGTTACGACGTGGATAGCATTATATGAAGCTTCTTCTTCTTCTTCCTAGCGTTATTCCGGTCTGCTTAGATTGCAGAGGATGTGGCTGTGGGCGAGTTAAGATGACCAATTGCCATTTGAAGTCATCCTCGGAAATCCCACGATCTCTACAACCTCACATCTGATATCAGTCAATGACATTAATCGGATTCTACATTTTTACGAGCCTTTCGAAACATGGAGATCGTAAATTAGAAAATCATTGTTACAATGGCTCATACATCTATCACCGGCCGTGGTAAGAAATGCTAAAACTAGCTATATATATATAAGGAAGACCAATGATTAGGTTATGACTTCGTTAATACCTCCTTGGATATTATTTGTAAACGTCAATACGTTGCTAGCCTTTGAGCTGTAATTAAGCTCTTAGATCTTTATATCCCACAACCTATTACTGGGTAGACCAAAAAGTCTTTTTTCTTTCCGTCACTCTCCTCTAACTTTCGCAGTTCGCACTCAGCATCCACCCGCTACTTTTTTTAATGACAGCGGTCTATTGTATGTGAATTTGCAATTGAAGAATATAGCAGATTGTTGTTTTATTTTCTTGACGATGCAATTCAAGGAACCTCTCTAAGTACCAAAGTATTATCGAAGAAATTAAAATATATCGATAAAGGCGATGGCCATCTCTACTAATCCGGCACGCAAATTGCAAACGGGCGTTTTACGGTTGCCATCCCGCATTTATTTGCTCTCAGATGGCGGACGAAATTAAGCCACCTTTCAAATTGCATTACAATACAGATGGAACAGTGCAATAACTTTGATTAAGCAAAATAGATGAAGTAATTATTATTTTAAAAGTAAAATTTGGCATTTAATATGTTCGTCGCAAATTCTTTCTTCGTCGCAAACCTAAGACCTGTAGTCTTATGAATCACAAACATTTAGTCGAATTTCGTCGCAAATTGAAATATTACGTCACAAAGATAAAGCCCTTTTAAAAAGATAATATATTTAAATATTAATTTAAATTTACGTCCCTTTAAACGTTTAATTTCATTATTATTTTGATTATAAAATCATGATTGTATGATGCCATTTAAAAAGTAAAATCGAAAATATTAGAAGCATCCACTTATTTTTAAGTGTACGTGTAAATTTTCCACAAACTTAACTATTCCCTCAATCGGTGAGTAATTGCTAATTGTCATAACAATTTTAAAAGTATAAGAAATATGCCTTTAAAAGTGCTTATAAGAGACTATATGACTGTCGAGTACTATGACATCTCGCCGCCAATAGATGATAAACGCAAATTGATCATGTCAGACATTATGTATCACGTTTCCCATAACAGCTGTTTGATCAGCCGCTCAGCCACGTCGTTATCCCTCACAGCGCCCTCCGCACACATAATTGATTGTGTGTTTGCGGCAACATAGAGTATAGACGAGTTTTTGATCGTCGCCATGTCTGATTTCATACGTGTCAAATTATAAACCAAGTGCAGAAGTAGTGTTAAATCATTGATAATTCAGCGGACTTGAATAAATCAGTTATAATGCGTTGAATCTAAAAATGCACGCCCTTCCACTAAAATCCATTATTTGAATGTGACTGGTAAATAATAGTTGCAACGCTTGCTTGTTTGTGTTCAGAGATTTTATTGTAAGCTTGAACTCAGCCACGCACTATAAGGTCAACTAATAGCGCGATCGGTTTAGCAGAGGTTCGTGCATTTTTAGACTGAACGCACTCTGCTCGGCTCCAACTCAGACTAATACTCTGTTCTTTCTGAAGATAGACTTTCTAACCGACTTCAACAAAGAAGGAGTTTCACTAGAACTTGTAGAACTAGGAGCACAATTATCCATATATTCTTGCTTTATTTCTCTTTTCTCTATCATCTTGGCGGAAAGTAGCTTTTACCAGAAGTACGTGCATATGTTTTTCCTATTAATGTGTTTATTCTTCTAGAAATATAAGAACAGTTCCTGGTGTAGGTACTACCTAGAACATGACTCAGTTGTTTGAAGTCACGCAGTTGCGTTGCCAAAACTCTACATTTGTGGATGCGCCCCATTTCTTTTTATTATTAATTAATATACAAGACTTTTAAAATTTGTATTGTGGGGTGATGAACTTCTTTTTCTATCATCACCCTATATACAAGTCACTTACACCTATCACATTCTATTGCGACAAACTCCTACTTTACAATACTGCCTAATGTATTACACGCGAACCTGCGATTAATAATTCCTCGTCTAAATTTCAACGCACCTTCGGGGAGATTCCCCTAGCTCAAATGTTTATAAGGGCATGCATAAAACGTGCCACATACGATGAAAGTTTGATTACTTTTTTACGAGCGCCCCTTCCCCCTTTAATTTTCTCCTCTCCCCCTTAGTGCGGTGGTGGAATTAATTATGACTGTCAACGTAATAATTAGCCGTGTGTAAATGGCGACGTTGGAGCTATTATTTTTACCCAACTATTTTAAGTTTTATGGATAAAGTTTTACGGCTAAGATGGTAAAAAAGCAAAGGGAAATGTTTTTGTTAATATCTAGATATGTGAGAATATTAACGATGTTAAGTGACAGAATTGTAATAGATTTATTTTTTCATTTATTTAGGGTACCAACAGGCTGTAATACAATATGGACTTAACCTAAATTATAGATTATCATATAGATACTAGGATCTGTAATGTTGCTAGTCTTCCTTAGGAACAGACGTCCGTGTGTCATATAGTCCTGTATATATTTATTTTATATTTATTTATTTATACGTGTCACACTGCTGGTTAAGGGCCTCCCCCCCCACCTCTTAAACCATTCTTTTTCTATCCTGGACTACTAAAATCCACGCCTTACCCGCAAAGGCCCCCAAGTCATCTTGCCAACTTTTCCTGTGCCCACGTGATCGTGGCCATTAGTGGGAGTCCATAATGTCACAGTGTGCCGTGGGGTTACTAGCAGAGTAAAATAGGACCTCCCTCTCTCATACCGAGATAACATAAAATTATTGTTCGCCAGTGACTACTGTGGACTTAAAATCTCACTCTACAGACCCATAACAAACCCGGAACAGTATGTTTAGTAAGGTACGAGCCAGGCTTGCAACAGAGTTATCATCACACATAGTGCTTCAGTACGCCTGTGGAAGCTGCTGGTTAGGTCAAGAGGGTGACGCAGGATTTTTGGGCATGCCTACATTATCTAATTCATAACCCAGACAACGCGACGTTAGTGGAAAGGGAACTTCACCCACTCAGTTCCACTGAGTGGAAACCTAGACGAGGAGTGGTAGGGACCGGACCAACTCCATAATGTAGGAACATTGGCCCACCATAGCGGGTTCTATTCTTGCCAATAACCAGCTCATTCCCACTATACTTAATTATTTTTAACCCTCAAGTTAAAAATAAGTAAGTTAGGTGGGAATGAGCTGGTATTTCGGGGGTCTTTTAAATTTAACTTGTCTGTGTAACTGATTAACATAAGAGTTTAACTTTTAATATACATACATTGTTTTCAGGTCTCGCAGCATCTTCTATTTGCAGAGGCAGCTGGGGCTTGGCGCTGGACACCACCCACACCTGCAGTCCAGAAAGCTCCACATTCTGTATGGTGCAGGACTCCACAGGTGACGCAGTCTTCACCACTGTTGCGTACACGTCTATAATGGATTCCTTTGTGATGCTGAAATACATTGTAAGATAGACAAATTACTTAGCATTCCATGGATTCATCATGTGTTGCAGAGGAACGGAATTAGTACAGTGCCTGGAGCTTGATACCCAGAACGTTACAAAAAGTGTGATTAGGCGAGGCGAATAGAGAGAGATATAAGTAAGGGTAGATAGAAAAAGATAGAGTTAAGTTTCGTATATTACAGATATCGATGGCGGTGTTCAAATATCGAAAACTGGCGAGGGGTCAGTTAATATGGTCGTATATCGAGAACTTCGTACAATATTACATTACGTCAATTTTAAGTAAACCCCCGTCGGTCTTACTTTATATAGTTGCGACTCGCAAGATTGGTTCACAAGCCTCGTTTAACTTATGTGCTCCCGATAAGTTAAACGAATTATTTAATCATACTTTTTTTTTAATATTAAAAACTACTAAAAAAAAGGAATGGGTAGTCCGGAAGGAAGGGAATCTCCCTTTCAACGTCCGTTCCCGCCTCGTCCGATGATGTACTTCCGTAACGCTCTCAGCATGCATTCGCCAGTTTACTCCCCAAGTGAAACGTGCATAAAGAAGTTTTACTTCCATAATAAAAAAATGCATAATTCGTTGCTACTCCAGAATAACCTCCAATAGATGGCGTTCATACTAGAACTTTCTTCTGACGAGCCCACATTCGGGCAAGAAAACGTCTGCTTGTGTCTGCTATTAATAATATCGCTTCCCCCAAGCGCGGATAAAGAAGTTTTACTCAAAAATACTCACTTTCCAGTAAACTTGACAATCTGCTTGCTAATTTTACGCTCTTCATTAACGCTAAACAATAATTGCACTGTGCTTGAGCTCTGTCGTAGCACAGAGAAGCATTGCTTTCCCTTCGCGCGGGAGGTTTGCAGACGAGCTAGAAAGAGATACAAAAAACATTGTCTGAGAATATATCAATTACTAGTATCATTGAAATGAAATAAAATTTATTTATTTGCAACATTTGGCCTGACCAATTGTGTGTGTGTACACACAATTGGTCAGGCCAGTAAACAATTTGGTACATGGTGAATTGCATATTGACCATGTACCAAATTGTTTACTGGCGGACTCCACACTAGGGAAACCTGTATAGTGGAGACATTGACAATACATACCATAGTGAAATTTATTTCTATGTATAATCGACCAAGAAATTAGTTTGCCACGCTAAGGTCGAATGTCGTTTGCACGTCAATTAGTTAGTAGGCTGATTTTTTTCTTTGTTCCATGCATTACGTTAATTTCTAACAATGACCCTTAGCAAAATTTCCTTTAACTAGGAGCTGTCATCCAAAATGGTAAAGCACTTTCTTGGTCGACTATACAATATCAAATGGTCACACAACATACTGGCGAATATTCCAAAACGAAGTTTTTTAAGGGCCAGTAAAAAGGTTAATTTTAGATTGGGTCTTTAATATTCTGCTATAAAGCTATTGTCAGACCTACTCCTAATACAATGCTTAGTATAGAAATTAGTTATCAAACTGAAATCTGACAAGAGACAGTGCAGGACTGAGACAAGTGGCACTAAATCCTGTTATAGGCCAAAACTCATTTTGATTAGCCGAGTCGCTCCAGTAAGTAAGTTATCCAACTCAAACATAATCTTAGCTATAAACACAGTATGTACAATACTGTTTCAATATAATTTTTGAGAAATTGCTTTTAATCTTGTGTGTTTCCTTAGAGCCACAGAAAATTAAAAGTAATTTCTGTCTTTATGTTGCAATCACGGGTAAATATATTTATACTATTATTCCACAGGCTTATTGCATCTTTGTCCCTTCCCAAAGTTGGGTTACTTACTATTTACTACATTCTATTATATTATAATAGAATTTATATTATCCCTGTTTCCGTTTCCTTTCCCGTTCTCATCCCCGCTCCCGCTGTCCCTACATATATATAGAGAGACTTCCTTGCGTAGATCTTAAATTGTGCAAGCCACTTATATAGTTACACACCTCTGACCCAAACATCCTTTCCATCCAATGCAACATTTAAATCTTTAACATCGGTATACACTCTTTCCCTGTTCTCTCCTGTAGATTGTATTAGCTTGAGAACACCATATTTGCCTTGAGAAATATCAGGTCCTTCCGTTTCATTTTGGCTTGAGGCTGCCTGAAAATATAGTGATGGGTGTTGAGGAATAACGAAACGCGTTTCCTACCTCATTGGTTAGACTGCAGGGTGACAAGCACATCAGACGAAAATCGACCATTTAAAAATTTGTTAATATGCAAAACAAAAGAAAGGACTCAGAACCTTACATAGCGCTAAAGCACCCATCTGTTGACATCTTTGTAAAATTCTAAGATGCGAAATACAAGTATTTTTTAATTGAACGAAGTCCAGCTGCAGCTACTGAGGACAATTCCGCACCTATTATTTCTCTACGACAATGGGAATAAAACAGTTCCATTGATTTAAGTCTAGTTTTTACTTTGATCGTCTGTTGTGACATATCCAATATCTATAATCTTTATATGATCTGTGATGAAATACCATTTAAACAATACTTTTTTAAGTTGTTTGAAATTATGTGATATACATGTCTTGCTTTCAAACTGAAGCAGCATCAGGAGATTGACTCTACAAAATTCAGGTGTCGATTATTAGATTTGTGCACCAATTGTCTCTAATTTTTATTAGCAGATAAAGTAATTTATTTCTACTTCATACAAAAATTATTTTACTGATGATACCTTAAATCAGTAGCGAGCAACGCGGCAACCCAACCCATTTATAAATAAAGATGCTTTATTAAGAAAACAATCTGTGGATACTGACTGTTTAATTTGAATACTCTATTATAATACATAGAAAATGGTAACATACAAATACCTACTTGTAGTGGGCCACTTGTAAATGGCCACTTGTACATAACAATCTCATTCTTAGAAATAGATAATAATCATGTTAAGTGAGTGAATTTGTCATGATGTACTAACATTTAAGTCTTTTAATATCTACCTACATGTGCAGATATCTAGACCTTTATTCAAATAATTATTTTAAAACTGCAGCCCACCATATTATTTTTTAACAATGTTGACAGTGTACATCAGTTTTTTTCTTTAATGTGGGCCTTACCTTCCAATAGGTTGCCAAACGCTGCCTTAAATACATATTAATACAATGTATTGTATTAATATGTATGATACATATTAATACAATGAGGTAGCACCACGCTTGCGGGCCTTTTGGTTTTCAGCTAAATGGGGTTGGCGCATACAGTTACCAGTATCTCTTTCTCACTTAAGATAGACAAAGTGCAATACTGTCACTTCAAGTGATGGCATTTTTGTCGCATTTTGTTCGGTTTGTGAGAGTTCCTGGTGGCATAAATCTTTCTTTAAAGGTAAGAAATGCATCTGCATTCTGATTGTGCAGATGTCCATGGGCGTCAGTAGTCACTTAGGTGATGAACCGCCTTCTTGTTGGCCCTTTGTGGTATAAAAAAAAATAATTCTCACGATAAACAATATATCAAATAAAGATATTACCCCATGCTCTGCCTTTTTTTGCTGTTTCTCTGCTGCCTTGGCCGCTTTCTTGGCAGCCTTTTTACTGGTTGCTGCATCACCCTCCACAGGGAGTGGAGTTCCTTCTGATATAACCATAATGGACTTTAAAGTTGAAACTGCAAGATTAAGTTTGTAATTAAAAAAATATTTATTTAAAAAATATATGCATCTGCTTTAAAATACATTAAAAAATTACCTCTGATTATTGCACGACTTACTGAAGTGGTAGTCACTAATGAATTGATAGTGCACATTAATGCTTTTTGCTGATAATGTTACTGATAAACTTTTTACCCAGAAGGCAAGTTATACAAACTAATATAAAGTATTCTTGACAACGACATCTTATGGATCTACTGATGCAATGTTTTTTTATAATCAGGCTTTTTTTGTCCGTTCTATTTAGGGGTATTATAATTTTCGAAATTTGTAAGTCTATAATTTTTTTAACCGCCTATTCCTTAGCACTATGTTTTGAATATACTCGTATATGCATTTTGAGAATACAAGAATTTTAAAGATATAATAATGAATAAAAAAAAAAATTTATATAAGCAATAAAATAAATTTGAAACATTTTGTTTTGTAATAGTGATATAATTATGTAAATAATTTTTAAAAAGTAGTAGACCTTCTACTGAGTACACAGCAATATCTTCGGGGGCACTATGTGCCCCTAAAAGAGAGCCCCTATTTATAATATAAAAAATATCTAGGGTCGAGGAATTTGTATTGTGCAAATGACACAATAATCATCAATACTTACATTATTTTCATCATAATTATTTAAAGCAGATACAATTAATATTTTTTTATAATTATTGAAATCATGAAGTAACAAAAAACTTGTTTATAAATATATATTAAATATGATGGTAATTATGATTTCTGATGTATTATGTATTTAATTAATTAACTTTACGTAATATTGAAGTATTATTCGAAACTCCTACACGAAGTTAAATTAATACTTTTCACACTTCTAAGAAGACGAACTAACTTTTAACAAATAGCCTATTTACATTTCATTCAATATTTAAAATATATCAAATAGATCTCACCTGTACTGTATACTTCCTAGTTAAGGGACTTAAAAGTTAAGTTTTTCTTTTTCACTGAAAATTAGGTTAAATAATAAGTTTAAATCCAGAATTAAGTTCTGCGAATTCCACGCCGGTCATCGGTACTTTACCCACTATTCTATATTTCTATTCTAACCAAAACCACATTTGACATATCGTTTACAATTTCATCAGAAGTCAGAACTACATTTGACAGAAGGATGTCAGCACTCAGCAGTCAAAATGAAGTGTGTGTGACATTTGTCGTGATACGTTTAATTTATTTTTTGTTATATTTTACTTAAGCATTGATCTTAGATCACGCAGCCTAAAGATTCTGCTAGACAGAATATAAACCTAAATTACTTTTAAATTTCTACTTGGCAGTTCTCTTTAGAAGAATGCACGGCAGTAAAAACTCTAAGTGAGTGCAGTTAATAAGACTGTAATCAAAACAAATATAAAAGTTTAATATTAAAAACAAATCGTCAGAGGTGTCAGTACAGTAACAGTATCATGAGTTTGTGAGAGTTCTCAGTGGTTTTAACCTCTTTCTAAAGCTGGCAACACATTTGCAAGTCTTCTGGTTGTGCAGATGTCCATGGGCGGCGGTTCACCTAAGTGACTACTTAGGTGAACAGCCTGATCGTTAAACCTTGTAATATATTTAAAAAAAACTCTTACAGCCTCACATTCAGTAAATGTGGGTCTGCCGTTTCCCCTACCTTCGAAATTATTGTAATACAAAAACTTTTTACTTGCCGATCATAAATGTTTATTTAAATAAAAAGAAAAGTAAATTATTACGTCACTTAAACATCTGTCATAGTGTGGCATTTTGCTAAAAACGCGACTGAAACTTCAAAACTCAAGTCAGTGCAATGCATAAATTTTTTGTTCAAAATGATCAAGTTTATCAGTGGCCCTGACTTGAATAAAGCTGGGGCGTATAATTGTTTATTAAGTTCATTGCCAAAATGCCCGTTTTCACAGCTAACATCCCTGGTATTCTTAAAATTGGAGATAGAATAGAAATTGGTGGTAGAATCAAGGAAAATGCACGAAAGTAATGTTTTTTTTTCTAAATAAATTATTTAAAATCATTACGTATATAAATAATCATACAAAATTTGTATAAAACTGCAATGGTTTATTTTTTATGAAATTAGATTTATTATCTTCGTATAAATAGCAATCTATCCACGTCGCAACCAACAGAACTACATGACTCGACATCGTGAAAACGAAACTTTTATAAGTGGAAGGGGTCACGACCTCCAATAATGGGGATTACGACGCGGAGAGAGAGAGAGAGAGAGAGATAAACATCAAAATCAATTTAGCTTCTACACATAAAGAACAGTTTACTGATAAAAAAAAAATAGCTATATCAATTACTAACGTATTTTGTAGATAGATTGTAAGTTATCTTATAAAGGCTATACGAAGATATGGCGCTAGTATCAATAGTGAGAAAAGTTAAAAATAATTTAATAACTGTAAAGTTACAGTTTAATTCACAAAAATCTTAATTAAAATACAGATGCTCCCTTAGGTTTATCCATATAGATTTCATTTAGATCTGAAAGCGTTATTTTTTTTCTTTAAATACTATAACGATACGTTTTACAGAATGTCCGTTAATCTTTGTGCACAAGAAGGCGAAGAGCCGCGAGATGTTGTGCTTCATTTCGACGTCCGATTCCACCGCGATAATATCATTTCGCTATCCAGAAAAAATGGCGTATGGATCGGGAGCGGCAACCTCGACACAAATTATAACATGTTTGTGCCCGGTCAGTTACTCCGAAATAAGTAAAGATATACTGATATTAGCAATAATATATCTGTTTAGACTTTACTTCCTTTTATGCCGGCGCCAGACATAGCTCAAAGTGTTTGTACATTTTTGTCCTTGAAGACTAAAAAGTTCTACAAAACTTTGCGCACCTACACAAAGTCCCCGGCCACACTACGTTATCATTCAAATGAAGCTATCTCTGGCACCGGCATTATGTTGGCTGACATCCACGTTACGGTTTACCGGACGAATTATTGTTTAGGTTTGTCTGCGTAGTCCGATAACGTGTATGAAGATTTGTGGCCGTTGCCGTTGAAAATTGATTGAAATTGATTTAATATTTGATTTTGCGCCGGTCGCCTGCACAGGTTTAAGAACTGTTCCACGCACGCTCCGGTCTACCTGTACTGGGTTGGCCTCTCCGGTAACCGAAACGTGGACGGCTAGTAAAGGATGACTTACAGTTACACCTTGAGAAACTTTTTATGATAAATTTATAACTCGAAATCAAACGATTGATGTCGGTATATATAATCCCTCCAACTTTATACGATTCATAAAAAATACTTAATTGGACGATACTCATCAAATATTTAATTACGATAAAAGTGTTGTTATTGAACTGTTTCTTTTTATTTCCGTTTTTTTTTTCTTTCTTTTGGTGTAATCTCTTTCGCTTTATCCGTGGTGCCATTTACAAAAGGGTCGTACCTCAAAACCAGCGCACTGGAGCGACAGCATGAATGCTGTAGTACGGCTTTTTTACTTTATAGACCATAAAAAATACCCTACAAATTATGTATGTAGGCTTTGTAAGGTAATTAATATTTTGAAGTAAAACTGCATAAAGAATTATGCACGCTTGAGTTGGCAGTACGCACGCCAATGCGGGCCAGGAGCGTTACGAAAAGTGTGATCGGACTAGGCAAACGGAAGTTTTCTTGACAAACTTTATGTTTAAGTTGACTTGAGGTTTTTATCGACTTCAATTGATGTGTATTGATTTGTCGACTTTAAGGTCATTATCGACTATATACCTGCAACATATAGATGGAGGTAAAGAAGTCGTACTTGTAGTACTTTAGTCGTATGGTCTTAGGCACACTTATTTTGTTAATGTAATTCTCTACAGGAACCATATTTCGCATAATTTTCGAAGTTAAGGATACAGACGTCATCACTATCTATTGTCAGGGCAAGTTCCATTCCAATTTCTTGCCCAAGATCCCGCTGACCATGGCTCGATATTTAGTCGCCTGGGCTGATGTAGAGAGGGTTACACATTGTTACTTCCATATGGCCGGCAAAGTAAGTTTATATCCTTATACTAGCGGACCGGACAGACGTTGTTCTGCCCGACCGTTGGCTTGCTCTTATTATGGATATAAAAACAGTGAAATCTATTGGTCGATGAGCCCACCGACCGCCGCGTCGCCCGGCAGCTCTTATATTTTAAATGCCCCAGCATTTTACACTACTAATATCTTCTAAGATATTGAATTTATAGATATACTGTAAAGGGCAATTTTGATCTTCATAAAATGTACAACGCTTCTAGCGTATTTAATTGGATAAGGATTAAGACGGTATTCTTAAAAACAGCTTCATAAATAGTTCATAATATTTTTGTAACATGAAAAAGATAAAAATTGCTACTGTGGTGTGGGGTTATCCTTAGTAAATAGACCCAAACTGACTTTTTAATAGATCTTTATAAGATATACAATTACATACAGCATTATTTTCATCTATTTCGTAAGGTTTAGCCAGAGCACACAATGTAAACGCACAAAAATACGTTTTTAAGACATCTTGTTACAAATCATTGAAATTCTCGGCTTTTATCATCTATAATATAAATGTATTATAGATATATATAATATATTATAGATAATCATTCTCCTTGAATCGCTCTGTTTATTGGTAAAAGCCGCATTAAAATCCGTTGCGTAATTTCAAGCGACTTCATTTTATACTATGTAATATTGTTGATTATCCTAAGATTTTCTGAAGACATAATGACGATAAAATTAAGTTTTCCACGCTAGAAAGTATTGCTTTCTTCGTTGTACTTTAGTTTAGTTCTCCTGACATGTATGGATATTCGATACAGAAACATATTGGTACGAAATGATTAATAGTATCACAGCATTGCACTGGTTTACTTTTTATTCCCAGAGTTGTATATGAAAAAGGTTTCAGTAAAATCCTTGTATTATAAAACAAATATTTAAAATACAAGGTCACCCACCAGATGAGCACTGGTGATTTGATTCATGTCATATGACTTCTTTTCTCTGAGTTGAATTATGAAGATTATAACAACTGAGAAGTCCATGGCCAGCTTTTGTTTGTCACAACTCACATGGTTAAGATTTGTTAACATGGCTTCTATAAATTATAATTAAGGTTGTATAATTTGACTATAGAATGTTCCTAGGGCTTAGGTGATGAAACAGCAGCACCGTGTATGAATCCGAATATATCTCCACGTCCCGGCATCTCGCCTGTTCTAGTTGGAGATGGAAAGCGATGGTAATATTTTCTTAAAGTATAGTAAAGTGACTGATCTTTAAGATGATATTTTAACTTTTTTTTTTAAGTATGTTAAAAGGGAAAAGCGAGCAGGTGGTTAGTGACTGGCCATAGACATCTGCACAATCAGAGGGCTCGCAGGTGCATTGCCGGCCTTTAAATAGGGGTATAGGCTACCGGGGACTGTCAAGGACGATTTAAGGAAGTGACAATAGTAGTTAGGGTAGGTCGGGGTCATGTTCCCCGTAGTGGATCTGACCGGACAAAGAAAAAGGTAGATTCCCACCCCCTGGACAAGGAATTTTTTTTTTCAAAAATCTCATGTTAAATATTTTAAACTTTCTTTCTTTTTTAGTTTTCGCGGTTAAATGAAATAATGTTTGCGGTGTTAACATAATAATTTATTTTCTTATGCCAAGATAATATTAATATAACCTTGTTTACAGTGTAAGAGTCCCTAAAAAAACTCCAACCAATTCACCTGCACTTCAATCATCAAATGAAAGCTCTGACGATGACCTCAAACCTCGATCAAAAGCCGAAGGACGAGCAGACAGATATTTTTACGATACTCTCATGTGCCAACCGCCAGAGACTAAATTCGGTTCCCCCGAATCTACAAAGTACAGACGCGATAATTTAGGAAAACCTGAATTTAGCAGAAAGTACCGAGATTTATCGGATACAGATAAAAATAATACGGATTTATCGGAGGAGGTTGCATCCAAAAACATGGAATCCACGGCCGAATCGGATGACATTTTGCCCGAGTTGGGTTTAAAAAAAAGAATTAGGCGCGGGAAATTCGCGCCGTTCGCACAAGTAGTGAATTTTATGGAGAAAACTGTGAGGAGAAATTAGTGTTTTGTAAGAGAGAATTGTTTTACGAATGGTGATATTGTTTGCTCTGATTTTATTTTGTGTGGTCTTTTTTTATTATTTCTGTATTTTTACTTGAGAAATAAAATATATTTATTTTGTCAAGTTTTTAATTAAGTACGTTTATCGACTAAGCAAATTACCTCTGTAAGAAAAATAATTGTCTTGAGGGAAAAGCAGAAAAACTCGGGTTTTTGCAGGGAATATTAATCCTATAATTTTAAATGATCTCTTTTGCTATAAAAAAGCTTATTTCTGCAGAAATATTATATTATTTGAAAATAGTAGATACTAAAAAGCACTACAAACCTAGTTTGTAATACTTGTCATCATGCCTATTATAAGCATTATTTGGTATTAAATCTATTTAATTATTAATACGCGAAGACAAAACTTTTGGCGCCATTTTAATAAAATTGCGCGGACAAAGGATTATTATTTCAAGAAGGTATAAATTTGTCACAGTTGGGGTGTTTATATAGAGGATGGTGTGCGAATGCTTACAACATACGCATTATTAATGTATGATTTTTTTAAAATAAAACCTCACGCGCACCAACGCGAAACGATTTACACACACATGTATACATTTTACTATAAGATTGTGTGCCAGAACGGAGTCATGACTATGGTGAAAAATAGAATAAATAAAAAATCCGAATTAAATTTTTATTATTATTTTATTTCTTTTTACAATTCGATTAAAATAATTAACCGTTTGAAAACAATATAAACCGGATAGGTAATTATCATATTTACATTGATTACAACTATGCCTTTATTTTAAAACTGTACAGCGAATTCTACGAAATCCACATAAGGTTATACACCCACCAGCCGTAAACAATCCATACCTCAAAAACAACGCAAAGAATAATAGACGACCCTGACTTAATATAAGCTAAAATGTATTTAAATTTCCTGTAGTGTTGTGAAAAAGAAATGCATTAACATAATTTAAATTAAATAACCATTAAAATAATCTTATAATAGTTTTTTTATTTATCGTAAATTTTAAGATATAGGTTTTACAGATTACTAAGGCAGTGTTATTTTTAGGAAAATTAATAAAATTCTATTAACTATTGAATGCAGCCTTTACGTTTTATTTCGAACTAAATAAAAACTTACGAAAAAACCTGAAATCAAATCGGTTTCGTCAATTTAAAAATAATAACATAACTTTTTTTAAAAATAATGACAAGTTAAAAATTGCTAAACGACTATTAGATACTTTTATTGATGAACACAATTTTAGCTTTTAACAAAA
>JANCMC010042804.1:0-31161 GCA_024363005.1 Charaxes varanes | reverse complement strand
GAAGGAGGGAGAACTGTTGGAGCACTTCGCCAGTCTTAGGTAAGCTGCTGGATATTTATTACATATAAATAATAAATAAATATATAGGACTATACGACACACGGACATCTGTTCCTAAGGTAGACGACTAAAGGTCTCTGCCCAAACAACAACTCACTGCCCACTGCGCCAAAGGGCCAGCCAAAATACAAAATACATATTACAGTCAAAACCGAATACAACGATATCAGTTACATCTTCCGATCGGTTATAACGACGAAATTGCAAAGTCCTGGACGAATCCCCTTTTAAATACTTATGTAAACATATTGGTTATAACATTATCGGATAAAACGATGGACTACTATATAAAATATTTGGTTATAACGACCAGCAAACATTTTAATTTACTAGCGATATAGTTCGATATAGTGTACATACTTATAGGGTCCCTTCAATGTCGTAATAACCGGTTCTAACTGTATTTATATTGATTAGGGCCTATTTGCCGTGAAGAGCATTTTCAAGGCCACCTCCATCTACCCTCCAAATTGGCTTCGGTTATTTCACATAGAGATTCAATTTTAAAATTATTAAGCCAGTAAATTTTAATTATTAGTACATACATACGTCTATATGACACACTGGCGGCTTTTATTGAGATAATGCCTGGTTATAGGTAATAGCTGCCTGTTGTACGCATTTTTTTTTTAAATATATAGATAATACACCCAGACTCGAGGCGTGAATCGAACCCACAACGCCGAGGGGAAGGACGCTTTACTACCAGTAGCGCCATCGGGCCAGTCAAGCAATTTAATGTGGGAGCTAGGATTTATGCTCCTTTCAAATATTTCTTTTCATAAAATATAGTGTAATCTAGTAAAAGATAAAAAGAGCTGGTGGTGCGCCTTCATAAGATATTTTGCCAGATTGTGTATGGATGTGCATTGTCGCTCATCATAAGTAACAAATGCATTAATTGGTTTTGTTTAATTAAAAATGTTCCATCCAGGCAACTTCTAGATCTCATCACAAGCTGGGACTGGTCCTCGTACCTCCACGATGTGGGCATCGAGGGAGGGAAATACGCACTAGTGACGCCCCGCGAAGCCGCCACACTATTGGAGAAGTTGAAAGAAGCCGAACAGAAGTCTTCCGTCTTCTCCGTACTGAAGAAGAACGAAAGAGACAAACGAAAGTTACTTGACACTGTATTGAAACAGCTTAAACAACTGCAGAATCAAGATGGTTGAAAAATTTGCTTAGTTTTATTTAAAGGATTTTGTGTAAGGAATATCAAAATATATTATTATATTATATTATGTACTTCTATGTTATTTAACTAATAAAATAGAATATTTTTAATAATATTAAAATGCTGTTTAATTTTATATTGAATATATAAAATATTCCTTTGTGTATAAGAAGACGGGGCCATCTATAAATGACGTCACGCGTTTGATGGTATTCTCGCCGGGTATCACTAAAATATGACTGGGGATCAAAAGCTTTGTGACATCACAGGTCAAAATAGAAAAATATATAAATATTTAAAACTGCTTTTTCTTCTCATTATTTTTATAATACATGTATAAAATGTGAAATCTATGATGTCACATCAAGTGGAAGGGGTTTGGAGAATGTGACAAGCTATGACAAGGACGGTCCCTACCGTCCTTTAGGACAGGAGGGCAGTTAAAAAAGTTGTAAAATTCGGTTGATAAAAAAAGCAAAAAAATAAAGTAAAAAAAAATAAAGCCACGTTAGTTGAGCTGTAGAAGGCAGGAAGTATATATTACCAAGTACTAACCCCGTAACTAAGTAACCCCGACTCGCTGGGCTACTTCGTGAACACGTCTAGTAATAATTAAAGAAAATTGTCTGTACATTCTGTTCACGGTCAATAATATGATAACGCTGAATGCTTATTGTCGATCGTGTCTATCGCTTGTACTGCGCTCTTGCTTGCGCGCTCGGCTCAGGAGGAACGTGACGATGAGTCATGCTTTTTCGTGAGTGCAGCCGGCGTTCATCGATTAAGTAGATTTTATCACGGCAAAAAGTTCATCTAGATTATTATGATATAAGTTGTAGAATCCGTAATGAGAACATTGCCTTAGTCAGGAAATATTGCTAGTAATAAAAAAAAGTTTTTAAATGAAATATATTTTTTTAAATAGATCTGAATTCTGCCTGAACGCGTCAAGCATTAATGAGATTTCGTAACGCAATCTAGATCAACCGAGTCAGATGGTATCTTGCGAGCTTATCGACGATCGTGCGCATTCGACACCAAGGTCAATTCTCGCGACCTTAAAATAATATTTATGTCGCGAATGTTTATAGATGATTAATTTCTTGATGTTTTAGAAAGTCAATATTGAACATAAGTGTTGCATTAGTACACACCGATGATTAATTTCAATTCGCTTAGGTTATAGGAAATGACATACACGGATACGACTCTACCAGATTGACACCCCAATGGCAGGGCTGCTCTTTACACAGCCCTGCCACGCCTACGAGATTCCCATCAAGGTTGAGTCTCGGAGGCAAAACAGAACACCGTGCAGCTACGGCCCGGGCAAGGAGGTCCGCCTCGAAATCCGTACTCCTTGTAACCTAGGTTACAAGAAGAACCCGATAATGTCCATTAGATATTCCAATCCAGTCCAATCCAAAGGTGTACAAATTAGTTCGGTCCGTTTTAAAAGATGGCTCTAAAACATTAAATTTGTAATAATAATAGCGGATTGTCGTGGTTTTAGAAAGATTGGATATCTGGCGATAATTTCTAGTTTGCATTATTTCGAGTTTCATACAAATTAATTATTTGTCACGTTTTTAAAAGTCAAATTTTGATACAAAAACAGCATTTGCGGGTAGTTATGGTTTTACTAAATAAGTTATAATTCTAGTGTCTCCGAACGTCAGCAGAAACCAGAAAGAATTTAAAACGGATATGAGTCGTGCAGTTTTAGATTTTCCTATTTCAGTTTTTGAATCTGTCTTCTTTAGAAAGATAATATAAAGATAGGGCTAAAAATAAAGATGTTTTGAACATTACATACTTTCATATATAGCTGCGCGTTATAATGTATATTACTTTTCGCTGATGATACGCCGATAAAATTTGCCTTAGGTATCTATTAGGCTGAAATTAAATATCTTTGTTCCAAACGAGCAGAAAATTGTCTTTCAAAATTGAAAGTCACAATTGATACCGACTGTCACACCGTAATAAAAAAATATATTAAATTTCTGTTTGCAACGAAATAAAATACTTTTATTGCAATATATTTTGGCACTTACGCTCATACAAAACTATAACGAAATTAAAAATTTGTACGACATTGTTATGTTTGAGAATCAATAAAAATACGGTCGTCATGAGTACGCTCTGACGCAATCTTGTCGTAGATTGTATACGTGTGTGTATAAATCATTTGGCACTGGTGTGCGTGAGGCTTTATTTTAATGATTTAACGTATTAATAATGCGTATTTTACAAATAAATTATAACTCGCACACCCTTCTCTATATACTACTAGCTGTGTCCGCGACTTCATCCGCGTATAATTCGGTATAAAAAAATTGATTAAATTTTAGCGTAATGATATATAGCCTTCCTCGATAAATAGGCTATCTAACATAAAAAATCAAACGAAAAACTTCACCACTGGTGAGTCTAACCATGTACTGAAACCATGGGATGCGTATACGGTACGATGTCTTTTACACCCTGCATAGATGTAATAACCAGTAATTATATAGATAGATAAAGCAGTTAAACTTTATCACATATAACAAAGCCGGGTTTCGGCTTATAACCTATCTCGGACCCTCAAACGTTGGTTGATAATATGGGTTAACGTTATGGCAATAAACTGTTTATTTGACTGCGATGAAACCGCCCGTTTGCGAATATAATCAGATTTATATCTGCGGCCTTTATTGTGAACTCGTTTAAACAAGCTATATCTAGATATATATAAAACTTTTTGTCTGTGAACATTTCTCATATCTCATCTGCAAAGTATCCGCGAGGCCTCTCTGGTAGTGCATTTGTCCATATTAAACGTGTTTAAACAAGTAGATACAACCTTAAGCCCGCGACTTGTCAAAGTAGTTTTTAATACATTCTATCACATCGGTCGAAATCTAATCATCCGACCGAAGTGAGTTCGATCGTAATAATCATGATTTAAAAGTTGTCTTACTCTGGTAGATGTCAGATGTTACAAGGATTGACAAATGCTAATTTCGTCGTAGCAAAATTGTTAACGCAAAAAATTAAGACCTCAAATTTTTTAATAAAGCGGAGGACGACTAGTTCTCTATATGATTTATAATCATCATCATATCCAGCTCAAGATAAACCACTGCTGGGCGTAGGTCTCCCTTTGCTTTTGTTAATCTCCCATATTGTCTCTCACATTGATCGAAATCTAACCAACCGATCACAGTCCACTCAATGAGTGTAAATTCGCAATTATTTCTTAGGAACTAGTTAAAATCCCAATTGGTTTGACCGACGTCTAAGAAAATTTCACTGGCAGATACCTGATTTCAAATAAAGGAAGGAAAACGGTTATTGGCTAATAATCATATAAACACGTAAGAAAATGTTATAACGAATAATTCTACCAAAATTATAAAGGGTTTTATTAATAGGGTTCAATTTTCTCACAAAAGCAAATCTAGCTATAGCTTTATTCACATAGACTTTCTTAAAAGCGCTTGTGATCACATACATTTTTTTAAAACCATTATTTAATAAAGAGATCGTGGCCTAATCAGTGGTCGGCATTTGAGTTGATCGCTAAGTTAAGTTGCTCTGGCTGCGACCGGGTGATAGATGGCAAATTGCCATCTGGCGTAGTCCCGGAAACCCTCACAATCTCTACAATCTCACGACTGATAAATTTCAGTAACATTAATCGGGACCTACAGTTTTAAGTGCTTCCCGATACACGCAAGTGGCCAGTAATTTGAAAACTAGTATTAGAATTGGTAACCCATCCACCAGCCGGCCGCGGTAAAAACTGCTTAACCTAGCTATCGACTCAAATCTACAACAAAATCGGCCACTGCCTACGACTTGCTCAAGAATACCTTACGCCGGCATCTATAGACTATATTATCCATTTATCATGACCTTGGTCGTATACTTGATTGCCTGACTTAATAAAAAAATTGGCGAACTCTCAAAATGACGTCATTAAGTTTTGTACGTACGTATCACAGAGGCTTAGAAACACTAATTTCCTCTGCAATAATCGCTAGATTTTAATATTCAAAAAGATTCGGCGTGACGTCAGCAACTTATTCTCCTAGAGAGGTTTAGGCATGAATATGACTGACTACGAGCGCGTCAAGACACGCTTATATACAAAGGTTCCGTATCTGAGACGCGATAATTCGTAATTCCTAAAATTTATCACCAAATAATGATCTTAAAAATAATAATGATAATCACACACATGACGTTCATAAGTACTGTAAAGTCTATACGAATAAATATAAATATAAATATATACAGGACTATATGACACACAGACGTCTGTTCCTAAGGTAGACAACTTAACGCCTGTTATTCACAAATATTTTTTTTAGAAATATGCATACATACATATGGATAATACACCCAGACTCGAGGTGGGAATCGAACCCACGACCCTCGGAGCAGAAGGCAGTGTCACTGCCCACTGCGCCAAATAAAACATTTTTGACTTTGATATAGGTATTTGTTAAAAAACTTCAAAGGTAGTCTGATTTCTTAGTATGTCATATCAACATGGAAAAATCCAATTCTCTTTATCTAATAGTTTTGAAATCTTAGGGGGTGACCACCCGAACGGACAGACGGACGGACTGAGCGAAATTGTAAGGGTTCCTTGTAGAACTGCGGAACCCTAAAAATTATCTAAATCACGTTCATTTATATGTATATAATTACGTGTCGTTCACGCTTGACTCATTCCTTATCTTCATTCGTAAATATCTGCTATAAAAGCAACGAAATTGCGGTAATCAAACACACTTAATTAGTATGATTTATTAACGTATTCCTAATATAAGAATTTGACTTTGAAATTATGTATTTTATGTACAAGCAAGTTATACGTGCAAGTTAATTTTAATCTATGGTCATATCTTAAAATAAAATTACTAATTAATTGTATAAATTTTATGGAAAATTGAAATTAAAGTGTCTGTAATTTTGTATGATTTTAGGAAAAGAAAATAATGTTTTCTTTGAACTACGCAGTAATGTTATCATTAATCACTACATACGACATACCGATTGGAAAGTACGCTTTTTCTGTTCAGAGCCAAAACAATGCAGTAATGTTGTACGAAATTTCATAACTGCACTGACTTTTATTTTCATGTCAATATGCGATAGAGGTTTAATGGCTCTCATTAAGTTTCATATAAAATGTATGCATGGATTAAATAAAGTTTAAAAAGATGTTTAACTTCTACGGAGTGAAGGGCTCTACGCGCCGATTTCATTATGAACTTCTTTCATTGTTTCCCTTTTTATGGCAATTATTCTATGTTGTCTAAATATCCTTTGAAGGCACTGAGTGCTCCCGAGTGCCCCCAAAAAAAACCATACTAGTAACTATATTGAAGTAGAGAAACGTAGGTATCTCTACACCTGTACCTACATAATTATTGAAGCTATTATCAATGGTACTTGGCCATTTTCTGAAACAATACTGATTTCTGATTACACGCTCGACCTTATCGATTAGCATAGAAGGAAGCGTTGATTTCCGCCGCAGACAAGATAGGAATCTTCATGGTCGAACGGGAGCGACACCGTACAATTGGTGCTTTGGAAGGTCGATTCTACCTTAAAGATATCTAACTGTATATCAATCTTCTGTATACATAAAAACTAAAAGTCCCCTATCTCGAAAACCGCGGAACGTGCAAAGATTAAATTTGGCCAGAAGGTAATTTACGGTTAGTAGACATCCGCTAAGTTTATCGATAGGGCTAAATTAAAGCGGTCTAAGGGCACTCGCAGGTTTAATTTTACGCAAAGTCGCAGGAAACAGCTAGTACCATAATATATAAATAAAAACTTCAGCTGTAACATAACACAGTACCATTTTTGTTCATGTTTATAGAATAGCCTAAAATATGGGTGAACCATTCTAACACTGGTTTTCAAATATGCGACAAAGTAAAACGTAAAGTGACTTTACGAATAACCTTTGTAGAGTCTATCTCCTGATGATGCTTCGGTGTCGAAGCGAAACGTGCGTTCCATCATCGGTAAAGAACACAACTAGGTATATCCCACAGGCACCAGACAGAATATTGGACGCCCCTGATATCCTTGACGACTATTGTGAGTATGCAGATATCATAATACAAATATTACCCAATTTTTAATGACCTGTTGCTGAGTGCAGGGAAAGAGGAACCCTCATGTACCTAGCTTTTTTTTTAAATATTCCACCATGAAAATATATTAAAATCAAATGATTTTTTTTCATTCAAAAGCCAATTTGAATGAAAAAAAATTGACATTGACAGCACGAAAGTTATACTTTTTTTCCTTCTAAACTGTTATAATGCTTAGAAATCTCTTATCATGCTTAGATACCTTCTGTCATGCTTAGAATTCTCTTATTGTACTCAGAAATCTTTATCATACTTAAAAGTCTCTTGTCATGCTCAGAAATCTTTATCATACTTAGAAGTCTCTATTGTGCTGAGAAATCTCTATCATGCTTAGAATTATCTTATCATGCTCGAAAATCTTTATCATGCTTAGAATTCTCTTATCATGCTCAGAAATCTTTATCATGCTTAGAAATCTTTATCATGCCCAGAAATTTTTATCATGCTTTGAAATCTCTTATCATGCTCAGAAATCTCTATCATGCTTAGGTTGAAAATTGGTCCAACTTATTTAAATGAAAGACCAGTCCAAGCTTTACACAGATGCAATGTTGAAGCATGTATTATAGACCTTGCTCTTCTTAATTCCTCATTCACTCTATTTATTGATGATAACGATTTTAATATATGTTATATAATAAGATCCAACATCCATATAAAGAAGATAAATATAATTTTTTCTCATTCGTTGACAGATCTCAATTTAGTAGACTGGAGTGCATCAAACATACTAGCAGTAGCACTCGGCAACTCTGTATATCTATGGAATGCGGGCACGGGTCAAATAGAACAATTGTTGACTCTGGAGGGATCGGAGGTGGTCACGTCTGTAGCGTGGGTGCAGGGTGGTAGTTCCCATTTAGCTGTGGGTTCCAGCTCTGCTATTGTGGAACTTTGGGACTGTGAAAAGATTAAAAGACTGAGGGTGAGATAAATTTTCTAAGCAGAGTTTGCTTTAATATTGTAATTTAAATAAGGACTTCCTAAACCAAGCGCAAGGTTTAGTTTGTCTAATCAATTCAATAACTTTATTAACATTCAAAAATACGACATTCCACCGCAGCCACTATTAGTTTATATAGGAAACATCATTAATTTTTCACCAGGAAACTTGTATTGAAATAACCAGTGGAGCCCATGACTTTATACAATAGGCATGATGACAGTAATCAAAAATCATTTAAATTATTTATTTATCTCTTAATATAAGATACATAAAGCTTAACAAACGTATGTATTTTTATATTGCGAGCAAGTTTAAAAAATATAAACCGCTATGATAGCTAAATCACCCTGCAGAACATTACCGTAGAACGCACGTTAGAACGCACTTTGCGTTGCAATAAGCGGTCGTAATGTTTTAAATGTTCAGATATTCGACATTTAACGACTGCTATCGTTACGGTCGCGGCGAAAACGTCGAGATAATGCTTAGTGGAACGCATTGCTAACATAAAGGTATGCAGTCACTGTTGATTGATAACGCGCACCGTCAACGACCGCGTATTGCTGCTAGGCATCCATCGAGGCAGAGCTGAAAGGTTTGCTAGATTACAATAACAGCTTTTGCCACCAGGCGCCCTCACCATCTCTTTGAATGAAACATCATGGCGTGCCACCCAAGTACAGATGCACTTTTTAAAAGAGGCACCACACGAAGTTATACTTTGTTGCGTCACTACCTTCCACTCTTTAAATCACTCACTGCACTATAAATGTGTTAAATTATATAACGCACGATGTATGGTTCGCTTAACATATGGACAGGATACGGCCGCGGTCGGTTAGCTGGTACTTAATTGTTGCACTAATAACTTGGTACATAGGTAGGAATGACAGCAATTATTGGTTTTTTATTGAACAATGTAGTAATTTATTACGAGCCATATTTACTGCATCATTCAATTAATACGGAGTGCAATAAACACATGCGTGTACACGTGTCTGTGTCTTGTAAGAGAACAACAGCTGGGTACCTACTGTAAAACCAAGCTGATGATCTCAATAAAGTACATCGTTGATTGCATCCTAAGAAACTGGTTTTGAATGTTACGTGGGGCGTCATTATACAGAAAAAAACAAAACAACCATAGAAACCCTAAAATTGAACTTTTTAAAGACTTTCGTATAGAGTACGCGTTAATTCGTTCATGTTATGATAAACATCCATAAGATAATGAATGAAGTAAATTATAAAATTACATTACATTAATCAACAACCGACGTTACTTATCTATCATTGTTTAGACGTAATTAACCTTTTTGTTGTATTTTGAAAAAAAGAAACACTGGCCTTAAATTACTTTAATGGCCATAAAAAAAACTACCCTGCGTTGTATTTGTTTACTTAGGCTTTGTGAGGTAAATAAATGTTTATTATTATTATTTTATTATTAAACACACAAATTTGTGAGAACATACCCTCATTCGGTATTTTTACTATTAAATAATTTTTTTTTTCATAAATGTATCATTCTTATTTAAATTGAAATAGTTTTTCAAAATCTTAAGATGAGGCCAGAATGGAAATATTGTCGCTGGCAAATGTGAATATGATTTTGGTTCGTTCTCTATCACAAAATGTCACTACAAAGTCATATAAGGATGGAATTTGGCAGGAAAATAGTTTATAGTTAGTAGATATCCACTAAGAAAGCATTTATCGACAGGATTAGATTAGGGTCTAAGTCTGAGACTAATTTTACGCAGACGAAGTTGCGGAAAGTAGTTAGTCTTTTATATTACTATAGTATCTTAGATAGAAATCTTTATTAGTTTATTATAATCTTGGGTAAAGTCATATCAGATTGGGCTAGGCAGGGGAAGTAACACTGGCATTGAAGGTGAGTGTTGGGGAGTGGTGTTAGGTGGCTATTATTAAGAATACTCTTAAACCTATACCTGGGTTGCAAGTCCCAGACACCCAGACACTGCTACCGTTCCTTCCTCTGCAAAGTGATGGACTCTGCACCCACACGGTGAATCCATTGAATGCTAAGAAATTTGTTTCATTAGAATGTGCGTGGATCTATTGTTGCACTGAGAAAAATTCAAGTATTAATAAATAACTGGGACTTTTAACCCAGACGTCGGTTTTAAGGTCTTTTACTGTGCACATTAAGACATATAAGTTTAATTCAAACTTACTAGTGCAGCTTTGGACATCCCTTCTAATACACTTTTAATCCTCTGCTTGCTGGTTATTATCATATGTTTATTCATACTAGAGATCCCTAGCTGGTTGAAATTAGACGACAAACATTTTTGCGTACAATGACATATATCTCTTCTATTCACAGAAAAATAAAATTTGTCAATTAGTATAACATATAGTTGTCACAATTATACTTTTACATCATCCAATATATGTGTGTGTAAATTGTGTAAATCATTTGGCATTAGTGTGCATGTGGTTTTATTTTAATAATTTAATATATTAATATTATATGTCTAAAAAAAAATGAGCATTTTCCTCATTATGAACTACAATTGTGCCAAATTTCATACTCAACCGTCAGCACAATTTTCATAAAATGGTACCTAAAGTTTTTACTTCACATATATAAATTATTGTTATCAAAAATTCAATTTATTACAGTATAAAAAAACTGACAGAAGAAGCGGTCGCAAAAGATTTAGCACACATTAGACTAGAAAATGAATTGCGTCACGCACAAACTTCCATATCTGAGCAAAAGAATACCATAGATAAAACAAAAGCAGAGTGCCATCAAATAGAAAAAGACTGGGAAGCTTACAAGTTGAGGGTGAAGAGCATGCTGCACGCCAAAGATAACGAGATTAAGAAAATGCAAGAGGGCTTGCTTTTGTCACAGGACGCCAATACACTAGCAGAACAGTTGGAAACTTTAAAGTAAGTTATTTGTTTTGGAAATATCAATGTTACTTTTTGATTAGAGTTACAGCCCAAATAGTTGACTATAATAATAGGACTGTCTCAGCAAACCTTCCCTTTTTGTTTTTCTCTATAAAGTAAATATTTATATTTAACTTGATAATGTCTTTTGCATCGATCAACGTTGACTGCACGCACAAAAAAGCGGGACTCATTGTCACGTTCCGCTCGAGCGGAGCGCGTAAGCATGCGTGGTAGAGAGGCACGATCGACTTAAGCGTTCGGCGTTATCACGTAAAATTATCGTCGGTAAAGCGACTTCACAGGTTGTCTGTAATTTTTTACATATTTTAGCCATCTTTTTCTTCATCTTTTATTTCAGGGAAGAGAAAAAAGACTTGTCTGAAGCGATGAGTCGCGTGCGCAACGAGTGTGGAGACATGCAGCAGCAGATGTTGCAGCTGGAGAACCGGAACAGCGCGGCCGAGCGGATCGTCACCGCGCTCAGGGACGCCCTGAAAGAGGAACGTCTCGCGCGGAACCGGGCTGAATCGCAAGGCATAGCTTTGGGAAAGGTAAGCTAACCTAAGCCTAAAAAAAAAAACATACCTGAGCACCAAAATCAAGTTGCACGTCCGATCTCGTGGTGTCCATGAAGGAATGAGCGTTCGCTTCGTATCTGGAATTGAGAGGTCCAAACGCGGCGATAACAGACTGAGAGCGCGTGGTGAGGATCTCCTTGTCCTTCAAGGATTCCGTCGCAGCCAGAGGTCGGCGGTAGGTTATGGTTGTTATACCGTTCTTTTGATTGCCGGAAACTAGACATAAAAGTTTTTATATCAAAAGTCTGACAAGGATGGTGAAGCCGAAGACCAGGTGAAGTGGCGCGACTTGGGGGAGACCAACATGTGTCCAATAGTGAACTATCATAGGCCAATGTTTAAGAACTTATTCCTAAGGTTTTTTTTATTTATTTTGTAGATTTTAATGGCCGTGATTTCCCGCATTTGCGTGCCTGGTGGTGGAAGTGCTGGGTTCGTGAGGCTGATAAAGCGAGGTCTGCCAGACACGGACAGGATGCACTATTACGTCGCATTGGCACCTATTGCTGGCTGTCTGCTGCGAATGTTGGATCCAAAGCTGCCCGAAGAGGTACTAACTTCTTAGCGTTTCGTTGGCAAGCACGAAATTGTGTCGGCCAAGAACTTAGCCACATCAACTGCGTTATCAGTAGCCATCAAATCCTCTTGCGTGCAGGTATTAGGGCACGCAGGGCACGATATAAGATGGCACACTTTTTGAGTTGCACCGCACAAACAGCTCAGATTAATATCATTTGTGAATCTCCTCCTAGACATGTTCTCCCTAGACCTGCCAATCTGTGTCCGAAGTCTATTAAGAGACTTCCAGGTTTGCCAAGGCAGGTCATGCCCCGATGGAAGATCTCTGTGGGTGACACAAATGGGCCACGTAAGGGAGCTCTCTTCCTCCAGAGACTGCATCTCGCCTCTAATGCTAGATCGCTCGCTCGATCGCGAACTTATTAGCGAGAAACGAATAGTATTTAGTATATAATTATGTATATTTTATATCCGTTTTCTTTCAGCATCTAAACACGGTGATAAACGCACTTGTCACTGAGCCGCTTTTCAAATTGGACGGATTATATTTTATGGTAGAAAAGGACAAAAGTAAACCGTTCTCTTTTTACAAATGTAAGATTTTGTATATTTTGAATAAAACGCCGGCTTACCCGAAGTGCGAACCAGACGCGCGCACGAAGGGTTCCGTACCATAAAAGGAACGTAATACTTTACCTGGTTATGACGTTATAAGTCGATAGTAAAACTTTAAATGGAATGTTAATGGTTTATTATTTTTTTATTTTATTTTATTTAAAAAAAGATAGCTTACATTACGTACAACGGTAACATATTACATTGTACGTCCCACTTACAAGCTAACACAACATGTATATGATTCTAAAACTACAATCTAAATATAGTTAGATACTACAATCTAATAAGTAAAGAAAAAATATAATAATAATAGAAACAGCAAATGATAAGGCGAGCTGAAAAAATAAACGAAATAATTATTACATTAGAAGAGTGTTATAGCAATATTTTCTAATTTTATTCTCAAAAATAGTGATACTGTCACCAAAGACGTCAATATTAGCCTTTGAGGAAACCTTATCAAAACAAATAATAGTCCTGCTAAGAGGAGCATTTTAATACAATACAATACAATACAATGCAATGCAATTCAATACACTACAATACAAAAGTTATTTAACAAATACCTTTATCGCGTAATACATACGGAACCCTTTTATATAGGCATGTCGTAACACGCTTTTGGCCACTTTTATCAACGTTAACACAGTCGTAGGCGATGTTACGTTAGAAGAGCTAGCTGCCCTAGAAGCAGTGATCGTCCGTCTTCGGACAGCAAAGGAGACTTCAACGACGGTGGGATCCCCAGGGTCTAGTGGCGTCCAGTCGGATCTACTCTGCACCATCTGCTATGCGCGACCGGCTGATACAGCCTTTGTACCTTGCGGCCATCATTCCTGCAGGTATTTATGTTCTTCTACCTATCCTTATTCCGGTCTGGTACCAGGGTCCGCTTAGATTGCAGAGCATGTGGCTGTTGGCCTTAAACATCTGTGTCAGACGATATAAACAAGAGGAGGATGAAACGAAACCTAAAGAAAAGTAAGTTGCATTATGATTCGAGGTTGATGACACTACTGCCTAAATTGTATCTCCTAAATACTGATTTAGAGAAGAACATCACATGTTCTGTCTGTCATGAAGTTGTCTGTAAGAGATCGCTTTAAGCGATAAGGCCGCCCTTGCGCACTTTATAAATCTATTTTTTAATAATAATTATTATTTTTATTCTATTGTTTACTCTTTCTGTGTGTGCAATAAAGAATAAAAAAAGAGAATGTTCTCTATCTTCTTCATCCAGTGATCCAGATCATTTCTTTGAAGTGATTAAAATTAGATAAAAATGCTTATATTAATAATAGTTCAGTAATTTAATTATCTTCTACTCCCATCTTCTTTTACTTAACGTTATCGTGTTCTTGGTACTAGGGTCTGCTTAAATTGCTGTGTGCATTGCATGTGGCTGTGGGGTGATTTAAGATGACCGACTGCCATCTTACGTTATTCCCGAAACTCCTAATTGATTTTCTAAAATTAAAGTATAGTCTAGTATGTTATTCTTTGTTGCCAATTTCCGTCGAATTCGGTCTAGCGCGTGTTACTTGAAGGCATTACTAACGTCTATACGCCGACCCAGCTTAGCATCTAGTAACATACATTAATGGGAGTTCCACTATCTTGTATTAAATTACGAGTTGTTGGTTCTTAGTTTGTTGCCGCCATGGAGTAAAGAGGTAAGGAGAAAGGTAGCTTTCTGTATGAAAATACGACTTGTAACTAACCCAGCTGACCTCCTAGTAAGGGAAGGAAAGGGAGTTCCACTATTTGCATTAAATTGCGAATTGCCGATTTCTTATTTTGTTGCCGCCATAGAGTAACGAGGTAATGAGAAAGGTAGCTTTCTGTATAAAAATACGACTTTTAACTAACCCAGCTGACCATCTAGGAACTTATATTAATGGGAGTACCACTACATATGTATTAAATAGCAAATTGCCAATGTCTTATTTTATTGCCGCCATGGAGTAAAGAGGTAAGAAAAAAAGGTAGCTTTCTCTATAAAAATATGTCTTACAGCCATCCCAGCTTAGTAAATACTAACAAACATTAATGCGAAGTACACTATCTTTTAGGAATAATATATATTTATTTCCAAACAATGTTTACAGACATCTAACATCTTTGTATTAAATTACGACTTGCCAAGTGCTTAGTTTGTTGCCGCCATGGAGTATAGAGGTAAGGAGAAAGATATATTTTTGTATAGAATGACCAGTACTAGAGTTATATCAAAGGAGGGACTCCACACAGGTTGCTCGTATAAAAACTTGTATAAAAATATTTATTTATCTTTTAGAGAATTTATATAAAAACTGATCCGAATGAAAGAATTTGGTTTAACCTTAAGTTAGTATGTAATTCAAGATTTAAGTAAAGAAAGATGAATTTAACGAAAATGCATTAGAAAATGGGTACAACGTCTTTTTATAAGATGTCAATTTAAGAATTCAAAAAATGAATGCGATACTTCTTAATAAGTCCCTCTTTATTGTAAGCGCTCTTATCGCTGTAAAGATAAACAGGGGTTGGGGGAAGAAATTAAGAAAGTTAAATGGAAACATCGTCCTTCATCTTTCGACAAGGGATAGGTAAATAGCATTTTGGAGGGAATATTACTTTCTTATTACCTTTGTTATTCCGAGGTAATTTGACTTGGGGCTCCTTTATTTAAAAGTGGTATTTATAATCTTTAAGAATTATTATAATTTTTGACGTAATCACATCTCAAGCTGAGACAGACCGTCTGTTGACATAGTGGTGCGTCACCATGATACGCGTCGCCATGGTATGCGTCGCCACTGCATGCGTCGCCACGGCATGCGTCGCCACTGTATACGTCGCCACGGCATTAGTCACCACGCCATGTATATTATATTAACATCTATATCTATCTATATTATTTATTAACATATATTACAATGTCGTGACGCCTCAAAAAGAATTAACTTGCGTCCATTAATTTAAGTATTGAATTAGTTAGTTTTATAACTAAGTGTTCGAAATATTGAACATAAATGAAGTCAAATAACATAAGCCTCTTCCACAAATATTTAGTCGGAACTTTTGAATGAATTCTTTGCGATGCTAATGCAAAAACTATGAGAGAAAAAAAGCAAAGTTCAAAGGGACTACGGAAACCGCTGAACGTCGGACAAAGTTAATAACAAGGGGGACCGTGTGAATTTCCATGCAAATAGTGTTAAGAGCCGTTCTCAGCGAAACGAGATCTTTAATGCAATTGTAGTGAACAGAAAATTACTTCGCTCAAAGCATATTTAAACACGTATAAAATGTTTCAAAGGTAAATAACTATGGACATGGCTTCTTCTTTTTTGCTCAAACTATAAATATATCTAGCTATAAATCTTTATATAGTATATAAATATCGACTGTTCAAGCCTCTGTCACCCTACTCTTGCTAAACCGCTGGACCATCTTTGATAAAAAATTTGTGTGTATATTTCAAAGGGGTTCGTAGATGGTTTGCAGACAAAATAAAACCCGGTAGGTGGCGCTGTTGTACTTATGTATATAGCCTAAATTAGGTATGCTACTCGCTACAGCTCAAAAAGAGCTGGGTCTATATAATTCCTGTCTTTTTCTAAAAGCATTATCGCTGAGAAGTTTTAAGGAAGAAATACTAAAAAGGCAGAGTTGGTCGCACTTCAGAATACTTCTAGAATATGGCGTTAGTTTTATGACAGGATCTTTCGTCTGACCTATGGACATTCTAATAAGGAGTACCATCTCAATGTATTAAAGTATCCGCCGAAATCCGCAAATAACGGGGCGCCACATTAGAACAAGGAAGAATTTTAAAGGTTATTATTGGCCAATTCATTGCTACATTTATACCATACCGCGCCGTTCTTGAAAGCTATTGGTCAATTCATTCTACACCAGCGTCATTTCGGTGAATCTTTGAACGATAATTTGCTGTTTACAAATGGCCGACTTTCATATGCGGAAGTGGGATAAGCAGAGTCGTGATTCGTTTACAGCATTACATTGGTCATCTTATAACGTTGACTTGACCAACATCTTAAACGGCTTTAGTTTCGATCAAAGGCCGTATAAATATATTAGTAAATTGTTGATAATTTTATTAATTTAAAAACTGTCTTAAAATGGTCTCATGATGCGTGTGTAAGGATTCTTTAATTCTTAAGCTAGTGTATTTTAATTTAGGCCTCTCTCTCCTGCTTTACTGTTTGTCCCACATGGTAGTGGAGTCAGCCTTCCGAATTTTCTTCCGCCACTTCGCCCTATCCTTGACAACGTCTTCGGAAACTCCACACTTCCTCGTGTCCTCTGTCACTACATCTTGTATTTTAATTTAGGACTAAAAACCATAATCTGGGCTCGACTATAATATGTACTTATTGGTACTAATTCAATTGATCTATATGTTAAAAATGAGTCAGGATAGGTGGTAAAACCTTGTCCGCATTTCGCCGTGTAAAGTCCGGCACTTCCTGTAGTGTATCATGGTACCGCTGTGATTCATGACAAATCGTGACCACAAGTATGCGTTACGATAGGATCTGTGTGACTAATCAACACTGTTTGGGATTTAAATCAACATCAATTACGGAACGGCTTCCGCAGGTGACTATTTGATCTTGGGTCTAATACTGTTTGCCACCCCTGGTATAAAAGCTAACCCAATGTTTCACGTAACACGATTTTATGACGCACTTCGTCACTTTCACCGTCAATCAGTATTCGATCGTTATTGATTCGTGACTAGACTGTTCACGAGTAGAATAGGAAACATTTGTGTTCTCATCGACCTTGCGAATATTATTATTAACTCTCAGGTCTACTTATGATTATAATCTTGTCTTCTTACTTATAATGCATTTGTTTGTTCTTCAAAATCAAAATAACGCAACCCCCAGGCAATCCAGATTACATGTTGAAACATGGCTGGACCGAATTTGATTTGATTTACATTGCAGTTAAACATAACTGTTGGGCTACCTCAATTTAACAAAAGACTGAATACCCTCCGGCCTCCAATAAATTAAAACCGTCGAAATCGAAACATCATGGTAAGCTACGCGGGCAAAGTCGCGGGTACTACAAAAAGATAGTAAAAAAATAATAAACCATAAAAAATAATAAATAATAATAAGTCGAGCCAGATTCGCCCATTAAGGGTTCCGTACCATCCAGTTATACGTTTCATAAGTATCTTTTAATTTGACACGGTATTTTTTTTGGTGATGTAAAAAAATTATGTTTTTCGTATTTTTTCCTAAACGTACTTAAAGATATAGTTTCTTGCCAAATTTTTGATTCTAAGTCAGCGGAAGGTAGCCCGTAGGTTTTGATACCCATTTCCAATGTACTAGCATGAGAATTACGACATAAATGACCATATCTTTTGATTGCTTGGGTATACTTAGAGAGCTGATTTTTTTACAGCATAAAGGAACCGCAGACCTCACTTTATGCGTTCCTGATAAAAAGGGTGTTGACAGACAGACGGACGGACGACGAGGTAAACCTATAACCTACAAACTAGAAACAGGAATAAACATGCGACTCCGTTCCTGCGTCTGGGTAGGCTACAGAAATCGTTTGTGGGCGCGAGTATACGATTCTTTAACAAAATCCCAGATGCAATATTAAATTTCTCTCTAGTTAAATTTAAACTACATGTTAAAAACACGCTTATTCGTAAAGCGTATTATACTGTGGAAGACTATATTAAAGATAAAACTGCTTTTAGTTGAGTCGCTCCAACTTTGTACTTGATAGTTAACGTGCAAATATGTGAAAAACTAATTTCTGTAAAACTATTTTTGAAAGAGTGGCTTCTGGAGTTTCTTGCTGATTCTTCTTTTTCTTCTGATTTGAAGATTCAAAAGAACTTGTAAAAGTAAAATATCATTTAAATTTGAATATTCCTTGAATATTGGGTTCCTTTTTTTCCTTTGCAAGCATGGAACCCTAATAAGGCAAATACTAGGTCGTTGCAAGTAACAGAATAAGTAGTACACAATGCAGTTTCCGCCAGTTCAGTATCGACGAAGGAAACCATAATGACGGTCGATTGTTCAGCGTTTCCCGCCTCTTCGTGATCGTAACCACTTTCGCACATCAACAGTGACGGAAATGTTTACATCCGCATTTATAAAATATAGGTTTATATACTTCACTATACGTATACTCCGGTGTTACTCGAGCGTGCTCCATACTTTTTTAAAAGCACTTATTTGTGAATTTATTACTGCTGTTGTTTTTCTTTCGCTCGCTCATTACTGAGGATCGTGGCTTAGTTTCTAGGTGAACCATTTCACTGCTCGATGGAAGCGGCTCTAATAGGGCGTTTCAAGAGTTCTGGATTTTTTTGGACACATTGTTGAAGAAAGCTAAGAATACGTTTAATGTATACCTAAAATATTCCAAATCTCTCTCAACTTAGCATATTTTTTGCTTTGTTTATGCTTGTTGGTATTGTATTGCCCGTGCGAGCAGATACAATTATTGCGTACTTTGTAGCTCAGTTTCATACAAATGAAATGGTAAATTATAACAAGAAACACAATATAAAAAGAATTCTACCGGTTCCACTGTCCAATTAACTGGGACAAAGAAAAATTTTAAGGAAATTCCCGCCATTGTTTGGTAGGAACGCGAGAAAGTCGTTAGACTCGATGGCGGGAAACGACGAACAATCGGCCGTCATTACTGCTTCCTCCATTTACTTCTGCCAGCGGAAACTACATCTCTTATGACTTAATGACTTAAACAATAGTTTAACTTGTGCATGATTTTATTGATCAACGGATATTACCTACATTTACGAGTGAGTGAGATTGTGAGAGGGGCATACTACATACTACTGTATATGTGCCATAGACCTAATTTTTCAGATAATTTTATAGCTTTTATCCTTATACGCAGGGTTTCGTTTATGAGGGCACCCAGTGATCCCTAGGAAATATCGAAAAATTGCCGCAAAAAGTGAAATTAATTAAAGAAATTTAAAATAAAATGGGCGCGTGGAATCCTGTCCACTTGATAGAAGTTTTACTTTTTCAACTTAAATAACAATTATCACTACTAATATCATTACCGTTATAAAATAACGTTTATAAAAATTGAAGTGTTCTATTCGCAAAATGTATGTTCTATGCTCAAAAGTCAAAACACGGGAGGGGGGTACAAAAATTAAAAGCTAACTTTCAAGAATTTGCGTGCCCCAAAAGAAAAAGTGACAAAAAAGGCCTTAATATACAAATAATAAAATTAATGTATAAAATGAGGCTTGTATGTAGCGGTTTCAGTAACAGCATCCGCATGCGCAGATATTTTCTAAAACATGAAAGCCTTAGGATTATGTTGCTCCAAAATATTGATTTTCAAGATAGGAAAGTTTAAAAGTGAAGAATTATCGATGCCTTGAAAATACAATTTTCATCTTTTTTCTATTATTTAAAGTTTTAAAGGTGACGTACGAAGTGATCAAGGTTTTGATTACATATCATGTACTTATTTCAAATCTACAAAACAAATAGTATTTGGCATTAATGCAGACCTTTTATTGATTAATTATATTAATGGATAAAATTTACGGCTATAGAATAAAACACATTTAAAACTCACTCTGATATAAAAAGTTTCAGGCAAATCCTTTCGCGTATCACTGCACAACTTCACTTTTCACTCAACTTTCTTTAACCGTTGATTCTTCGAATTTATTTTTAATCACAAAATAAATTCTTCCCAATACGTCTTTTGCGTAAATAAACAGTCGTTCTTATCTGACGTCCTTCTGCAAAGACTGTTCAATATCGAATAAATGACGTACGTATAACGAAAACATGAATGAATGCAAGAGACCCTTATCTTTTATACTAAAAACATCTTATGACACTTAGTATACAAACAATTTTAGATCTTATCACAAAGTAGTATGATGAAAAATATACAAGCAAAGAATTGCAAATAAACATTGCGTCGATTTGTAGCCGGATGCGGGTGCGGTTTTACTTCTCTTTCACTCATTTGAGTTGACAATAGAATGAACGAGACAGAAAATTGTTTTTGAGAATCAATAATGAATTCACGCATCCTGTCAGCATGTGGCTCTGAAACTAATCGTTTCCGCATCAATACACAACTTTGAACAACACAAATACAGAATATCAGAGTTTCAAGATTAGGTTTTATATTTATAGCAGTATGATTTAATTTGTAATGTGCTATTTTAAGATGTTTTGATACTACGGTTTCGCATGTCAATAATCTAAGGGCGCCGGTTTCCGCCGCTATTTTCGGTTTCCCGCCAAATGTATTTTAGGAAATGGCGGGCGACAGTTTTAGATCTTTTTCTGGTGATATTAGATTAATTAACGTTTATGGGTTGTCATGTTTGGTAATAAATTATTATACTAGTAAAACCGAGTCCGTGACATCCTTACAGCTGTTTTTACTTATTAATTAAAATGTAAGCGACATATTTTTATACTTTTCTCAAAAATAGAAATGTAAATGGTTGTAAACAAACACTTAATAATGGTATATAATACAAGATGTATACAATATGTATTTAGGTATTTAAGCAATCGGAACGAGCTCTTTGGCTGAAAAAAAAATATAGCAGATTTTTTAAGATCTTATAACTTCTTCCAATGTACACTTAGATTGCAGAGGAGGGTATGGGAGAAGGGCGGGGTAATACAATAAAATACTTTAATCTCCCTATAAAGCGGTGCTCTTATAAAGCGTTAATCGTATTCTACAATATATAATATTATATTCTCCGTATTCTGGGTCGTACAAGCGTACACTCGGAGTTGTGCGAGAATAATCCTTCAACGTGTTTTCCTATAATGTAGAATGTGGAATAACCTACCGCTTTATAGGGGGGATTACAGTACCCGTCAGTCAGGATAGCCGGATAAGATTGCTTACTTTTTTTCTAATACATATGGTAGTTTCAATGCTTTATACCCACTACACACGTATCGATAAGACTTAACGATTTAACTGTGCAGTTTAAACTGCTCAGCTCTATCAATCGTGTGTATAAAAATCGTTGTCGATAAAGTACACAGTTAAATCGCAACGATTTATCGATACTTATGTAGTGTTATGATACAGGTGTACATAAGTCACTGGTTTCCTTCTAATACGTCTTAGTATAAATGTACTTACTTTTGTCGACATCCACCGGAAGAAAGGTAGATTTTTTTAGTTTAACGTATCCTATTTTTACTAGCACTGAGCAAATTATCCAATACAATACAACAATAATAATGGAAGCAAATAAAATATCCGCTTGGAAAGGAAGGGCTAGTTAGCTATTATGCGTTTACAAGTTTCCGCCGTATTGTAAGGCGGGATGTGAGAAACGGTGGACAGAAATTTATTCAACTGCCCAGGTTCCGTAGAAGCGTAAAGTTATATTAGCATCTAGAAAACGCATCAGCAATCAGTTATATTTAAAAAAAAACAATAAAAAATATTAGGTTATTTGCGAGCCATTGGCACTTATTCAGTACATTATCCAAGCGAATATGTTAAAAGTACATTATACTCGTAAGTATTTTAAAAAGTTTTCAGTACCTTAAAATTTATCAAATCCAACTGAAAAATTGCCAAATAAAAAAACTTGCTGGCAGAGTTAAAGGTTATTCGACATCGACTACTGCTTTCCTTAAATTCCGACGCAGTTGCAGTTTTAGCAATAATCTAGCAGTCTGTCAACTTTTTAAATCTTACAGCAAAAATTCTACCCATTGAATAAATATCGCTTTAATTTCTTACTCCTCAATAACGAAACTCCTTTAATTTCAGCTTTACATTGAAAATATAACATTTTATATAAAGCGGTCATTATATTTAGGAAATACTAAGCTTCCCTCGAATTTAAATTTGATTACATCTAATTGTAGCTAATTACGATGGAGAACCCTAAAATTAAGTATTAACGTTTCCGTTAAAGACTGAACTACCTGAACCCCAACACCTCGAGACGCACAGACAGACGGACGCCGGCCGTATTAACTCACTTCCGGAACCGGAAGTGGACAGTAAACAGGACTATGGAAGATGAATATTCACGTTTTTAGATTTATTACTTCCTTGACGTTGTGTGGCTTAACCCCAAGATCCTTTATATTATATAACAGGCTTCCGCTAACAACAATTACTCTTAGTACTGGTTCAGTTGGATCATTGCATCTTAAAAATGTCCGCATGATTAAAGTGGTGATAGCTTGAATATTTTCACTGTTAAGAAATTGAACTCTTCTCAAAGTTTGTTCTTTAAAAAATACCGGAAATGGTTAATTTATACATAGCATTTTCTATCATTCATCCATTTAATTAGAGGTAGCGCCACGTTTGCAGCCCTTTTAATCTGCATTCGTCCGGCGCGTCTAGGTACCAGTAGGTACCTCTTTCTCACATAAGATTGGCATAAAGTGGGAGCAGTGCTGTCACATCAAGTGATGGGATTGTATTGGAGTTTCTTTCAGTTTGTGAGACTTCCCGATGGGCTTATTTTGTCATTAAAGGCCGGCAACATATCTGCTGGCCTCTTGGTGGTGCAGATGTCCATGGCCGTCGATAGTCACTTATGTGAACCGCCTGTTCGTTTGCCACTTGTAACAATAAAAAAAATCGTCGTCTAATGCAGGGAAATGTCAGGAATGGCCAATGGGTGCGATGCAATAAATCAATAGACGAACAGAGTTTATAATAGCCTAAAGGGTAAGTCCCTCTATTAAATCTGCCCTTCCTACCATTTTTTTTTAAATATATAATAAGAGGCAAACGAACAGCAGGCTTTCACACGAGTGACTACCGACGCCCATGGACAACTGCAACACCAGAGGGACCGCAGATGCGTTGCCGGCCTTTGAGAAATGAGTACTTCCCGGTGGCCTAAACTCGTCATCAAGGGCCGGCAGCGCATCTGCTGGCCTTCTGGTCGTGCAGATGTCCATGGGTGCCTGTAGGCACTTCGGTGCCTGCTGCCTGCTTGTTTGCCCGCTTGTAACATAAAAAAAAGTCTTTTTAGGGTATGTTGGTAGTAAGAGACTTTGATTCTGTAAATTTTAGATCTCTATTTATTACCGTTATTATATAAATCGAAAGAAACATGTAAATCAATTGACTTGATTTTTGAATATATTAAAGAATCGGATGGTAGCTTATAGGAAAAAAAATAAGACCGATATAGGTCATTTGAAATCTTGGAGAAAAATTAATATTTAATTATAATTATAATTTTTAGGCATGATACAATTTAGACACAATTATGAAAGTATTTCTATTTTTTTTTTATTTATTTAAAAACGGTAATAAATAAATAGAGATCTGAAGTTTACAGAATCAAAGTATCTTACTAGTACCAACACACCCTAAAAAGATGAACAAAATATCCTTCTGGGGCTGATTGTCTTAGCTTATCGTCCTACACCCTTTAAAAGATAAATAAATAAAAAATTATATATAGGACTATATGACACACGGACGTCTGTTCCTAAGGTAGACAATTTAATGCCTGAGTTATAGGTAACAGCCGCCTGTTATACACAATTTTTTTTTTTTAGAAATATATAAATACATACATATGGATAATACCCACAGACTCGAGGTGGGAATCGAACCCACGAGCCCCGGAGCAGAAGGCGAGGTCACTGCCAACTGCGCCAACGGATCAGCCAATCATTTCATATATCCCTTTGTTATTCGCTTTGTATTAGTTCACGTAACACATAATATTTGCCCAGTGTACGTAGCGGACAATAGTGTAGAGTTGCAAATTAACTCGTCCGGATATCAAAGCGAGCAGCGCGGCAACAGCGTCAGTGGCAAACGCTGGAGTGTGGCCGCGGGCGTTTATAAATTGAAGGGCTGGTACCTGCGGCTTAATACACCGCCGTTTCCGGTTCATTTCCGTGCGACGCGCGCTTTGCCGGATATTGCTTTTAAGGCTGCAGTGCACGCCAACGAACGCTTGGAAATGCTCGGATCGTCCGCTCTCCGCTCAAATGCTACCACTTCACCGGTTACATCGATACACAAACGTCTTTGATACCCAATTAACAAACCTTCGTCTATAAAATACCGGCAAGAGTGAAGACAAAACCGACCAATAAACATTTTCTTTATATTTCGAGTCTCTTTTTAATGGCCATGTTATTCTGTGTTGCCAGTTATAAAATTATATATAGATATGGAAACACAATGCTCGCTTCATCCGATCTCCGCTCCAATGCTACAACGTCACCGGTTACATCGATACACAATCGTCTTTGATACCCAATTACAGGGCGTACAGTATAAAAATACACGCCCGCCTCTAAAATCCATTATTTTAAAGTGAGAAAGTAAATATTAATTTCAACGCTTGCGTGTGTGTGTTCAACGATTTTATTGTAATCTCCAACTCAACCACGCACTGCAAGGTCAAATAATAGTGTTATCGGTTTAGCGGAGTTTAAGCGTTTTAGGTGTTTGGCGTGCATTTTTGGACTGTACGCCTTCTAACAAACTTACCGTTATGTTTTCTTTGTGACCTCGTTGTATAAAAGAAACAAAGACAAAACCGACCAATACCGTCTTTTCTGCTTCCGATTCTGTTTTTAAATGACCCTATAATTCAGTGTTACCAGTTATAAAATTATATATAGATACAAGCGGTACCCCGCGACTTGGGCCGCGTGGTCCACCCTTATCACTTAGGAGTATCATATGAAAAATAGATGATTCTCAGACCTACTGAATAAGCATATAAAATTTCATAAAAATCGGTCAAGCCGTTTCGTAAGAGTACGGTAACTAACATTGTGACACGATAATTTTATATATAAGATGTAAACACAATTGCATGCATCGCTACCACTTCGCCCGTTACGCTACCCAAACATCTTTGATACCCAATAAACAAATCTTGATCTATACAATAACGGTAAAAGCAAACACAAAACAGATTTGAGGAACATTCTTTCATTTATTTGTTTTCTGAGATTCTATAAGAAAACCTTCAGTGGCCCTGCAAACGTTGTCTTGCCCAAATATATCTTAAAAGTTAAAAACATCCCTATAATACTAATAGATAAAATAAGAGAAAGATTTCCACACGAATAACCTTAATTAATTTACTAAAAATAAATTAGCCTATGCTATAAAATAAATAAATCGTAGGCATGCATTTAGTGTAAGAGTTTCCTTTCGTTGTTACAAACACACTAAACTTTTATTTATTTACATATTATTTATACTCTGTACTTTACCGTATTGGAACAGAGTATAAATAGATAAATATAGACCCGCAGAACCAATTAAGGGAGGGGAAACAGTAGAGTATAGTTAAATTCGTTTGACGCAATTTATAGGTAACCCCTAATTAGGCCTGTTTTATGAAGCAGAGGAGTATGCCCTTCTGCTCTTTTACCTCCTTTATTCTTACAAAAAAAAACCTTATCCTTTTCCTAATTTATCCAACAAATACATATACAATACTTATAAACTTTTACTCACCAAAATATTTTCTATAAATGAAATGCTGCAATCCACCAACTCTATGAAAGTTTTAGGCTCGATGTTCATAAACTTGCCTACAAATTTTTACACTCAATCATTATTTATAGCCTTTATAGTGCTTATAAAACATTAATTATGCTTTCGAAAACTGCTTAACCGATTGTGATATAAATTTTTTGATTTGCCGAATTTGTTCTAACGTACGACAGGTTTTACTTTAATTTATAACATTTTTAAGACAAAGAGATCAATGAGTATGTGTTACATGTGCCGGTTGCGCTTGTTATAAACTAGCTGTAACCCATGACTTCGCGTGCCGTGCGGAACCCTAACCATTTAGGTGAAAGCAAAGTAGTAGTAGGAGATATCATTCCGTGTAAAATCAGTTATATAACAAACAGACAGACATACAGTCAAAAATGTTTTGCTATATATAGTCACTTGCAATTAGTAAGCAGGTTTTTTATGTCGGCTGGAGTAAGGACACCGACCTGCCCACAGGCAGCGCCAACACGATCTTATCAAGGCGCCCACCGCTGGGCGCAAGGCCTCATCCTTGGAGATTGTTTCTTTGACACGCTCCAATTGTTCTTCTAGCCAGTATGTCGCCAAATCCATGCGATTATATTTCTGAAAATGTAATCTGTATTAATATTATAAATGTGCCAGTAAATCTGTCTGTTACGTTTTCAGCCTAAACCGCTAAACCAATTTTGATGAATTTTAGTACAGAGATAGTACCTTTAAGAGGTCTTGGAAATGGGAATAGGCTACTATTTATCGCTAGAGTGAAATAGATGGTCTAAAGCTTGTATGGGAGTCTGCCATTTTTCAAGTTACTCTGAATCCCCTGTTTTAGGTGACTTTCAAAACACGCAGAATATAGGACATTTGAAAACTAGTCTTGGAATGGATCACCCGTCCATTACTCGGTCGCGGTAAGAGCTACATAACCTAGCGATCGACTCATGCTGGCCACTAATTAAGCTAGGCCCTCCTCAATGTGACATTCACCTGCAGTATTGCCCGCATGCATTCTTCCATGATTTGCAAATACCAACAGGTCCATTCTTCGAATCTCAGCACTATGTGACTCCTCATATCCTTATTAGTATCACAGAGATCCTTTAAACTGTCTACAGCTTTTCTCAGACTAAACTTTATTATCGCTCCCTCATTATTATTATTATCAATCATTAGAACATTTCTACAGTCCATGTCTTGGTTTTTTGACTGTAGGTTTGATCCTTCCTTATAAAGAAAAGATGAATTTATTGTGATGTTTCCCTCTATAGTTTTTGTATCGCTTATACTTAGTTTTTCCATACCGAAACAGATATCTGAATATAATATTAGTTTTTTTTGTGCTTCACTGTGATTTTCCTTTCTTAATGTTAACGGATCAAATTTGTTTATATTTTGTAAGAAGACATTTTCAGCTGAACTTGCCACAGGATATTTACTTTTGGCAAATTGTTTTAAAGTTACACTTCTCATTGAAGGGACCTAAAATAAAATGCAAAAATTATACGGTCTACAAATGTGTACTAAAATATTATATTTTAAACCTAAATACATATTAGATATCTTAAAAAAAACATTTAATTGATTTAATGCACTGTTATGCCTAATATACTGAATACGAGTATATTAAATAGCGGACCCCAGCAGACGTTGTCCTGCGCGATAATTTGCTTACTTACTTACATGTATTCAATATTTTATTATTGCATAATAAACACTTTTTCAATTACTGCAATCCATCACTAACACGGTAGGTTATTTCGCATTATAGGAAAACGCGCTGATGGATTATTCGCGTACAACTCTTTTACGACCCCGAATGCGCATAATATAATATTACATATATTAAAATGTTAAACGTTATAGAATAAAATTAACGCGTATTAAAGCACCGTGTTATAGGGGGAATTACAAAAAAAAAATTAAAGTATTGTGCGAACGTCTCACTGTATATAATATGGTCGCTGGCTACTGTAGGTGATATGCTTAAAGAGTGGATTGTATATAAATATCCTGCTCCTTAAGTCGTTTGCTTATTGCTGAGGGTCGTGATGTTGCCGATTCTCCCTTCTTGGAAGTCATCCATAAATTACGTCACACGTTAAAGGGGGGGAGGGGGTGTTATCACTGAAATGTGACATTGTGTGACGACGGACAGCTTTGTGACGGCACATATCAAAAATAAAAAAATCAAAACAAAAGGGGTCGTGGGTTCGATTCCCGCCTCGAGTCTGGGTGCCCCACTCTTAGACCACTCTCCTCTATCTAGAGCTAAACCAATCCACTCCTTTCCCCCCAAGGCGTCCAAGTCGTCGCGCCACCTCTTCCTCGGCCTACCTGGTCTACGGTGGCCATTATGGTACCTTAGACTTGTGAAAATTAACCCTCTAGGTCTATGCAATCAAAAGATATGGTGATTTATGTCGTGAGTTCGATTCCCGCATCGAATCTGGGTGTATTATCCATAAGTATGTATGTACATAGATATTTACGAAAAAATAATATTTATGCATAACAGGCGTCTAGTACCTAACTAAGGCATTAAGTTGTTTACCTTAGGAACAGACGTCCGCGTGTCATATAGTCCTATATATTTATTTATTTTATTAATTTATTTCCCATATACTCATACATACGCAAATAAAATCAAAACCTGCTCAAATATTACTTACGGAACCCTTAGCGCGCGAGTGTGATCGCACTTGTCCAATAGAATATGTTAATTCGGACATAAAAACATATTTAAAGGCCCTGGCAGTAAAATTTAAAAAAATTAAAAAAAAAATTGTCTCTGCCTGAGTCTTGACAACATGTTAATGGCAAAAAAAGACGCGTTATAGCCGAAATAAGAAATATTATCTGTCTTGGCTCACTATGAGATTATATCGCTTACCTTTATCTAGGGCAGGAGTCATTGCTCGTATCAAACATTGAACCTGTTTTACTGGATTTGAACACAGTGCCAACACAAACTTATCACGATTTCGCTTTCCACTACTCAATCTTACAGATTTAGCAAATTAAACAACAAACAGGGTAAATCACTTATGTATTGGCCACTTTAAATATATTTAAGTACTAGCTTTAGCCCGCAACTTGATCCGCGTTGGTTTTTTCGAATTTTATACAAACTTTCAATCACTATCTAACATCTTTGAAATTTCGTTTGCACGACATAAATTAGCCTATGTTTTTTGTCAAGGACAAATATATTTTTATTCCGAATTTCATCAAAATTGGTTAAGTGGTTTAAGCGTCATAACGTAACATATAGAGTTATTGTCACATTTATAGTTTTAATAAGGATTTTAAAATATCGTATCTATACACATAAATAAAATTGAAGTGTCTGTTTGCACCGTGGTAATAAAACAATTCCACTCGATGCAAATTACTATATACACAACACCTGTGACAAAACACGAACTAAAACATTTCTTCCGTTTGTTTTTCACTGATAATCTCCAAAACGGCTGGACTAATTTGGATACACCGTTCACTGGTAAATAGGTGATGTTACAAGGTATAACTTAAGCTGCTTTTCTTTTAGCAATAAAATTACTGTTCCGCACAAAAAATTAAAGCATTCAAATTTGAACAAAATCATTGGATTTAACGTGTACAAATTCGTGGCTTATACTTATCTTATATAAGAAATCTTGTGAAAGTACGTATGTTCCCGGTGAACTCTTTACCAAGTCAACCCATATTCATGTAAGTTAGCATTTATGTGTAATTGGTCCAAATTAAGAGATAAAATAGATTTTAATTTGATTAATGGCCTCAATTTATAATCATTATTATTTTTATACCTCAGATAGGCTTAGTTTCTTTTCTTAAATATTTTGTTGCACTTTTTTTTCTTGTATAGTCGAACAAGAAATTGATTTGCACGCTAAGGTCGAATGTCGTTTGCACGTCAATAGGTTAAAAGGCTCATTTTTACTTGTTATGCATTACGTTTATTTTTAAGAATAACCCTTAGCAACATTTTGTTTAACTAGGAGCTGTCATCCAAAATGGTAAAGCATTTTCGTGGTCTACACGTCCGTGGTAAGGTATACTGCCAGAAAATGCTTTTAGCATTAAGCTCACCTAGTCGTACAATACTTTTTTTTTTAAACGTGCAATAAAGAGAATAAAAAAAACGTAACAAAATCACTGAATACACACGGGCGAAGTCGCGAGTTAAAGCTAGTTATAGAATAATTGTTGATAATAACGGATTCACGACACGTGCGCTGGTGCAGCACAAATGTATGTAACTGCTGTGTGTTTCATTGAAGAATAAAATCTTTATATAAATCGTGTATTACTCATTTTGCCTACCCGTATAAGACCGGTTGTATAATACCTAGCAATGAATGGAGCCTAGGTTGTTAGCTCAGATCAATCTGAGGTTGTTACCGTCACTGACATTTGCTAATTCTTGAACAGAAAGAGCATTTTAAATTTAGCGCAAATGTTATATTACTTGAGGAGAGGAGGTCGTGGCCTAATCAGTGGTCGGCATTTGAGTCGATCGCTAAGTTAAGGTGCTCTGGCCGCGACCGGGTGATAGATGGGTAACCCATTCTAGCACTGGTTTATATTTGATATCCGACCTCCTCCGTGTTTCGGAAG
>JANCMC010042797.1:0-26653 GCA_024363005.1 Charaxes varanes | reverse complement strand
AGCCGTTGCGGAGGAGATAGGCAACAAGCTCCTAGTTGATCAGAGAACTGTCATTAACCGCTAATTAATATGAAATTCATAATTGCACCTACGGCTGTATCTTATCGGGAGATGTCGTGTTGATAATTCTGCAACCAACGTGCTGCATATATAAGCACATTATCAGTAATTTTTGTACTGATAATCATCAGTACATTTTTGCTAAGGCCCATTTACACTTACACTAGTATAATATTTTACACTTACACTAGTATAATATTTTATACTTACACTAGTATAATATTTTATACTTGCACTAGTATAATATTTTACACTTGCACTAGTATAATATTTTACACTTACACTAGTATAATATTGTATACTTGCACTAGTATAATATTTTACACTTACACTAGTATAATATTTTACTTGCCAGGAAGATTGGGGCTATGCCGTTGCAGTTTGCATCGCACAAAATCATATGTTCACTTTAACGAAGTACAGCTGAATAATATAATGAGTGTCATATTTATTGGAGATTTGTAATGTACATAAAATGAAATAGAATTAAAATTTTACGACAGCACTGCACAATAAATCCCGGGAGACCGCATTAATCCAAAAAGCAGATAACATCAGCAGAAGCAGCAGTTCTAATAATATTGAAACGCCTGAACAAGTCTTTATCAATTGTTTTCCAAGACCCATCTCGATCACGTCATCTGTCAAACAAAAAAAACCCCATCAAAATCGGCAATTTCACTTTGAAGTTACGATACCACAGTCAGACGCGTCGAATTTTTACCACCCTTTTTTCGCCACGGATTAATAAGTACATAATAATATGGTAACATTTAGTCTCTCGTTTTTCTTCCCCTATTTAGTAAATAATGTATGTAGATTAATATTTAATTATTTATATGTTAACTAAAATATACATAAATGTATGTACATATGTATTAATCATTCCATATAGTTCTGTCTATGGCTTTGCGTTGCTAATCTTTATTACAACGATCCAAGTCAGTCCCCCATACAATTCTTGGTCTGAATTCATAGAGTGGAGATATAGTAGACAACTATTGATGTCAGTGCCATCGGTTTAGCGGCGAACATTATTGAATTGGTACCGACTTCAACACTTCAGTAGGTGTCTACTAAATCGCATGAAAGTACTAATTATCGTTTGCTTTTTAATTCCTTGACGTTTTATGAAGGCGATTTTCTATCTATATTGTTTTATGCCAAAATTCGGTAGATTTGTCTTGTGCCTCAGAAACTAACCTGAAAGTAACCTTTTTTTTTATAGGCAAAAACTTGTGAAATTCGTCTTATGAAAAGTAAGGTCTAATTTTGAGCGCAATTACTTATAAGAGGCCTATTTACTCCTGACTTGAAGGTACTGAAATTGTATGGAGCAAGAAACAAGGACGCCCGTAGGGCATTCCATATCTTAGCAGTTTCTATCAGAAAATAAGAGCAATAACTAAAGTAAACTGTGTTAAGGAAGCAGTTACTCAGTAACTTTTTTTTTTTAATTAGTAGGAATATTTTTTAGATAGCGTCTCTGTTCTTTTTTTATTTTGTTTTACTAATTGATTATGATTTATACGATACCTATAATGCCGGGGCCAGACATAACTTCGATTTGAATGATCATTTCAATGATCATGTAATGTGACCGGAGACTTTTTGTAGCTACACAAAGTTTTGTAGTACTTTGTTGTCTTCAAGGACAAAAATGTACAAACACTTTGAGCTATGTCTGGCTTCGGCATAAGAAAGACGCATGTTAGTTTTTGTCTGTCTGTCTATCTGTCTGTTGTATACAATAATGCCTCTTTTGCCCCTCCAATTAAACATAGAAGCTTGTGCTAGGAGTGGGTGGGTCCAGACGCGTCGAATAATTAGGTACCTTGCATATTTCAGTCCGTCAGTCAGTACCATATACATGACTGAAAATTTTAAAAAACGAATCCATTCATAGACATGAATCCATTTCTTTAGAAGAAAAAGCTTTGAAAAAATATATATTCTCAACCGCCTTTAAAAAAGGAGGACTTTCTCAATTCGTCTGTATTTCTTTCCAGAACTCTAGAACTTTCGACTGGGTGAACCGATTTTGACGAGTCTTTTCTATTTGAAAGCTAGTGCTCTCCGTGTGGTCCCATTTCAACTTGGTCCAGTATTGACAATTTAAAGTCTATTTGTTTTTTGTTAAAATGTTATTTCAAAGATTTTTGTTCTCATTCATCGATTATATATAGTATGAATATATACATTTCGGATTGCCTGTATATCTAATGAACCTAGAAGGCGTCTTGTTCCATGAAAAAAAACCAGTTTTCTTTTTATTTTGAATCATATTTCGTTTGAATTACGATCACAGCACATCATTTTCGCTTAGAGGTCAATGGTTCCCAAAGGTATAGGCAGGGCTTTTTCCAGGGGGCGCCTCAGCTTATAATTACAGGTAGCGTCATGCTTGCAGTTATTTTTGTCTGCAGTAGAATCGGACCAGCACCTCAGGGTGCCAATATCTCTTTCTTACATAATATCGGCGTGAAGTGACGGCAATGTTGTCACGACATAAGATGATATTGTTGTCGCGTTTCGTTCGGTTTGTGAGAGTTTCCTTTAAAGGCCGGCAACGTATTTGCGAGCCTTCTGTTTGTACAGATGTCCATGGACATCGGTAGTAAGTCATACAAGTGTAGATGAACCGCCTGCCCGTTTGCCCCTTGTTATATTGTTATATAATATGTATTGTCTGCAAATGTTCCCAATATTTTTATCAAAAAAGATAACGTGTGGTTGACAATGCAATATATAAATAAGCAATTGTCTCATTATCAGGCCTTTGTTTGGACCGAAATAAATACAGCACACCACTAACCGCATCCCGTGACATTTGCGGTACCTTGATAGATTGATAACCTATTTACCCTTTTGAACTCGATTTACCCAAGATGGCGGCCGCGGGACACAGATTGCAACAAACCAAATTCGAATTTAACTTTAAACTGACTCTTTATAAAATTATGTCCCCTAAAAAATGCACGCTAAGCCCAAAAAAAATACATTTCAGTGGAATATTAAGTTGTTTTATTAATGATACTTGCGCGTAGTAACAAAACACTGCATGCTACAGTAAATCGAGCGCTCTGCTTATTGTAACAGTAATTAAATACGCTCAATTCCCATGTCTCTGTATGCTAATATAAATAATATCAAGTTTAGCAAACGTGGTTCAATAAAATTTGTTATTTTGACGACCTCTGATTGTACCTTTTTTCCTCTTGCAATTTCAAACATGCCAACGACTATCTGCACAATGCACAATGCATATATTTGGCCTTGTGTATAACTTGTTAAATTGCGACGTATTGCTTTAAATTGTCTTTCTGTAACGTCCTTAGGGTATTATATTATAATATATATCAATGATTGCTGATGTAACTGTTCCACATGACGTTAATCTTATAACATTCAAAATATCTCTTAACCAAAAACATTGTTATTCAATGGGTATTAAAATAAACTGCCTAAAGAAATTGAGGCACTTCCAATAAGACGTTTTGTTTTTAAGATAAAAAAAACTCTTGCAAGACAAGAGTTTTTATTCAATTTATAATTTTTTACCATATCATCATGATCATCAATATTTTCAGCCCTTAATAACCTACTGCTGAGCATAGGCCTCTCTTTGTTTCTGCCACTCTCCCCTATCCCTTCCCAATCTCATCCAGCCGCCTCCTGCCACTCTCCTCACATCATCCACCCTTCGAGCCATGGAGCGACCAGGTTTTCTCCAATCCAATCTAGGCCACCACTCAGTTAGGTTCGTAGACCACCTGCCATTACCACATCACATTTTACAATATAATACATCTTAATATATAAATTACAGCAATCATAATAATTATATAAATTGAGCATTTAATGCACTCGTGTTAATTTAGAACCAACATACCAATCGTGCAATAATATCTTACTTTCCCCTCGGTGCAATAAACTACTGTTTCTAACCTATCACATTTACTATTAATACCTACATGTCACCAATATATTAAAATCATCTCGCTTTTAATGTAAAAGAGTACATTCAAAAAAAAGATATTTGTTAAAACATCTTTTCGAGAGCAAAGATTGTCCATACGCATTATGACTGACACAAAATGTCGTTATATCTCCTAAGCAGGTTATCAAGGAGACCAAATTTGATCAGCCTTCTCACCTTCCAATTAGAACACCAGAACACACATTATCTAATAAAACCAAATAATCTCATACAGTTCGCTTATATCTGTGATTCATCACCGTGAATTGCGTAAGCGTTGCTTAGAGCAAATTAACTTTCAATAAGGTTTGCACTGTGACGAAATGGCCATTGCATTTGTATCATTCCAATATAGTACGCAACTGTGATCAAACGCTCAGTTATTTTTAACCCCTTATATAGATTTCCTGCTTTAACAATTTTATACGCCACACGAGTTTATTCAACTTCCATTAATCTATAGAATACAAAAAGATATGAGTATATATTTTTTATAGCAATACTTTTAGAGAAGTCTAATATTCCCGAGGAGGTCGTGACCTAATCAGTGGTCGGCATTTGAGTCGATGGCTAGGTTAGGTAGCTCTTGCTGCGACCGGGTGATAGATGGGTGACCCATTCTTGCACTGGTTTATATTTGATAACCGACCTCCTCCGTATTTCGGAAGGCACGTAAAACTGTGGGACCCGATTAATGTCACTTTGTGATAGTAGTCGTAAGGCTGTATAGATCGTGGGGGTTCCGAGGATGACGTCAGATGGCAATCTGTTATCTTAACTCGCCCCACAGCCACATCCTCTACAATCGTGTGTGACCCATCCTAGCAGTGGTTTATACTTGAAATCTGACCTCCTCCGTGTTTTGGAGGGACGTAAATCCGTGGGACGAGATTAATGTCACTTAGTGATATTAGTCGTAAGGTTGTAGAGATCGTGGGGGGTCCGAGGATGACGTCAGACGGCAATCGGTCATCTTGATTCGCCCCACAGCCACATCCTCTGCAATCTAGGCGGATCCTGGTACTTGTCCGGGATAACACCTAGGAAGAAGATCAAGCCCTAATGGTAAATTTTGCTTTGCAGCTGTCGAGACGTTGATCCGGAAGCACTTGGAGTTCAGTAAGCTTCTGGAGTCACAGCTGGGCAGAGTGGTGGAGCTGGAGAAGTTCGCAGGCAGCGTGGTGGAGGGGGGACACTACCACGCGCCCTACATACAGCGCAGGGTCGGGGCCGTGAGGGCGAGGGCTGACCAGCTGAAGGTGAGGTTTAATTACAGAAGATATAAAATCCGTACAGCCCATTCAATCTATCCAAAATGGTGTATACTCAACACCACTCACCAAAAAGGTGTTTTTAAAACGCTAGTTCCTAAATAATGATTAATATTTTTCAATTACTTACGAACCGTTATCGCTGTTGATTTTTTCCTGAAGCTATCGTGAGTTCCTAAAACATGTGCAAAATATTTTCGATTTAAAACTTATAAAATCAAATTATCATACTAACACCAACATGCTCTCATAGGATTTAAATATATGTCTTAAAGACTGCCTAAGGTAGACAGCTTAATGCCTGTGTTATGGTAACAGACGCTGTTATACATAAGAATGTTTTTTTTTTTTAATATATAAATACATACATATACTTAATAATGGTTGTGGCTGGGGAGGTAGGAATCGAACCCACGACTCCCGGACGCAGGGTCAGTGTCCATTGCGCCAACGGGCCGTTCAAATTAGATATCCTTCTGGGGCCCGTTTACTTTACTCCTTTGTCACTGAATGCGCTGTCAAAAGCTCTTGTAAGTGTTAAAATTGCTATCATCACTAGCTATTTTTTTGTTTCTTCTGTCAGAAGAGTTGTTCAAAATGGTATAATAGAGACAAGCACCTTATAAAGTTTTCCTAGACCCACCTGATAACCTTATTTTATACATTTCCTCTCTACTGATGAATCACAGGACAAACTTTCTCGGATAATCTGACTCCATGAGTCACGTTCCAAACTTACCTGAAACTTTAGGTTTGTTTAAAATATTGTAATCGACTTGTAAAGATGTTTCCTAAACACGGCTGATTATCAAATTTTTCTTTTTACTGTTGTTGTTTGTTTTTTTTTTTTTTTTTAATTTTATTATAATTTAAATAAAATAAGATTTAGATTTTATCTCTGTATGTTTTGTTTCTTTGTTTTTTTCTGTGTGTAGTGTAATGTGTTGCAAATAAATACGTTCTTATTCTTATTGATTAAGTTCTTTCTTTATCAGGAGAGCTGCCGCGTCCGCGGTCTGAGATTGGAGCAATCCAAACAGCTGCACCAATTCCTGCGCGACCTCACCCACGAGCGCGAATGGATCGAGCTCAAGATGCAGATCGCCACCGACACTAACTACAGGTATATTTTACTAACAAATAGAAAACTAGGTCTTACGTATAGTGCGTACAGTCTAAAAATGCACGCCCTCCATAGTGTTCACCTCTACATTCCACCACAGGACATCACGCCAGAACTTGAAATTTCACCCTCACCACCTTGATGTCCTGAAATCCACAACAGTGCGATTCTCGAGAAAATTCTTACCTCGCACAATTCCCCTGTGCAATTAATTACCAACTTTGGTATTCCGAATTTTTCAAAATTCCGAATCAAGACGACTTTGAGACCTTCATGAAAAGAGCATTCTCATTCCTCTAAGGCCGGCAACGCATCTGTGAGCCCTCTGGTGTGGCAGTTGTCGAAGGGCGCCGGTAGTCACTCGAGTGAACCGCCTGCCCGTTTGCTCCTTGTTATATAAAAAAAAACATGCAAAAGCGTGTAGACGCAAACTCGCAAGCTCGTCAATATTGGCTAACAGTGCGTGGTTGAGTTCCCGAGACGGTCACGTTGGTTTTTTATATCCTATTACTATTTAGTATTCTTCCTAGCGTTATCCCGGTCTAGTAACAGGGTTCGCTAAGATTGAAGAGGATATGGCTGTGGGGCGAGTTAATACTACTTTATTTCTAGCTAAATAATTTGGGTTCCGTACGATCAATAAAAACCCTTAAAATTTAACAAAATCACTCAATTTCACGCGGACGAATATAGATAAGTCGTTTATTTCATAAACTGTGTACAATACATAGGTCTTCAAATTAGGTAACAACCGAGGCCCAAACACAATTTTTAGAAGAAAAACAATTTCTTATTTTTGTGTCATACTGTTTTATTATTCTAAGTAAGGAATTTTTATGTATATATATCGATAACGAGAGAGTTATTATTTTGTAATGACTCATATTATTAACTCAGTGTGTTGTCTCCGTTAACCTTAGTGATACGTCTTATTAGTTACTTAGTATTTACATATTCTTGAAATATGTTTAAGGCGATATGTCGATGGGATCTAGAGCGTAAATTTGCTGTCTTCCTCCTAGTTATCATATTGTTTTGTGAGTATATTGCATGAGATTTGATATAATGATTCCTTATAAATTTTGTTGTAAAGCCGACATCTCTGCTCGTGATCTTCCGTCCCAATTTCTTGATGAAGCAGTTTTGAAATTTATTATTAAATATAGTTTTCTATAAGATAACGTATATAAAGATATTTGTCATCTAGTAACTAAGGTCTATTATGTGGTATTCAACAGATCGATCTAAGCGATAAGGCCACCCTTGTGCGCTATATATCTGTTTTGTTATTTTTTATTGTTTTTTTATTCTTTTCTGCGTGTGAAATAAAGTATAAAATTAAAAAATAAATAAATGAGGTCCCACATATCCTGATCTGCAGCGTGGAGCGATCTCATACTGCCAGCCATATTTATATCGATATCGATCGCGGTAGTTGTTAGTTATCTCACCAATGTTATGCAGTAGAAGTGGAAAAATTGTGGGGGATAATATCATCTTTTTTGCTCTAATTTGACGAGGAGTTACAACCTAATAACTGGTATTGATTAATAAAAAACAAACCTAATTGCAGTAACGTTCACAATCGCCAAACAGTATCGAACAGACTACATTTATAATAGAAAAACCGATGCTTTTTACAAATTTCACATCGAGTATTCTTCCCCATATCGAGTCAAAACAATTTGTAAGAGCGAGGGAGCTGAGCTCATGATACCAACGTCTGAAGAAGATATCATGCAGGTGCATGGTATGTTCAAACAGTACCCCGATATTAAAAACTTCGCTTGGGTTGCTAATGATGGAATGCATTACGAAGCGGCAGAGGTGACACCAATTATAAATTGTAAGTGAACTTTGCGTTTTTTTCTGTTACATGGGACAAACAATCAGGCGGTAAGTGCTTTCTGACGTCCGTAGACATCTACACCACCAGAATGCTCGCAGATGCGTTGCCGGCCCAAATAAGGGTTTAGGCCACTAGGAACTCCCATAAACCGTAAGAAACTCGGCGGCAATACCTTCACATGACGCGACAGTATTGCCGCTACTTCACGCTGATTATATATGAGAAAGAGGTACTGGTATCCGAACGCGATCCGAACGCGCCGGCATAATTCGGCTACAGAGCAAAAGACTGCCGTGCCGTGCGCTGCCTCTTATATATTTTTTTAATTTAATAGGAAGTCTTGTTGGCATAAATTTTTATTCACTCATGACAAAATACTTATGTTTAAGTATCTAAACGTATCTTACTACGCAAAACGATTTTTTTCGTTTGCAGCGTGAACCTTAAAAATAGTTTTTAAGGTTCACGCTGCACGCTGTTCACATTTTGATATGCACATATGTCGTCTTTTGAAAATATGAGGCGTGCTTTTTATCCAAACTATTTTAAATTTCAGTAAGTCAAGATGCACTGCTGAGAGAATATATTCTTACTGCCACAGAATGTGATGCTGTGACAAGAGATGGTGAAATTAAAAGTTATAATTGTCGGTCGGCGCTTCCTTTTATATGCAAAGTGGAAGCACGTTACGCCTATTATGACTCCCGATGCAAGGTTTTTGGAAAAGGTATTTATATATATACTATTAGGTATTTGAATACGTCGTGACCTAATCAGTGGTCGGCATTTGCATCGAACGCTAGGTTAAGTAGCTCTTGTTGCCACCGAACCATTCTAGCACTGGTTTATAATTGTTATCTGACCTCCTCCGCGTTTCGGAAGACACGTGAAACAGTAGGACCCGATTAGTGTCACTTTGTGATGTTAGTCGAAACGTTATAGAGATCGTGGGGGTTCCGAGGATGACGTTAGATGGCAATTGGTCATCTTAACTCGCCCCTCAGCCACATCACCTGCAATCTAAGAGGACCCTGGTATTAGATAGGGATAACGCTAGGAAAAAGATGATAGATACTATTAGGTATATACTGTTTTGTATGTAGCTAGGTATATTTCCAATAATCTTTAAGAGATCACTGATCATGCAGCAACAAGATGGTTGGACAACATAATATCTGTCGCGAGCCAACTTAACTTTGTTGTGTTTGCATTTAATAAAAATGTAAGGTTTCTCTCGAATGAATGCGTTACAATGTCACACTGTCTTATTTGAATAGAGAAAGTAAGAATTATTTGGTGAAATTGATTGTGTGGTATTGATTGGAGCCGCCGTGATAGCTCAACAGTTAAATGACAATATTCGAAACGTGCTTAACACATGCTTCTATAGAAAAGTTTCAATGGACTTGATATCTAGTATAAGATCTAATTAGAGGTAGCGCCTCGCTTTTAACGGAAATGGTCGGCGCGTCCGGGTACCAGTACCTCACCTACCTAAGTGGCGACAATGCTGTCACGTCAAGTGATGATATTGTTGTCGCGTTTCGTTCGGTTTGCGGGACTTTCCGGTGGCCTAAACTCGTCATTAAAGGCTGGCAACGCATCTGCTAGCCTCCCGGTCAAGCAGATATCTATAGACGTCGATAGTCACTTCGGTGAACCGCCTGCTCGTTTGCCCCTTGCAACATATAAAAAAAGAAACATGATTTGAAGTGATAACTCCTTATGGGAGGGTTAACCGCTTCGTTATATAACATGCTTGTAAAAGTCCCGTCAAAATCGGTACAGCCGTTCCTAAGATCCCGAATAAAAAGAAAGACAGACAGACTGATAGACAGATGTTTATGTATTTTTGTTATAAATATCGTGCGTATAGTCATACGTAAAAGTATTTTTTTTTCGATTTTACTAACAGACACTCCAATTTGATTTCTAAGTACAGGATATATGAGGATATTTATTAGTTTGATCAATTTTTTGGATACTGGACGTATATATATCGAGATAAAATATAATTATAATTTAAGCATGCACAAAAAAACTAAGGCGAGCTCAAATTCGAGATGCCATTTTATTTATGCTTGGTTTTTACGCAGGAAAAAGTATATTATGAATAATAATAATATTTAATGTAAACTACATGCAAAAGGCATTTTAGGTTTTTCCCACCATATATAACATAACATTCAATAATAAAGATATTATTGTTCTTTGACAATTTCACACATAAATGAGTCTTTATGAGTATACAAGTTGCACATTAATGTAATCTTTAGTTCAACATTCAGAATGGCCTTTCAATGATACAAACAATAAGACATGTAACCGTTCTTTCGAACCCCCCGATAATATATTTGCAAAATAGGTAACATTAATAAATGTATATTCTCAATTTTTATTACAAAGGTGTAACAAAAAGTCACGCCGTGTAAACACGATGTGACTCGACGTATGTTCAATTACAATGATAGCGACACTCACAGTGATGAACAAGTTTATCATCATATTATACTTGTGCCGAGGCCAGACATGGCTTCATTTGAATGATCATTTCAATGACCATGTAGTGTGGACGGAGACTGTGTAGCTGCGCAAAGTTTTGTAGAACGTTGTAGTCCGCAAGGACAAAAATGCACAAAACCTTGGAGCTATATCAGGCTCCGGCATTACGCATATTTTTATAAATACCCTCGGTGAAGAATTTTACTTGTTAACCCCTCATTTTTGCTAATTTACAGATAATTTTGTGAAACCACAGATAATTGAATAATCTGGAGTAGGCACAGTACGGATAACTCATATTAATAAAGTTGACATAAATGTTTGACATTGACACAAATACATGATTTGAAAAAAAAAGGCAAGAAATTGAAAAACAAACAAAAATATTTTGAACATTAATTAACAAAATGATAAAATAATTCATATTCTCTACGTTTAAAACTGTGAATTACTTAAAAAATTGTTTTTAATTCATTATTATCAGATCCACTTGCAGACACAATGTTTATAACCAAAGCTGTTCCTTTGAACGGTATCTATTTGTCTAGAATTATATGTTTAGCAAGAAATGTTTCTTCAATTTCTAATAAGAACGAGAAAGTCAATGGAAAATATAATGTTATTATCGCCGGTGGAGGTATGGTCGGCTGTACATTAGCGTGTGCTATGGGTATGTATGTACAATTTTTCAGTTTTTTTTTTTAATTACATAAAGACAGCTAGAAAACGAAATTTTATAATCTCTAAACCTACATGTTTCTACATTCTTGGAAGGATTAATTATATAATGGGTAAGGCAAATAGATTCCCACTTAAAATAAATTTTACTTACAGGTAAAAATTCTTTACTGTCAAATTTAAAAGTATTACTACTAGAAAGCAGTCCTGACAAAAACTTTGAACTAAAGTCAGAATATAGCAATCGGGTGGTTGCTTTGAGCCCTAATACAAAGTCGCTAATGTGCTCTCTAGATGTATGGAAGAATGTTGAAAAGATGAGATTGCAACCCGTCAGATATATGCAAGTGAGTTTAGTTTTGTTTTATGGATCATCCATAAATTATGTCACCAAAATATGACATTGTGTGACAACGGGCAAGAGGGGTGGCAAGCTTTGTGACATCACATGTCAAAATTAAAGAAAAAAAAAAGATAAAAGGAATAAGAAGAATTTGTAACTAAGTTTTTTTATATGTTTTTAGTATGCTTAAAATTGAAATATTTGTGTTATAACACCAAAGGGACCGGGTTTTTAAACTATGACAACCTAAGCCAGGGATGGGGGCCTCAGAATACAAAAAAAAAAGTCATTATGTGGGAGTCAGATATAGCCGGGGTCAGGATGTGTTCCTCCAGTGCATTGTGGAATGAGGAATAGAGCTGGACAGTCGCAGAGGAAGCCATATCCTCTGCAATTTAAGCGGACCTTGGTACTAGACCGGGTTAATGCTAGTCCGAAGAAGATTACTAGTATAGGTATTATGTTACAGGCCCCGTCCATACCGAGTATTCACTACAAGCCATCAGCAGACTGCGATTATACTCTGCTAATATCCAAGATGAGGGGCGAAGCGACCATCGATGAAGCCTACGTCCCAGAGCTGGCTCCAGGGGAGGTAGCCCCGCCCGGCACCGAACCCCTGCCCCCTCGGGCCCACGCCGAAATCACTAGGGCACCTGTGATGTACAACAAGACTCATTATCAAGGTACATTTTTATATAGCAATTAAGTAAATAATTGATTAATAAATAATTAATTAACACCGGCCTCTGTTCCTAAGGTAGATAACATAATGCCTGTGATATGAATGAAATGAAATGAAAATACTGTTATTTAGAATCGCACCAGAAAGATAACTAAAACTAAGATAAGCAATAAAATATATCTTAGAAAATAATAATAATAAAAAAAAACACAAAATATATAGGTAACAGACTTCTGTAATATACCATTTTTTTTTTGTAAAAGTCTATAAATACGTACATATACATAATACACCCAGACTCGAGGCGAGAATCGAACCCATAGCCCCGAGAGCAAAGATTTACGAAAACCAAGATTCATAAGAGTTTGTAATCTTTTGGATTTGAATAGGCATCACGACAGTAATCAGAAATCATTTAAATTAGATACTTATCTGATAAAATAAGATACATAAAGCTTAACAAATGTATATTTTTTTTATCTCGCGAGCGAGATTAATAGGGATTAACAAAAAAAAAAAAGAAACTACCAAAGCCAACAATCCGCCATAATAACTAAAACACCAGCAGGGCGTATGACGCCACCGTATATTATAAGTGCGGTCCAATAAGCGATCGCAACGTTTTAAAGTGCTCATTCAAATATTCGAAATTTGACGACTGCGATCTTTGCGGTCGAGGTGAAAACGTCGAGTCGTGCTCAGTGGAACGAACTGAACATAAAGTGACGTCATCACAACGTCGTGTGTTTTAGAGTGACTTTTAATCCTTAATTATTATTTTTTTACTATAATAACATTAACTTCAGACAGAAATATTAAGTTCTTTGGCAATAGTTGATACGGCAGAACATTATAAAATCTATTTTTTGAAACTTTTCATGTCATGCCTATTATCTGAAAATAAAAGTGTACGTCGAAAATGAAAATTATTTCAGGGAACGTAAAAAAAAAAACAAAGGAAGAGTCGCGACTTTAGAATACCTCAAATAGGTGACGTTCATACCTTTTGACTGACGTGCCATTGTAATTTATTATTTCGTTTTATGGAAAAGAAATAAAGGAGATTGGTTAATTGGCTAATAGGAGACGAGCTAAAGTTTGGTCAAGACAACGTCTGCCGGGTCCACCAGTAATAAATATTCTTGTTATTTTCGAGTCGGCAGCAAATCAAATGGTTCCAGCCTAAAACTGGGCCTTTCGGATACCGTCTTCCGTAGCCCACATCAGATCGTAACGCGTACAGTTAAAGGGGCAGTAGGGACACAAATCAAGGTGCTCCATAAGCTGGGAAGCTGTACTGTACCACCACTAAATTAGCGTCATCCAAGCATCCCCAAGAATCCCCACCAGAATAACCTATAATAATAAACCTATGTCGGAAGTCTATTGAGGGACTTCCACTTTCCGTTGGCCATGAGAACTCAGATCCATTAATAAAAAAAATATATCGTTCTTTTTTCAGCCACAGATCAAGCCATCCACCAGCAACAGTACGCGGCATACTACCAACAGTACATGGCACACATGCAAGCACAGGCCAATGTGCAGACCAACATACAGGCCAACATACAAGCCCTCCCAAGCAAGCAAACGGAGAAGAAGACAATCGTCACCAAGTCCACGGGACTCAGCCTCATGAAGAATTACAATACTGACAGCGACAGTGATGTCTCAGGTTTGTAAAAGAACATATATTCTTTTTAAGTTAGTTTTTCATCAGTGGCCGGCATTTTAGGCGATCGCTGGGTTAAGTACCACTTGCCACGACCGGGCGATATGTAGGTGACCCATGTGATTAGAGGTAGCGCCATGCTTGTAGCCGAATTGGGCCGGCGCGTCCGGGTACCAGCACCTCTTTCTTACATAAGATCGGCGTGAAGTGGCGGCAATTCTGTCACGTCAAGTGACGGTATTATTGTCGCGTTTCGTTCGGTGAGCCTTCCTGGTGGCCTAAACTCGTCATTAAAGGCCGGTAACGCATCTGCTAGCCTTCTGGTCGTACAGATGCCCATGGGCACTTAGCTGCCTGCTGCCTGCTCGTTTGCCCCACAATTATTGTTCCGATAGTTGTTTCCGTTAATGGTCTCATAGCAAAGAGCCTCGACCGTCATCTTAAGAGGCTCTCACTTGATGGTTGGATCAAAAGTCGGATACAGAAAGCGGTATTGCTTGAGACGGCACGTCTAGTGAGGAGGTTCCTCTCTCTGGACCCCTGACCACCGGTGGCTTGAGTCTTGCTCCGCTGCCGGTGGACATCTATTTTTTATATATTTTTAAATGTTTTTATTTTTATACTAATATTTTAAGATGTATTTAGAATAAGTGTATTGAATAAATGATACACCTTTAAAATTACCTAATAATATACATAATAATAATTGTTATTGGTATAATGTTCCTTTTATATTTAGAGTTATAGATGCAAGGATTGTCTCTATAAGAATTCCTGATGCGCTCGTCGTGTATTGCGCAAAATCCTCTCTTGGGCTCCTAGTATTAAACTACTTAGTAAGTCAATTTTTTTTATGTTTAGATTAGGTGGATAGTGAAATACAGATAGCGGGAGTCGCCGTATTGCTAGATACTAATGTTCCCTACAGCATTACACCGGATTCATTGTGTCAATAGCAAGATTACTTGTGGACAAGAGCTTCCTCTGCGACGAAAATAATTTTTGATATCCGGTCGAGTTGAAACACATGCATACTGTTGTTGTATGTTTGGAGATACAAGGGACCACTATTTGAGATTAGATGTAATTCAAATTATACGTTCCATTTCATATGTGCTATATCTTTATGTAAATATATCGATCTACTTCACGCCCAATTAGTTATTCTGTTCGCAAAACAACTCAAACAAAAACTGGTTGATGAGATGAGCTGATGTTATTGAGATGCTCGACTCGAATCTTAATCTAGCTGGCTATTGTCTCACTGAAAGCAAAAGCTTAGAGTTAACTACATTTTCTTACCTTATAACGATTATTGATAGAATATGATTATTCTGTAAGTTTTGGACGGCAAAGTCGTGTGGAAAGCCTAGTCGTGTAATAAATGGACCGTTTTATCGGCGCTAAATGAGTTAAACGTAACTCGATAAGACGTTTATTGCTAAGATTTAGCTCTCCAGTGAACACTAACTAGTTTTTGTGAGATTACGGCCCCTAATAGATGATTATGTTATGGAGACATTAGCGTGAGTAATAGGAGTAAGAAAATGTTCTTGATAGCTTGCTTTTGCCCGCGGCTGTGCTCCCGTTAATATAGAGATCGACTTTTAATATAGTAGGGACAAGAGCGAAGAACACATACAGCTTGAAGTACAGGAAAAAAAATCGAAAACCGTAAATTTGTAGTTCAATCACAAAAAAATGCGGTGACTTTGTCAAATTAAAAGAAATCTTGTGACAAGTATAAATCTTGAAATAACCTGGGAAATTTAGTATTACGTGCTGGTACGGAACCCTTAGTGCGCACTCGCACTTGCCCGATTTTTAAACCTATTCCTAGAAAACAGTACATTCTACACTATTTGTTAGTTACATAATTTAACTTTAAAAATATATACCATACCTTTGAGATAAGACGGGTTATGGATGTAGATAATCTGGGCTTATTTCAGTATTCGTACGTGGTAAAAAGTCTAGACTTACTCGCGATGTTTGTTGTGGAAGTATTATTAGCTTCTCCGACTCACTTCTGCCGCCTTTTGCAGCGTTAACTTTGCGAAACTACATTTCCTTGCTTTTGAAATAAGCGAGAAACCTCCGCACTTAAAATGCAGACTTTAGTATGCGTACAACAGTTAACGCGTCTCAACTCTTCTTTCTAAAGAATTATTTTCGTAAATTATTTGTTTAATAAGTTAAACAAAATCTGGGAGATTATCTTTTATGTTAATACGGCTACAACGATTTCCACGGGACTTTCATTTGAATTATTTTCTAGGAAATAAAATAAATAAATATATAGGACAATATGACACACGGACGTCTGTTCTTAAGGTAGACAACTTAATGCCTCTGTTATAAGTAACAGGCGCCTGTTATACACAAATATAAATATATTCATATGGATAATAAAGACAGACTCGAGGCGGGAATCGAACCCACGACTCCCGGAGCGAAAGGCAGGGTCGCTGCCCAGTGCGCCAACTAGCCAGTCAACTATCAGTATCAGTCAAATAATAGACTAATACGAATCCTCGCATAATCTTTAATCCTTAAAACTTACGAAGTACGCGAAAATCTTTTAAGATTTTATAGTTGAAATTTTTTAGTCGTTACGACAGATTTCATCAGATGTTTGGGCTTGCAAAAGGGACACTTCCACGGCCCGCCTTCCGGTCTATATTTAACTTGCAGCAGCTGGAAGGGGGAAACGGTAGCGGGGTCAGGTCGTCGCAAATCGGGGACCACGTCACCGCAGTTCAAATCGTTGTGTATCTTTTGTACGTTGTGTGTTGTTCTTTTTTTTCCAGTTTTCATGAAAAATATGTTTTTAAAAAGAACCTATATTATTATAACTGTTATTCGTGCGGGTTGTGCCTTAAATGCGCTGCCTTACAAATGGCCCGGCGGCCATGATTCGCGGCCTTCAGATGACCCAGCCGAGAGATAATATTTTTAGACTCTTTATCCGTTTCGTTCGTATTCACTACAAACTATATTTTCCTCCTTCCTTTTATTGTATTGTATGTGCCTTAATAACCTGTACATAACCTAAATATCAATAAAATTGAAGTGAGTGTCTGTAATTTTTGAAGAATAACAGGATATCTGTATATGTATTTAAGTTGTGATATTATTGATAACTTATTAATAGTAAAATTTTATACAACCTGTCTGTCTACATTTTTGTTTATCTTGCCGTTTGTTGGTTCCAGGTAATCTCCTACCAATGTTGAGGGGACTTTCACAGCTGATTTTGCAAGGAATGGAATACTTAGCTATGCTATAGCTTGATAAAAAAAACCCTCGAAATTTAATTAACGAGGGTGAAGTCGCGGGTTACAGCTGGTAATAAATGGATTCATACACCTCTTTAACCCAAAATAAGGTATTAAGGTTTTTTTTAATCACTACAATAACAATGATATCTATTACTGTTTATGTTCTCGAACAAATTATCTAGAGTGAAAATTATGTAATAATTAAATGTTATTACACGCATTTGATAAGCGTCAGTAGTTAGGCACGGATTTAAGTCAGCAAATCTTGACCTCTGACCCTAAGAGAGAAATACCACTGTTATAAGACACTCTAGGGCCGCTTCAAAACACGCGTTTACGGGTTGAAGACTATATCTATTCAAACAAATAAAATTGAAGTGTCTCTTTATAACGGATAATTTTTTTTTTCCAGCCCACCTTTTCGAAACGACAACTTGGTTCGCCTTTAAGTGTACCCAAAGGTAGTTTTTTCTATAAGAAACTTTTAGCGGGCAGTAATGAGTTTTTAGTCCTCTTTATAAGTGCGCCGCAATTATCTTTGCCGCGTACTTTATGAATTTGAAACATCTTAGTGTTCAGCGCCAAAGAAATTGAACGCAAATATTGTTTGAATAATGACTGGCTAGAACGACAGCCCTTAGTCGCGCCGCCAGATTCGGATATAATCTCAAACATGCAAAATACATATAAAGTCTTAAGCAATCTCTAAGTACTAAAAAAGGCCTACACTAGTGTACGCCGTAAACTAGTAAACGATCAGTTTACGTGAGTGAGATAGCACTATCTTCATCTCACTCCAGCAGGAGTTAGCTATCTCGCTCACTATGAACGTGTCGTCGACGGTCCGCGGTCAAAGACGTCGTTATGCCACTCTTCTTGTATCATCTGTTCGCAATAATAATATTACAATAAACTATGAGGCACCTTTCATTTTCTCATAATTGGTGATGAAAAGCTTGTTAATTTTACTTCATTCTTCAGTGACGTCATCTGAAAATCAGGGCCAAGAGTCCAGGTGATTTATCACAGGAACTCGGTATAAAATTCATTCTAAGTATACATTTTAATTGTTATTTCAGATATTAAGTTTTGTGTTTATTTTAATTTAAATTAAGATTGTAATCTGTGTTCTTAGAATGTATAAATGCTTATGAGTATGAGTAAAAGTAGAATGTATCACTCGGGCGCAACTATATTTTTGGCTGCAGCGACGTACTTTGAATCCTTCGCTACGTTAAGGATTCTACTAAAGAATCCCTAGCTATGCTCGGGATTCTACTCTAGAATCCCTCATTTCGCTCTGGCTTCAAAAATGCGCCCTCGCCGTAAATATACTATTTCTCTTATTACATTATTTTGCCTTTTTTCGCTTGCCCATTGTGGTTTTATTCTGTGCAATGTTCCTCGAAATTGAATAAAATGATTAAATCCGCAGCCTGAACAGTCGTCCACTAACAACCAGTGTTTCCGATTAACAGATTGGAAGATAGCATATCAGTAGATCGTATTAATCGTTGATTAGTAAACTTAAATTTTCCATAATGAAAAAAATCCTTGTAATTGTCAACTTGTTAAAAAAATAATTTAATCATATTAAATACCGATAGCAAAAAAAAAACACCTATGTAATAAATTAATTTACATATATAAATTATTTTTATTAACTGTGAAATTTCTTCGGGTGTATAGGTATTTTCGTCGTCATCCAATTTTTGTCACTGAATTAAATATACAAATTAAATAAAACACCTAAATTTTTATTAAAATATTAATGAGCTACTATTTGTCCGTGTACATTAAAAAAGGAGGAGGAGAGGAAGAGGAGTCTATGGCACCATAAGTGTGTCCTTATAACGCCATTGAGATACTGGTCCTACTACTGAACAGTGTTATTATGGGCCATAGAGTATAGACTTTTGCGTCGATTTAATAATGAGTATAGTCCTTAAGCCCTGGACCAATTTGGATAAAATACACGTGTATATTTCAAGAGCCTCGTAGTTTGTTTGCAGATAAATGCACACGTGTAATACATCGCTTAATTTAATAATTCAGAACTTGGCTAACCCATATCGGCTGCAATACGGGTTAAAAAATTACGAAAAATGTCGTACATTTCATGTTTATGGATCTCTTCACATCCTGGGTTATTCTGATGATTCTTTTATACTAGTAGTAAATCAGATATTAGTACCCTTCCAAGTCAATCCCATCGTGTAATGTATATACATGTTACGTTACATTACTGTATATACATGTTACGTCACGAAATTGACACCATTAGTTTAGATTTTTGTAGAGGTACAAAATATGAAATTCGTATGGCAGATATTTTAGGTTAAAACACTAAATTGGTTAAAAAGTTCCTTCACATACACAACATTTAAATCATAACCATAAATACGATCACATTGTATATTTACATAGACACATAATTTAAATTTTATCTTTTTATCTTTTACCTATAACAACTATTATTCATAATAAAAAGAATTGCAAATGTAACCAAATTAACTTTAAACGAAACGAAAGAGCTTGCTAATGCTTTATTTACATGCGCTTAATGAAAAACTAACAAGAATGTTTTAGCTTGAAATAGGGTAAATCGTATAGCAACTGCCCATCATGTCTTAAACGGTTATAACCTGCGAGATCTGCGAAAATTTGCAATATAATTTAAAAAGTTAAAAAAAATAACAACGAACCGCCTTTTACATATTTACATAGTCAATGTATTTCAGAAAATTATTAAAATAACTTCATTTTTTAAAATTGTATGATTTTGATTATAGGCTAAAATCATTTTATAATTTACTAATGGATTTATTATTAAATTTAATTGATTAAGAATTAATGACAGTAACTTATTAACCATAGCAATTGAAACGAAGGAATCCTTTACCCTAGTAAAGGTATTACCATTATTTATTCTTTATATTAATTCTAGGGAATTAAATAATGATCACTGTTAAATAAATAATGATCACAGTTAAAGTGGGCGATCACTGTATGATTTACCTTATAAAAAAAACAAACATTAAGCTCGGTTATTTTTGATAGTTTTTTTACGCATGTTATTAATAACTAAGCAGCAGAGCCAAAATTAATACACGAGTTAGAATTTCTAGCTGCCGAACTATTCGGATCCAACAATAAAACTAAGTATATACCTAATTTTGGCAAAAAAAATTGCGGTTTTGAAATTATGAGATGATTGCAGTAAACTTATTATAGTAAAGGTCCAATGAACTTGTAAATTATTAGGTACACTAACAGTAAAAGCTGTAATCATGACAAAAATAATAAATGAAGCGGTGTTCATGCCACCATACATACAGTATACGTCCTTCTGACCTCGCAGGCGGTGGGGGGTGTTCCTTCGGGCAAGAGTGAGGCAGATCACCACCATTCCCACAATGAAAACCACTACGGTGGCCAGGATCGGGACCAACACTACGGGCTCTAACCATGCCCTAACCCAGGGAGGGAGCTCCTTGTCACCGGCGTTACCGGGCAACGGGGCGATAGTACCTGCGCAGATTGTGAATACCTTTGTGGTGATGATCCCTGGCACCCCGGACCACGCATACAACCACGATCGCGATGATGATCACCAAAATTGCCGCCACCACGGGCACGATCAAGTTAAGGTGCGATAGAATGATCTTGAGCGTTTGTTCCGTGGTCAGAGATCCATCGCCGACTTCGCGGGCCGGTGCGATCGTACCTGAAATGCGAGCCTTGGGTGATTACACGGCAATGACTGAAGTTAGAGTTAAAATTTAAAAAAATAAAAGGGAAAATCTCCTAAGGCAATGCATTTCAGGTACATCTTATTTTTTTTACATAATAAATACACCTCACACGAGTGACATTCTTCATTTGACAGTTCCAGCTTATCGCAAATTATCGAAGAAGATCCTATTTTGAAATTGATGCGAAATTAAAACCAAGAAAGAATCTTTCTAAAGACTAAATAAAAACATTAATATTTTTTTTCCTACGGCATAAATGCATAAATAAAAGCTGTTTCTAAACAGCTGAAAAAAGAAAAATGTACATTGTCCAATATCAGGTGATATATGTATCTCTTTCTACAATATTTTACTTTATTTTGAATAGTCTGATTGCTTATCTAATTTCTGTATGAATATAAAGTTTATTATCCAATATATAAATCAATAATATCAATTAAGAAAACAAGTACTAAGTGCTAAGTGTGTATCAAGTATTAAGTGCTAAGTTATAAGTATGTATCAGCATCTCACCTCCAGTCATTGTTAATGTAGCGAATTCGTATTCGGCGACATACATTTTTTAAATTGATATGAGTACAATTAATATGTAATTGACACGGGAAAAGGTGTTAATTAATGCAAAAACTTCTTTATAGCAACTCTAATCTTTATCAACATTATAACCTGAGATAAAGTGTCGAGAGGAACGAAAATTGTTTAATCTTACAGATCGAGCGAGTGAAGCACCTGTTTTTGAAGTCGGTGCTGCGTCAGGACATCACCTGGTACGACTTGAACACGTCCGTGAACTTCGCCACCAAAGTCTCCGAGTAAGTTTTCCATATCGATGCGTTCGGCGCCTGAGCCGACGAAATGTCGTGTCATTATACGACTTTCCTTTCTTTCACGTGGCCAATTCTATACTTGTTTAAATAAAGTTGCACTAATTGCAATAAAGCTGCATAAGTATCGCCTAATCGAGCATAATCGTCGTTATTTTTAGCGACGTAGAGAAGTACCGCGAGGGCATCGGTGAGAAAGTGCCGATGTTCATCTACCTGGTGATGTCGTTCGTGTTCGCGGTCATCATCTCGTTCGCGTACGGCTGGGAGCTGACGCTCGTCATTTTGTCCTGCACGCCCATCATCATCATCACCACGGCGGTCGTGGCGAAGGTAAGTACGAGTGGCGATCAGTCCCGCTGGTGGGGTTCAACGGGGACGGACTGAATATATCAAAAGAGCTTGTAAAAGTCTAATTGAATAAAATATCATTTAAATTTGAATTTATAGTGTTAATGCTGCACGTACAATATGCGTGTTCTTCGGCTCCACGAGGTACCAACGCGGAACTCTAATTTTTAAGAATTTACTTAAAGCGTGCTGATGCGACTCCCGTTTAACTTAAAACTTAATACATATAATAATTAACAGCCGAGTTAAAGAAATCCTTTCCAAAATATTATCGCATCACTCTACATACTTTACTGCATACATCACGGGGAATTGTTTGGACTAGTAACGGCAGCTGCATTTCCCGAAACCGGGTCAAAACTCTAAATTTCACCTCCAACACCTCTATGTTCAAAAATCAATTCAAGCTCGCATATGCCATCTTAGTGGTGCAGTTGCTAGAAGTAAAAATATTTAAACACGTAGAATACGATAGCTTTGGAATACTTTCTAATAGATGGCGTTCGACGTTCGTACTAAACCTTTCGTCTGACAGAAGTCGGGTAAGACAAAGTCTGCCGGGACTGCTAAACGCTAGTACATATAAAACAGCGGGACCCGATTAATGTTCCTGTGTGATATTAGTCGTGAGGTTGTAGAGGTTGTTGGGGTTCCGGAGACGACGTCAGGTGGCAATGACAAACAGTATTATAAGCCTATTTTTATCTCAGTGAAATCCAAACTTTTACTGATATGATGTTTTTTGAACACACGCAGTTTCCTTAGCTTGTTTACGTTGGATTTCTATATGAAAATATTGTTTTATGAGTACAGACATTGTTCTGACTATTATTTACTACATTCTATTACATTATTCCCCGTTTCCGTTCCGTTCCATTTCCTTTTCGCTTTGCCATTCCTTTTTGATCATACAAACCTTATCCTAACAATAACGAACGCAACAAAAATGAATTTATCCAATTTAGTGCAGTCCATTTCAACGACTCATTTTTATTTGCAACTATAAATAGAGATGTAAGCTATTCTATCTTTCAAGTTGGATAAAATTTGATTAAAATTGCTTAAGTAGAGTCCATTGCATAAAAACAACGTGACGCGTAATTTATATATATTAAGATATATATACGCATCTTTCTGACTACATTTACAAAGTGCAGCATGCGTATATAGTCAAACGGTAGCTTCACTGTACCAGGTGCAATCTTCGCTGACGACGCAAGAGTTGAAGGCGTACAGCATAGCCGGCGTCATCGCCGAAGAAGTGCTGTCGTCTATACGGACCGTGGTCGCCTTCGGCGGCGAAGAGAAAGAAATCAAAAGGTAAAATAGAGCCTCCACTTTTCTGCGCGTTCCTCGACTACGAAATTATCTCAACTTTGGCGATCTCCAAAGCCAGAAACTCGTTATAGTAACCGTTCGCCCGCAGATACAGTGTCCGTCTCGAACCGGCGAAGAAGATGGGCGTCAAAAGAGGGGTGTTTTCCGGGATCGGCAGCGGCGTGATGTGGCTCATAATCTACGCCACTTACGCGCTGTCCTTCTGGTACGGCGTGGGACTCATCCTAGACAGCCGCAGCGAGGAAAGGCCCGTCTACACGCCGGCGGTCCTTATGATTGTAAGTGGCACGAGGTGGCCACCTCGTCCCAATCTTAAGTACTCGTATATCATATTGTAGCCCGTCGATACGACTACGTTTGTAAGCAGGGTTTCAAGTAAAACTATACGCTTTGGGAGGTCGTAGGATTGGTCGTATTATTTACCCGTCTTCGTACTGCACGGTGAGTTTGAATAGCGTCCGATTGCCGCTAAAAGTGCTGCTTGGCAACTTTCATTTGCTATGCTAGCTGATGTTATCTATTAGACTCTGAACTTGGAAATATTTGCACACACAGTGTTCAGAAAAAGACTTTATTTAACTTTCGCCCAAAAAATGGCCGCGCTGCAGCCCGTCGCCCACGAGTGGGCGGCCGCGCTCGTGGACCCGGACGCGGACATCGGTGAGCGATTCTGTTGCGAGCTCGTATTCAACTCGCAAAGTATGTTTGTTCGGCTGGAATCTTACATATCTATTTTGGAGCAAACGTAAAATGAGTCTAATGCTGGACTGGAGGGTAGGCGTAGAAACTCCATTATAAAATGATATAACCGTATCGAGCTCGGGCTCGTTTGATTCGTCTCAGCGAGTATTTTGTATTTGATGGTATCCAAGGTCTGATGATGAAGCTGATCGTTGGCTGTAGGAACTTCATTATAAAATGACATAACTAATTCCATCGAGTTTTGGCGTATATGGTTCGTCTTAACGAACACATTAATTTAAGACGGTATTCAGAATCCAATAACGAAGCTAGAAAATGGACGTGAAGAATTCGGTTGAAATTACACAATCGATTAATTATTATTATTATTTAATTCGTTTGAGTCGTTTCAAAATTATGCTAAAATCATTTAATGAAAAGTTTCAATTTTCATTCTAATTTTTCGGCTTTTAAAGTTGCATTGGAAATATATTATAGGTTTGAATGTGAGCTTAATTAAACAACAATACAACTCAACATATAAATTTTAAAATATTTTTAATTTGAATAAAACCGAGCAAGTGCGTGTCAGACTCGTGCACTGAGGATAACGTACAATATAACACTTTTGGGAGCGTAACCCTCAGTATTTGGTATTTATTTAAATTTTATATCTTTACACATTCCTGAGAAAAAGGGCCTTGACGGATAAACAGACACAAAAAAGACACTGATTTATTTATGCTACAAGTTATAATATTTTCTTGCTAAATTTCATGATTTTTGGCCAACCAGAAGTACAGTACAGTGAAGTGTTTATCGAAGGAATAAGGAAAACAAATTTAAATCACTGCTAGTCTGCGACCTAAGTTCTAATGTCTCTTTTACGACGATGTTCAATCTGTAGAATTATAGACTAAAAAATTGATATATTAATATCACTTCTATGGTGTACCTAATAGTCATCACGCAAATATTCTATCTATCGAGTATAGAACTATTGACAATGTAAACATTATTTATTCGCTGTTTTATATACAATTTATAAAACACAACGATAACTTGCACTTTTTCGTCATACCGCCATCTGTGATACGCAACGGAAAACTTAACATTCATTTTTAATTACGAAACGAAACGAAGATTTACTAACCAACTTTTATTAGGCAACCTTTTCTTCTTATTTAAAGATTAATTTTACTTTTATTTCTAAATTGTTATTTATAATAATAAATTAAACTAGTAGCTAAGTATTCAATTTATTCAATATTTTTGAACCACCCTGGGAGGGTATTACATCAATTTATAATTTACGTAAGTAGGTATGAGCTTAAGGTAAAGTTTTATTAGCGGACCCGGCACACGTATAACAACAAAAGAACGCCATCTATGAGTCGCTTACAACACCGCCCGTCGGTCACTGTGCCTGCACATTTTAAGTCTTATCTCATAATTTCGAAGATATTCGTTTTAGTAATATGCTGTAAAGGACAATTTTGATCTACATAAAATATGCAACGTATCTAACGTATTTAAATGGATAAGGATCAATACGGTATTCTTTACCGAGTGTCATTGCAAATGTATGGGAAATGTGATTTTAAGAGCCATATCTTTTCATTGCAAATACTTAGAGGATAGATTATTTCACAGTTTTAAGAGACTGTAGACTTTAATATTTACTATAAATTTCAATTTTATAATAATCAACGCGTTCCTTAGAAAGAGGCCCTTGGCGTACAAACAGACAGATTAACAAACAAACATTGATGCAACATTAAATTTATAGTTTTCGGATTTTTTCCTATATTTCTTTTATAATATTTAACTACCTGCCAAATTTCATGATTCTAGGTCAGTGGGAAATATCCTATAGGTTCTGGTTCACCTTGCAAATGTATGGGAAAAGTAACATAAACGCCGATATCTTTTGATTGTGTTTACTTGGAGGGTTGATTTTTTCACAACTTCAAGGGATCGCAGACTTGAGTATTTGGCATTAATTTCAAGTTTTTAGGTCTTTTCGTTCCTGAGAAAAAGGGTTTTGACAGACAGACAGACAGAAGAACAACGAAGTGATTTTATAAGGGTTCCTTTTTTCCTTTTGAGGTAAGGACCCCTAAAAATCATAGTTATCTTAGAATCATCCATATCTGGAAGTTTGAGAACTATCACCCAATGAATCTTCTCTTGCACATGTATAAATCGTTTACCGGGGTCATCTCGATTAGAAACTTGACAATTACTAACATAGGGAGAGC
>JANCMC010042790.1:0-31179 GCA_024363005.1 Charaxes varanes | reverse complement strand
TTATTTTTTGTTCATCGAAGGACCTTTTATGAAATACAGGTAAGTATTTTTAGATTTAATAATAATTTAGAGCTCTTGTATTTAAGTTAAACTTAAGATTTGATTTTTTTTCTAATAAACTGGGCGTTTTTACATTTCCCACTTCTCTTTTTGTGTTGTCGCCTCAAACAAAATGTACCCAGTTCTGTTTATAACCATTGAGATCACGACTGGCCATTGACAAAAGAACTTATAAAGCGCGAGTTATAAATATGTACTTAGGTTCTTTTTTCTACCCAAAACTTAAATAGGCTCCGAAAATTGGACTCCGTTCAAAAATATGTTTCTTTATGGGTTTATGTCTATATTTTATACGCCTATTTCCGACACCGCACTGGGGTAGATATTATACCATCTTGATGCTTGGCACCCTTCTAATATATGTGCTTCAATATCTTTCCTCCCACGTACGTGCAAGTTGTGGAATGATCCTTCCCCAGGGGATTTTTCTATAATATCGACGCTTTTTAAATGTGTGTGTATAGGCTTCTTCGAGGTAGGCAACGCGTCAGCACCTTTTCATGCTGCAGATGTCCATGGGCGACGGTAGCCACTTACAATCAGGTGGACTTTCTGCCCGTTTGCCTCCTTTTATTCTATATAAAAAACATGTCAAATTTTTGCATACTTATCTAACATTATCTTCATAGCCGTCCTCACATTCCCAGCAAACGAATTTATTCGACGGCCTCCAGGGATCTGTCCTATTTCAAACTAAAGATAAACGTTTCTTTTATCTTTCATATGGTGCTTCCAATTATTATTTTTTGTGTACCTTTTCGGAGATTACTTAGAACAAAGAGTAAGACGGACGAACAGGAAAAATATTACATTTATGAAAAACGAAAATTGTAGTAGTATTAAGCAAACTTCTGACCTGGGGAAGTCAGCGTCATGCTCTCGAAGACATGGTGGAAGACAGCTTCACAATAACCTATTTGGGACTCTGCTAGTTAGTGATGAGAGATAGCGGAAAATGACCTCTTCTTGCGAGGACGTTATATTACAGAAAGAGGCAAGGCAAGGACAGCAAGAGAACTCAGTCCTTTCAGGACGGCCGAATTAAGGAAGGAGCCAATCTTCAAACCACCCTCATCCGCCACAATTGTGGAGTATGAGCCGAAACGTCCTGGTTGAGTGTGAAAAGTATTCCTGAGGCGAGGTGAGGCGAGGCGTGGCATTGACCGACGAGTGCCATACTCCTAGCCAAGACTGTTTCTCATACACGTGCAAAATGTCGGTTGGAGTACGTAATAGCATTTCAAAAAAAAAAAAAAAAAGTATGAAGCAAACTTAAAGAGTATTATATATAGAAGGAATCAGGAAAAAGTAATTAATCGAGTTACTTTCGAAATTATACCTAGAGCTCCCCTAAATATAACTTAAACACATGTAAAAATTGAGAGTTACAAATGAACTCTACAAATTACCTTTTTAATAGTACACAAAACGACTCCCAAAATACCTTAAAATATATAAAATTACTATAATAAAAGCTACCAAATAACTCATGAATATAAATGCAGTCCTCAAACTTACCTAGCTCGGCTCAACTTTTGTTTTAATGAGTGCCAAAGGTAAGAGAAAAGTCAGCCCCGTGGGATCAAAGTATCCTTTAGTGCAACACAAAGCACTGCCAGGCTGAATAGTTTGCGAAATGAACCTGAAAATTCTTTGCTTTCTCAAGCAAAACAAGCTATCCTTTCCCTTTTTTATTCCGGACCAACTCCAGCATGAAGTATGTCAAACAAAAAGCCACTAGAGCACGTTCGTAAAATATTCAGGATATACAGGGAAACCTAGATTACTTTACATAAATAAAATAAGAAAATAGGTGCAATGCTGTAACAAAGTACAGCACTGTGCTGACTTTCTGTTGCGCCTTGATACCGATTCCCTTCGAAACCATAATCACATAACACTTGTAGACCCTATTTCCTGATATAGAGATGTCTCCTGAATGGTTTCTTTTCTAATAGACGTGACAACAGTAAACAGAAATCATTTGAATTATATATTTCAAATTGTTGACATAAAGTGACGTCATGAATTTGAATCCTTAAATTAAAGAGAATTTTAATTTTTTTTAACAAAAGTAGATACTGAGTAGATACTGTGAATATTATAAACCTATTTTTCAAAATTTGTCGTCATGCCTATTCTAGTTTAGTTCTCAACCAAGGCCAATGTCGACAGTCTCTTTTAAAATAAATATTAATTAATATAAAATGTGACAAAATTATTCTTAGGGTTAGCCTCATCATGTGGTAGTATACCGTAAATATACCGTATATTATGTCATGTTTAACCAGTTGTAATTCTGTCACAAAGTGATTTATGGCCAATTGTTACTAACATCTGATAATCGCCCCACTTAATTCTCTACACCACCGAATCCACCACCAAAGCACAGCACTACACTGACTTTCCGATGTGCCTCAACGCACGTTTCGCTTCGACATCAAAGCATCAGCAGGAGATAGACTCTACAAAGGTTATTCGTAAATTGACTTTACGAAAAAGAGATACTTTATGTCTTATTTAATAATTCGAATCTACTACGTGTGCAGTTGCTTATATAAGTCGGGAAATTATCTTTTAAAGTAACGCAATCGACATGAGCAGTGATCAGTCATAAAATTTAATTTTATACTTGTGCAACAAGGTCACTAATTTAGGCTAGTAAAGTATACACAACTAAGCAATGTAAGCCATGTTTAAAAAGAAAAATAACAACTTTTAAATCAGATATTTTATAAAAACCTTTAAATCTTTGTCTTCATTAGCCAAATGCTTTATCAGATCATCGACCATCTTCTCAGTTTGAATAGCCAACTGGAAGGAGGTTTCATTTGTACACATTTGTAATAACCCTGTTGCCGGAACAGCCACGTCTAAGTGAATGGTCTTAAGCACTCTAGCAATTAGAGGAACCATGCCATACTTTCTCATAGCTTCGCGATTTCTTTGAGAAGCGGACATTGACCACAGAGCCTTTGCCCCAGCACGTGTAATATCAAGATACTGCAGTTCGTCTAGATTCAGTTCTTCTCTTGGTGTAACTAGGTACCTGTAGTGTATTGGTAAAGGAGGGTAGCTGTTCATTAGAGTATAAATATAATGACATGCAGATGGACAGGGTCAGTCGTGTTACAAACGTGGTCTGGATAGCAACTGTGTAAGCATATTATGCTCAGGTTTAATATCACATGTGCATACATATTGCACATAGATGTGTTATCATTACAATGTATTTGTGAATCTCACAATCTTTATCGTCACAAACATCTTGTCTTTGAACTTTTGATTATTTACTAAGAACATCAATGGGACAATTATGTCATAAAAAAATTTTTATTGCTTAGATATTAAATTACAGACATACAAGAAATAGTTATCTGTTACTGTAACCAAAGACGTAAAATAGATATAACGGAATTGTTATTAGCTGTTTTAAATGCATAATTATTTTATAATTTAAAAAATGGAAGGACTCGGAATTAGTATCAAAACGAGCAATATAATAATACAATACTGACCTTTCTTTGATGTCAAGTAAATCTATTAATTTTGGAATGCCACCGAATTTTCTGCAAAACTTCCTACTCTTTCGGATTTTGCCTAAATTCGCGATGGTTTCTGCCGCAAGAATTTGCACATCCCTCGCCGGATCTGACAACAAACCAACCAGTAACGGGATAGCGCCTAAATCGGTTACCTTCTTCCTGATTTCAATATTCGGTGATATATCTTTCAAAACTGCTAGGCCTCCTAAAATGCAACACAAGTCTCTCGTTTCAAGTAGGTTCACCAGCAGTTCTAACCCGCCTATCTCTTGTATGGCTCGTTGGTTTACTTCTATAGTTAGATCGTGGTCTTTTAGACACGACAACGCGACCATTGTCGCAGTTTGGTTTCCGGCCTTCATGTACTTCACTAATTTTTGTATATGCCAATACTCTGGCGGTATTTCGGTAGATTTGATGAGATCCGCCCAGTTATCTTCTGACGACGAGGTCGATGATGGAGATGAAGCAGAAGTATCAGATCCCTCAGTCACCATCACGATTCGAGGAAGTCCCACTGTATCTTGACCTCCGTCGGCACTGAACGTCGATACATTATCATTTTCCGCCATTATTATGTTTAATTGTCTACTTACGTTAACGGAAAATGATCAATACTTCAAAATACTAAAATAAAATATCTAAATAGCTCTTTGATTCAGCAAAATTTGTTTATAATTAGATTCACGATTAAAATTGCACAGAATTCTATAAATTGTATACGATTTGTCAATACGGTTGCCATGACGCCAAGCAAGGAATATATTTATTATGCCGGAGCCAGACATAGCTCAAAGTGTTTGTACATTTTTGTCCTTGAAGTCTACAAAGTTCAACAAAACTTTGTGCAGTTACACAGTCCCCGGCCACACTACATGACCATTCAAATGAAGCTATGTCTGGCTCAGGCATTACGTAGACAATATAGCAATAGTTGTATAGCATAAGTAATCGCTTAAATTTTTCCTTATATACAATATGCATAGTAAATTATTAATTGTATTTTTATCCAGTTCGACGTATCAAGATTTCGTCTTCCTTGTACGAGCGACTGTTCACAAAAAAAAAAAAACATATTAAAAGTTAAATGCAATTATGAATTTACTCATCCGAGAACACAAATGCACACTTTCCACATTCAAAGTTTCCACATTTTTGTAGAAAAGTAACGCTTAACTTTAACAATAACAAGAAGCTTTAATTACATAATTAACAATTTTTCTTTTAATTTTTAACATTTTGGTAGATGGGGAGGAGAGAAAGGATGCGGATACTACTGTCACGGACGGTATAGGGTGAGTGACAATAGCAGCTAAAGTGCTCCGGGATCGCGTACCCGTAGTGGATCTGAACAGTTATCAAACAGATAAAGGAAGATCCACCCTCGGGGAGAAAAGCTAGTAATCCTACATATTTATTTTTCTAATATAAGCTCGATAGTAGTAAAAAATAAAGGAAGCAAAAACCCAAGAAACGACCGTCGTCTGCGGGAAAATAATTACCAGGTCAGCGTCGTAAGGCGTTATAAATGACCCAAAAAACATTTAATTAACATTTTGTTTTTAATACCGGAGGCTTTTAACATTTTGCGGGGAGGCGCGTTAAAAATTGGTCCAAAAAACCAACCGTATTTAATATTGCAATGCGACAGGCAACCAAATCGAAATATAAATGAGAAAGGTCGCCAGTCACAAAATCTCGAAAACCACGGGACGTACAAAGATTAAATTTAAGAAAGAGATAGCTTATGCTATGGTTATGAACCAATTTTTCAATAGGACCATATTAAGGATGTTAAATTCTATGCGGAGGAAGTTCCGAGATAGAGCTAGTCTATATTTTTATAAAACAAAGTTGTCTTACACAATTTATAACTCAAGAACGGCTGGACTGATTTTTATGGTCCTGAATTTCTTGGGTCCAATAAGACATCAACCTATTTTTGTCATAAGATAATAGAAAAGTATATATACTGCCTCATTCGTTTGTAATCTTATTGCATTACTTAATAAAACATTACGTGTAATAAAATTACGAATGTTATCTTTACAAAGAAAACCTCTCACGATGTCTGACACTTTAATTAAGAAAATAACAGAATGAGCTAGAAATAGGAAAGCTTTGTGTTACAATGACAAATTGCATTTCTGTAATATTAAATTAATAATTAGCACGGTACAGGGCTTTGTTGTCTGTGTGTATTACAAGAGCTGATGTTTTTAACTTTAAATGGAATATTATTTAATTGTGACAAAGACACAGATATAATACTTGTATTTTGTAAATGCAGAATGCGAGTACTATAACTGTCTCTTACAATTCTGCCTCGCGATATTGAGATTCTTGCAGATAAAGTTAAAGTTATCTGCGTATCTCAATGTCACGAGGAATTTTAGTGTATATATAGAGTTGGCAGAGAAAAGAGTTTACAAATAGAGCCATATCTTAAAGGCCAGTAATATATTTGTGACCTTCCATTATTGAAACTTTCCCCTTTCGCAGCGCTATTGAAAACACCATCTATAAAAATGGTCAAATGTAATTATTTTATAAACTAATTTAAAAAAAGTTATATAAATTTTTGTCGCTGATTTTCATGAATTTTCATGAATAACTTTTATATTTGGTTCTACTAGATAATCTCATTTGCAACAATACCTGTTAACTATTTTTTGTGTATCAGATAAACCATACAAACCATTTGAACCCCTTTTTCCAAGATGGCGGCCGAACAATATATACGTGTTGCAACCCCAAAAACTTAAATTTATCTTTAGACTGAAATATATCTAAAAAATAAAATTGCGTCCTCTAACAAATGTACGCTAAGTCCAAAAAAATGTTACATTTCAATGGACTATAAAGTTGACAGAGAAGAGAAGTTCCAAGTTAAGCCATTAACATATTTGCGACCTTCTATTACCGCACCTTGCCCCTTTCATACATACATATATCTTAAAACTTTGAGCTATTGACGTACCCACCAGTAACACAAGGTTTCCTTTTATTTGCTGGAGGAATTGATAAAGTACTCCAAGAATCTTCTTCTTCCTAGCGTTACCCCGGTTACATACGAGGGTCCGCTTAGATTGTCGAGGATGTGGCTGTGGAGCGAGTTAAGATGATCGACTGCCATCTGGCGCCATCCCTGGAACTCTCACAATCTAATATCGACTAATATCGCTCAGTAACATTAATCGGGACCCACTGTTTTACGTGCCTTCTGGAACACGGAGGAGGTCGGATATTTAAAAACCAGTATTTCGAATGGGTCACCAATCTATGACCCCATCGCATCAGAGGCTACTTAACCCAGCAATCTACTCAAACGCCGGCCATTGATTAAGGTTCACTTTTGTTCTCTAAAGTGTATGTCATGCCAAAAAACAATTTATTTAAATGAAAATGACAAACCATATATATGAACAAGGTCGCGATCACGAGCAAAGCTATTTGCCAAAATTAATATGTCTAGGTCAAGGTATCTAGGCCAGACTCTATTTAGCCACGTTTTAGACTATTTTGTCGCCATAACTGGAAGCTATTTTCGTCATTTTCCAATTAACTCCGCACGTTATGACAATTAACTCGCCCACTTGCAAGGAACCAGAACCGTCTCGAAGTTATCTAATCAAACTTTGACCCCATGAGTCTAAAAACAGGTTTCAGGCACACAAGCGTGCCGCACAGCAGGCACACGGACGCCTCCTTGGGCACCGCGCCGCACTGCAGGCACACGCGCTCGTGGTAGTACGTGAACAGGCGGTCGTAGTCGCGCGGCAGCGCCAGTAGTGCGGGTCCGCACCACGACACGTGCAGCGACCGGATCACGCGCTGCACCTGCGATACAACATTATTATTGTTATTTCTTCTCTTAATAATAAAAAATACAGATGTTTAAAAGTATGTTCACGTGTTCCGTATATAAATAGTCAACTTTCTCTTAATCTCACGTAGTAGTTAATTTATATTTAATGATCGTCATATATGATAATCAGATATCAGTCTTCGAGTATTGTGTCTCACCAGTCATCTTCTATGAGAAATAGATATCCACCGGCAGTGGGGTTTGTACTCAAGCAACCGGTGGTCAGGGCACCAGAGTGCTGTCTCCTAACTATTCGTGTCGTTTCAAGCAGTACTAACCTTTGTATCCAACCCTTGATTTAAACACGAAGCAAGTCTCATAAGAAGAGGGTCGAGACTATTCGCAATGAGGCAGTCTTATTACGTTCTAAAAATTCTGTCCCACTGCTGGACAAAGGCTCTTACCTATCCTCTTTCCATATGTCTATCTATAGCTAGGAGTTCTGCATGGGAGAAATCGTAGGTATTGCACTACTTTATGAATGGACAGACGGACGGATAGAGCGAAACTATAAGGGTTCCTAGTAGGACTACGGAACCCTAAAAAAATAGTAATACACTTACCGCTAGCTGTCCACCTGAGGAGGCCGCAGCCAGTTGTCTGGCCCAAGCTTTAGCCGCGCTGGCGACACCAGGCCACAGAGCTGCATCCGCGGTCACCACTTCTACGTCACCGACCAGCTCCAAGTAGCGCAGCAGGGAGGGGAACTCCTCATCTTCGCACTTGATGCGCGGCAATTCCCCGCCGTATATGTGCTTCCGAAGCAACGCTGCGATACGCAGGAACGGTACGACTAGTTCCTGAACCTGTAGGCAAATAGATCGCGTGTACTAGCTGTTTCCCACAACTTCGTTCGCATAAAAATTGCGAGATCCCTTAAATTTAACAAAAGGTCCGTTCTTAATGTCTACTAAATATAAGTTACCTCTACTTGCTTAATGTCATCTTTGTACGTCCCGGGGTTTTGGACATTAAGTGTTAGATGACCTTTTTTTTATATTCTTAATATTCAGAAAAATAAATGCATGTTTACAATAAATATTCAATAATTCATATTTATATCATTCAAATCAACCATCTTTATTTGAATATATTCAAATTCAAATTATTTAAAAGCAAGGTCGTAGTAGTTGCGTCGCAATATGCTGCTAATGTGAACAAAATTATTACAATGCAACCCTGTAACCCGCAACTTCGTCGGCATAACCCCTTTGCTCTTCTCTCAACGCCTAAATTTAAGGATAGCCAGTTATTGTTGTTATCCAAAAATAATGCTTCCATCAGACTTTCGACCCATACTGGCGCATTGCTAGTGACAAGCAAGTGGTTAACCACTTGGCACACTAATTAACAACTGACCTCCAACTCCACACTGTGCAGATCTGGCACTTGTTCTGCAGGGCCAGCCGCATCATCCTCAAGCAGGTGATGACCCGCCAATGCTGTCAGCAGCAGGCGTGCTGCTGATGCTAGGCCCGCACCAGCACCTTCCTCCCCCTGGAGGGCTTGCAGCGCAGCTGGTAGAGCGCCGGTGGCACACAGCTGATTGACTACTTGGTAATAGGTGAGAGCGTACAGCGCTCGCACAATGCAGGTGAAGAGCTCTGGTAATATGAAAAAAAAAAAACATTATTTATTTCTCACCACAACCTACAAATTGTTTCATTAATACTTTATATTCGATTAGTAAAGCTGGCAGACGTTGTCTTACCCGATACTTCAGCAAATTCGAGCAATCGGCTAATGCCAATTAACCAATCCCAAAACATAAAGGTCTTTTCAATAAAACGTGACACTGGCCGAATGTTGTAAGAAATAATACATGGCAAATATTTTACAAGGCACGTCAGTCAAAGTCTAGTACGAATGTCGTTCGTCTACTTGAAGTATACTGAAGTAGCAAACAGATCTGCAGTTTTTTTAGCATTTTTAAATAATCTTTCATTCTTTGCTTAAAGGCAAACCACTCCCTCTAGAGTTCTATCAAACTTTCAACTCCCTATTTCACCCCTATCAAATTTTAATCTTCCAACAAAACATACCCATATGGTCAACCGGACGTGCCTAAAGATGTTTTCATTTCAAAAATAAAAACTGCTTACGCGCATCCACGCGCGGAGCCAGAAGCAGGAAGTGCATCAGCAGCGCGGTGGGGTCGCGCAGCAGAAGCGGCACGGGGCGCGCGGGGGCAGCCCCGGAGAGCACCGGCGCCTGCGCAGGTCGGCGTGAAGTGTCGGCAATGCTGTCACGTCAAGTGATTGCATTGTTGTCGCGTTACGTTCGGTGTTGAGAGTTTCAAGTGGCCTACGCTTGTCCTTAAAGGCTGACAACGCATCTTCAAGTCATTTATGTAAACCGCCTGCTTGTTTGCCTCTTGTAACATAAAAAATATATATCATACGTAATCAACACTAGAATTTATAAGTTTGTTTCCTATGAAAGCCGAAATAAAAGATAGGCATCTGCGCAGGGACTCATGAATGAATCGCCCTTCTTATTTATTCACACATATCAATTTTTTTTATTATTGAATGATTAAATCCAATTTACCATAGGATAGTATTGGCGTTTTGTGGTTCACACCATACGACTAAAGAAATTGTAATATTTATTTTCCCTTAATTGCTATAGGTTTTTGCAAAATAACGTTTTAAATATGATCATTCATTTATTTATATTTAGCAATAATTAGATTTTTATCAAAATCAGGATCTATTTGCGATTTTCGTAAATATTTTGATCATAAACAAGTTACCTTCTTTTGAATTTTCTTTTGGATTTTTGAAAATGAAATCATTTGACTCTATTTCTTATAAAATTAGAGAGATCTCTCCTCCTGGTTTACGTAGATAAGATGTCGGTATATAAGTCTCTTTCCTGATTAAAATGAACCCAACATATATCAGTGACCTAAAAAGGTAAGCCACAGGTATTCTTAAAATTTATTTTACTGATAAATCTCCTAAGTATTTTCTTCACAGTAGTGTCTTTAATGCAAATAGAGAAAATAATCCAAGGAGATTGCGTAGAAGTCTTTGGGCAAGGTACAGACCTTCTGTCTCAGTACTAGAAAACTGGTTGAAAAAAAAGAAAGAAAACAAATAGAGAAGTGTGAGCTAAGTACATCTAAATCTACCTAAATGAATAGATTATAGAATCAGGAGTCAGTTTACGGGAATCCATAACATGACAAATAAATGTATCCTTTTTAACAAAAACACTTCCATTTTATAGTTGGTCAGAATTCTTTAATAGAACCTTACTAAATAAACTTTAGAATGTCCTTTCCGAAAGAAAGTTTATAAGGAACTTCTTGCCCCAAGCGAATGCAGAAGTATTTCTCAAGTCAGACTATGTTCAATGTTAGCAAGGAATTCAACTTAGTATTTTGATTCCTTTAAAACTCGCCGTTCGAAATCAGGGCATGTATATATGTTCTGTTTTTTTTTATAATTCTGTTTTTGTTTTATGTCGTTTACAGTGTTATTTTTATTTCTTTCTTTGATTGCATTTGCTCTACTCGTATGCTATTTTTACCTTTTATGAAAATAACGAAAATATAACAGCCAGCTAATGTTCCACCACTGGCTAAATCAAACCTTTTTTTATCTTTTTTGAAAATATTATTATTTAATTACGTAATTTGTTTACAACTGCAGTTCAGTTTTTTAAAAGCATATTTTAGTAGTGGCCAGCGGAGCTTGAAACTAGCACGAACCTTCTACTACTGAGTTATCGAGGTTGGCCTTAAATCTGCGGTCAGCAACGCATGTTCCGCGGGCCACATGTGGCCCGTGTCCCCTCTCTTTGTGGCCCGCGATTGTTTTGTAAATGGCAATGTCATTCTTATAAATAAATAATAATTGTATGACACGAGCACATTGTTTTCTCGTGATGAACTAACACTAAAAAATAAACAGCATATGTATGTACTAAGATTAAGCTTTTTTAATAATATCAACCTACGTGAATAGAACTAAACAGCTATTTCGAAATAATTATTTTACAAGTGCAGTCCGCCTACATATTATTAACGATGTGGCCCGCATACACCTCACTATTTAATTATATGGCCCTAGCCTGCCAAAAGGTTACCTCTGCTTTAAATTATCATATATCTATTGTTAAATTATTATATGCATATTTGCAAACTAAAACGTGTGTGTAATACAACACTATGATTTGAACCAGCAAATGGTCCAGTGTAATTATATCCGGGATAACGCCGAACGCTTAGGCCGAATGTGCCCCTTTACCGCTTGTACTACGCTCACGATTGCACGCTCTACTCAGACGGAACGTGACAATGACTCAGTCTTTTTCGTGCGTGCAGCCGGCGTCCATCGATGTAGAAGACTTTTACACGTCAATATAAATTTTCTAACGACTTAAAGACCTCATTTGTATATCAAGTCGTTTGTGATTTACTGTGTGCAAACCGCGTGAACAATGCGCGATGATATTGCCCATAAAAAGTAACGGAACGTAAAGGATAAAGGGCGAGAACAATAAAAGCAATCCCGAGTTATAAAAATCTAAAAGTTATTCCGTAGAATTCTTTCAACAAATGTAAAGTTGGCAGGTAGCAGGTGTGCTACCCATAACGACGAGGGTGATTTTTAGAACCAGTTATAAAATTCGACGATTCTGAAGTGACGAAATCGATGCGACAGTCGAAAAGGTGACCATATTTCTACGCCTCTAAAGTAAATTCTAGTTACGTAGGATTCTTGTGATTTCCATATTTGATGTATTAAAAAAGAAAACAAATGAATTCTCATCTCTGTGTAAGACAATTTTAATCAAATTATTTTCCGTTTTAATAACACGTCTTTAGTAAATATTTGAAAGTTTCGTACACATTTTCACATGCTCATTTTGATTGCACTTTCACAGATTTAGGCAAAAAAATGATACCAATCACAAAAAAGCCATTTGTGCAAGTTTTCCGTACATCAAATCGATTTATTTGTTGTATTACTAACTTACTCGTATCTTACAATATATGCATTTGACTAGATTTTTTTATAAACAGGGCCGGATTAACTCAATCAGGGTTAACCCTAGGCAATGCAATGCAATTAACCGACCCCGCGCCAGCAGTATTCCGAACTGCGCGATTTTCTAGAAACTTCTTACCTCGTACAATTCCTCAGTGCAATCAGTTGCCAGCTTCGGTATTTCTGAACGGGTACGACTTAGGGACCTTCAAGAAAAGAGGCGACGGCCCTTTTTATACTTGTTGGTGGTTATACTAAAACGATACCTATTAAATATAAAAGAAAAATCACTTTGCATATAGGAAAGTAAAAATTTGCACTAATATTTTCTCGCGCGAATAATTGATTTTGAAAAGTACCCTGCAAAATTGAATTTACGTAGAAAGTAATTAGCAGTTCATTGCACCATGTTGACAAAGTAAAAATTTAAACGAACTTATCGATAAAACGTCGCTGCGATTGCTAATGTTTCATGCACATACGATAAGCAGCAGACGTTTTTAGGCTAAGGAAATTACTGACCTTAGATATAAGCAATCAAGTGTCAACGTCGTTATCAGTTTTAATATAATATGCGGTGGATCCTATGGATCCTCTACAGATATGGAATAAGCTAATGATTCATAAAACTTAAAAGAGAATAAAAAAAGTGAATGAGTAAAGATAAAAGAGTTGCAAATAAACAACGTAGACGTTAAAAAACTTCATCGTCTCCATTTTAGGTACCAATCATGTGAGGATATTAAACGGAGGTTTTTCTATAAATAGAGGCAATTTTAAAGCCTTATCGCCTAACACCTTAAAAGACACAACAACTTAAATGCCTGTCTAAGTCTAATCAATTTAGACTAAATAAAATTGAGCACACAAATAATATGACACGATGATATATGGGGCAGAGACACGAATGACTACGAAAAATTCCATCCACCAACTCAGAGTAACTCAACGCACAATGGAGAGAGCGATTTTAAGCTTATCTTCGCTAGACAGAGTCCCCAATGCCGAAATTAGAAGAAGAGCTGGCGTAACCGACATTGCTCAAAGAGCTGCTGTGCACAAATGGGTTTGGGCAGGACACATTTGTCGAAGGGATGATAGGTGTTGGGGGCGGGAAAAATTGGTATGGCAATCACGCACAGGACATAGAAGCATCGACAAACCACCAGCACGATGGCGCGATCACATCGTGAAGGCAGCGGACAAGAAATGGATGCACTTGACGAACAGCACAAGTACATGGCTTGCTCATTAGGAGACCCTAGTCCAACCGTAGACGGAATCGGGCTGAGGATGACACAAATAAGTCCCGAATCCTTGAAATAAATACTAGTTTATCCAGAAAAGTATTCTGAACATCATAACAGAATCGATATTTCTTAATTAAAATTATTTAGATACACTTTTGAATGGAGCCATTTTGCTATATTATTCATAAAATGTTTCTGGACATAGTAGCTGCACAGGCCCGAGGTAGATTTTAGGATGAAGCGAGATTCAATTATGGCGCCCAATTTACTTGCCCTGTTTATATTTTTTAATATAAAATATGGGTAAAATTATCGCATATTAAGAGATCACGGAGCGGCCGCTCCATGAGCCCTATGTTGGGACCGGTCCAGCACACTAGTATTTAATCCAAAAGTTTAGATTAGATTTTGTGTCAATAACTAAACTAATCATAAAAATCGCACGTGGATTGCGAAAATAACAATAAAATCTGATTTCATATTATTTAAATAAATTCGTTCGGCATGACAACTGTAGACTGAATTCTTCCACCTTATTGTTCTAACGATATTTATCGCAGAATTTTATATAGTATGACGAATGTAGGAAGTTAAGGGTTTTTATGTAGAGAAGCAAACAATGCTTCATTTCAACTCTATATATATAATAAGCACTATTATATTTAAGTTTGCATTTATACATACACATTTTTTTTGTACATACACAATTTGCCTCGCACAATTTTTCTGTGGAATCAGTTACCGGCTTCGGTATTTCCGAACGGTTACGACTTAGGGACCTTCAAGAAAAGAGCATACTCATTTCTCAAAGGCCGGCAGATCTTTTGTACTCGCCCCGTCCCTTATTCCCTCAGCTACAGGGCCTCAAAAATCCAGACAAGAAGTTCCAGGATCGGCTGCAACCTGAAGGAACCGTAGTCTTCAAATGTCAGCCTCCCCCGATGGAATTTCACTCATTAAAGCGCAAACAACAACCTCCATAGGGTACTTTTCCAAAAATACATTCATTTTTGGAAAAGTACCCTATAAACTACCGCTTTGCCATATTTCAACATTGTACATCCCGCGGATTTCCAGTTGCCACGATACGTAACCTTTCGATACATTTTCAATACAAGAAGACAACGAATTTTGGCGCTGAGGGATTAAGAGTGTGTTACAATTAGTCAACATTTCAAACCTCATTAAGGTCGTTTCATCTCGGAATGAGGTCAGAGTTGAAGGGCACATGGAGATTGAAACATCTATTATGCAGAATGCATTTCGCGTCTACACAAATAAGTACAGCAAAATTGTAGAAACAGCGTGTTTAGAATACAGAGTCCATACTTGATGGTTTTATACCGCGTTATACTAGATGGCGTCACTGTTTCAATATCAGTAGAAACTGAGGGTACCTTCATTATATTTATTGATATCTAACGTCCAATTCTCTTCTCCCTATGGCTCTATCTCCACGTTTTTTAAACCTAGAATAAGAATCGAAGAACTGGTTATTATTCTAGGTCTTGAGAAGGTGTGGATTGAACACCACCATCATCATGATGAAAGCTATAAGAAGGATATCATTATAGGATATGATCAGATTGGAACTGGTTGGGTAGGGAAGATAACACGGGCAATGAAGGTACCACTTTATTAGTGTTAATAACACGTTAGAAATCGTTAGATAAATTGAAGGTTCCGCCACTTGCTACTTAATAATAAAAATTAAAGTGTCTGTTTGTAATGTCGAAATAAAATTCTTTTACTAAATTAACTTGAACCGAACTTGAAAAAAAATTCAATGCAAAAAGTTCCTAATGGCTAAGTTTATACTATAACTAGCTGTAATCCGCGATTTTATTTACGTAAATTCTGTGTTTTTTTCTTTTATTAATTTTGAGCGTTTTGATTTTTTTGCGAAAATTTGTTTTCGCGCCAAAAACTAGCGTTCTCCTAAGTCCTTCTCTAAGGTCTATTCTATCTCTATATCAAAATTCATCAAAAATTGCTGCAGCGGTTTAGGCGTGAAGAAGTTACAAAGTTACTTTAACATTTATAATATTAATATGGCTGGATTTTATTATTCTCACAATTATACTTTAAATATCATTTTCTCGATTTCAGCGGAGATATGTGTGCTTACGAAGTGGCTGCCTCTTAGACGCAATACAGTTTTGACGGTCAGAGTTATAAGTCATGCCCATTGGTGGCGTGCATTCGCTAGACAATATTATTATTAGCAAAGCACGTGGCAGCGAAAAGGTGCAACGGCATGCATCGAAATTAAAAAAAAAAATCAATCCTTTGTTGTGCATCATTACAATGGGCCAGAACTCCAATTTTTAATTTCGTATTCGAGTACTAGTACCATTCGAAAACGCGTGTACGCCGAAATTAATTAGTTCCATCAATCATTCGTGAATGGTGACACTTGGAGTCGGCCCACTGGTTTTTAAAGGAACACAGATAATGTATGTAACTTGATTCGTAGTTGCATTGTGCAACCAACCCTTCTAAATGAGGAGTTGATAAAAAGTTGGCTCACGCCCGAACGCGCTTGGGCGGAGACGCGGACACAATATTTTGAATTTGGATAACGGTTGTTTGTGTTTGGAAATGATCACTGTATCAAAAATTTCATTCATTCATTCATTTATTATTTTCTTAAAACAACTTTGAAAATTTTGGGATCTTTTTGATTTATTTTTTCCCATAGCTATTCTTAATTAAAATTTTGTTTCAATTACATACACAGAACTATAAAAATCATTAGGCCATCTTGTTATTTTAAAAGAACATTTAAAAATGTATTCCAATAACTAATCATAATACCAACACTTGATATGTCAAAAGTATCAACTTATTTTCTTCAAATAAGTACAAATCTATGCATACATTTAATCGCCCACAACTGGGCATTGGCCTTGTTTCGTTTTTCTCACTCTTCCCTATTTCTAGCGACCCGCATCCAGGGACTTTATTAAGTATTACTGGAAAAGTAGTTTTTGACATTTTATTTTTAAATAGCGGATCCGGCAGACGTTATCCTGCCCGAACGTTGGGTTACTTTTATGTATACTACATTCTAAAAGATTAAATGCCTATGATTTAATGAGGAATAGAAGCAATTCTCTTCCTTCGAACAAACCAGACAAAGAATAGCAACTAAACAACGGTAAACGGAAAAAGCAACAAAGTTTATATAGAACTACCCACACAACATTCTATTAATTATCCTATAATATTATTTCCGTTCCCGTTCCCATTCCCGTCCACGTTTCCGTTTCATTAGAAAGAATATTAATATAGTAGTAAGTATTCTAAATTTTTTTAATATTCCGCACAAGTTTTTTATTTTTGTTTTGTCATAAGAACCTTCTCCTGACAATAAAAAACACAACAAAAAAAGATTTAGTGAAATCGGTCCAGCATTTCAGGCGTGGTGCCGTGACCAAGAGAAATTGGGATTTATTTATATATGATCATGGATTTTACCGTTTTTGGATCGATTTTAGCGCATGGGTTTTTATGTTACATCAACCCCAGATAACGACTGGGAGCAAATCCAAAATGAAATTTTTCACAATTTTTTATCACCCTAAGGCGCGTGTACCATCACTGATGTCATACATCACAATCAAATTTGCATCTGTATAGATCAGGGGTGCCCAACTTTTAGAGGCGAGAACTTACAAATTATTTATAATTTATTAAATTATTTCCAGTTAAACTTAGAAGTCCTTTCTAGAACTTCACATTTTATACAGATTCATTCTGTTTCTTTTTAACTTTTAACTAAGAAATACTAAGTGATCTAAACAATCTCGTTCTTTGATTTAAGGAAATCAATAATACTTCTTTAGGTATAAAGCCGTTATGATATTCTGATCGACTTAATTGGCTGCCTCGACCGATAAAGTCAATTCTAATGTAGTTGTCTTTTAAAAACATGTCTAAAATTGTCTTTTGTTAAACAATTAATAAATGTTCTCTACGTCATCTAAGACATAGATTTAGTTTTTACGACCACTTAGTTAACTACCGATCTGTAATATCGGGTTTTAAAAAATCGTGTGCTTCTTTTAGGCAGGCAACATATAAGCATCTCTTATGTTGCAAATGTCCATGGACGACTTCCTGCTGCTGGACTTTTTGCCCGTTTGCCCTTTTTCTAATAAAAAAATGCTCGCTAATGGCATTCGAGTTGGCGACCCCTGGGTCCCGATATAGGTGATAGTTTGACTATGCCCGCCATCCATCACACACCAACGCGCGCCCTCCGATGACCTTTGCATGGAATTCATTGAAATTTATTCTATTTTGACGGATGTTGGTGGAAATGAATTGGGCGAGGGCAACATTGAAGACGCATAATTTTTGGAATCCATCTGCTATCTTTTTTAGGCTCCATGTGCACCCTTTTTCACGCTACACGTATTTATTATTTACTATAGACCTGGCAGACGTTGTCTTGCCCGAATTTTGGCTCGTCTGTTATTAGTAAACCAAACTTTTTTTTTTGCCATAAAACGTGACACTGGCCGTATGATTTAAGAAAGAATAAATTTAACACGTCCGACAAAATAATAATTTTAGCGAAAACGTGTGTAGTTTTTTTTTTTTTGTCAATAATCTTTTGACTTTTCCTGTCTGTCTTTTTCTTCTTTTAAACTTTCCCTGAAATAAGGGGAATAAAACAAAACAAACAAAATGAAAATATTTCAGCTGTTTCTTAGTTGTAGCAAGACTAAGGAGCAACGATTGATTTCTTTATAAATAAACAGAAACATTAAATTTACACAACCAATACTCAATCCATCTTGTCAAATTAGGGCGAGCAAAGCGAGCTCCAACACTATCCAATAACCTAAACATTTTTTGGTAGACTCTACTGAAAAACTATCAAGCCAATAGATTTGTACTTTAACATAGTAATTGACCTTCATATCTAGATTTGTCATATGTCAAAAAAATAATATAAAAAAATTGCCAAGAGCGTGCCAAGACACGTTTATATAGTGGGGTTTAGTATCTGATACGCAATAAACGTATTTGTTAAATAACTTCAAAAGTTGTTGTTCGATTTCGTACAAAAAAAATTCCTTATGAGTTTTTAGTATGTTCTATCAACATGGCAAATTTCAAATCTCTACTAAGTCTAATAGTTTGGAAATGATAGGGGAGGATCACCTTATGGGCAGACAGACGCACGGGTGGACGCCACAGAGCGAAATTATAAGGGTTCCTTGTAGTACTACGGAACTCTATAAAATGATATACGAAAAACTACGCGACCCTATCACAAAGCTTTTGCTAGTATATTACGAATACCTTAGGAAACTAACACGTGCTAAATCACAGCCGGTAACTAGTGAAGTTAAAAAAAAGATGTCAATTTACGAAGTAGAACGTACTCAAAAAAAGTCTATCGAATTTCTAACCATCTTCTTCTGTTAATGAACAGAAGTAAATTAAATAAACATAATACGAATGCAGGAGAAAGTTGTAGGAAATGCGTTTTGTTTAATTAAAAGTATTATTTGAGTGATACGAAACCGGAAAAGGAAATACACATTAATTTATAGGTTCATATTATTTTTAACAGTTACTAACTACGATAGAGTTTACAAAATAATTAATGAATGCTTCCTTTTAATAATTAATTAATACCGATATTGAACTAGTTCCCATCGGACAGTTATTTGATTTTTGGCGATTGGAAACCTCTTAAACTTAAAGTATAAAAGTTATTTGGCAAAGGCTTTCTTTTCTTATAAAATAGGGGGCAAACGGCCAGGTGGTCCTTAAGTGATTACCGACGCCCATGAACAACTGTAACACCAGAGGGCCGCAGATGCTTTGCCGGCTTTTAAATATGCTCTTTTTCTTTTTTATATAAATAAGAAGACAAAAAAGGCTGCCTTATATTAAGCAGTTACTGAAGTTCATTGACAAGTCATGACAAAGTCAAACAGATTCTTCAATTTTTGTCTTCTACCTGGCGTCATCCCGATCTAGTACCAGGGTCTGCGTAAATTGCAGAAGATGTGGCTGTGGGGCGAATTAAGATGATCAACTGACGTCTGACGTCATCCCCGTAACCTCACAACTAATAATATCACATTCAAAATATAACAAACTCACAACTAATATCGCTCACTGACATTAATCGGGACCCACTGTTTTAAGTTCCTTCCAAAATATGTAAACCAGTGTTAGAATGGGTCACCCATTTATCACCCAGCCGCAGTAAGAACTGCTAAACCTAGTAATCGACTATGCCGACCGTTGATTAATATACTTAATGTAGATATATATATTACACCAACATGTACCATGTTCTGTATCGAAGGAAATATATTTGTCATATTAGCTACTAATTCTTATTTTAATAATTTTTAAATATACGTAGTGTACGTAAAATGAAATTTAACGGAAGCAAATTTGTTTCGTATAGGTGTTGTAATAGTGTCCAAAATTGTTAGCGTTGATTTATTTACTAATATTTGTCACGCGCGCCATACCCACGAATATATTACAAACAAAAAGTGAGGAGAGCGTATATTTCTTATTGTAGCAACGTAAAACAACTCATTTGGCATAACAATGCGCCGGCGCTTCCTTTGTACGAAAACTGATTTGCATTGCGCCATTTGTTACTTTTGTTACTGTCCATTCTCCGAAATACGTACAGCTACTGCGTGTGTGTGTACTTAGCTTCGGAAATTTTAACTTTAATTTAGTACCGTTTCACGTATTTCATAAAATTAACCTTTAAAGAGAAAACAGAGGAACACAGGTCTTGCCCTATAAAGGTGAATTAAACGAAACGAACGTAGAGCTAGAGGTAGAACAACAGCATTTTTATTTATTTATTTCTTTACTTATATGAAGTATCTACAAAGTTAAATACAATTGGGATCTTCAACATATAGATAACTCCACTTACAGATAGTTATATATCATACGCAGATTATAAATACGTAAATTGATAACATAAAAATAAAAGAAAAACTAAAATTACAATTAGCAACTTGAAGAAAAATTTATACCCAGTCAGAAATAACAAAAAAATAATAATAATAAAATAAGAAGAACACATCTGAAACTGGTGCATCTTTATTAATTGGGAATTAATTGTTTTTAAGTTAGTCCTTAGTATATCGATGCTTTGGTCTTATTATAATGTACTTGATCCTGGTAGTAGGGAGTGAGAGAGTGAGAATCTTTGGTAGCATTCTTTCTCGATCTTATAGTGTAAACGAAAGCTGTCTCGAAGCAAAGAGTAAAAAACTAGAATAACAATTAGAATCTTTGTAAACACAGAACAACGAAAAGATGCTCTACGTCTGTTTAAACTAAATGAATTAGAGTAGGGGTAAAATGAGCGTCCACTCGTTTGATGTAATTCGGCCTTGAGACATGAAATGGGTTTGAGGAATACATTCGGGGCACCAGAGTTGAGTGTTCACGTGAGCCTCTGGTGTCCTATTCATGGTAAAAACCAGCACCACCCTCAACATCCGGGATCCGGGATTCTACTGAACGTCAGATACCCATTAAAACATGTGTATCTGACTGATGATTCAGTTAGCGAATCCACAAGTTCGTTGGCAAGTGGGTCTACTTGTTAACGGGCTAGTAATACGTCGCATTTTGTAGGGATAAAAAAAAAGAGAAATAAAAAGGAATTCGAGAAATAGATTTAGGGTCAAATCCACATTCAAATGGTGAACATTTTTCTCGGTCTAAATTAGATTTTTTAGAAATTAATAGATTAATGTCAGAAAGAAAGAAAGAAACTTTATTCAGGCATAAAAAACAACACTATATCTAAAAACTTAGGTCTACTGTAGTAGACCTAAGTTTTTAGATATAGTGTTGTTAATGTGTGCATACAAAGAAAAAAGTAAAAATCAGCTTCAATTAGAGTAAAAAATCTAAAGCTGATTTTCAGTAGCTCCTTTAGACAGACGACAACAACACATAATGACAATACGAATATAAAAAAACTACAGTAACAGAAATACACCAAAAATATAACATAACAGAATCCATTGGTTATATAATGTCACATAGTGATATTAGTTGTACGCAGAGATCGTGGCGGTTCCGAGGATGGCATCAGATGGCAATCGGTCATCTTAATTCACCCACAGCCACATCCTCTACAATCTAAGCGGAATCTGGTAATAGTCCGGGATAACGCTAGGAAGTACGGGATAACGCCGGGATAACGCTAGTAACGCTAATAAAACATCCATATCTACAGATATGAGTATGCTATAGGTATGAGTATGACTTACCGATCTTCAGAAACGTTAATAACTTCTGGAATAGTGTAGTTATATTGACATCCCATAGTGGTTAGAGATTTATGAGGGTGGACAATAAGACCACGCGCGATGGCCATCTGCGCTGATAGACACCACCAAGCCATACAAGAAAGACCAGCTAATCCACCCACTAATGCTCCCTGAAAGATATAACCAGTCACATTACACAAATATATAAATATATTAAACAATAAACAAAGTAAAGATATTATGACTGATGAATAAAATCGCACATGATACTTTAAAAAATGTGTATATTTTTTTAATATGGGATTAAAGATCTTTTCAATACCTATCCGGTGATTGATCTCTAGTCATATTAAAAAAAAAAAGATATTTTTTAAATACAAAAAATAATGCTCCAATGTGCGATTTCACCGCGCCCGAGTGTAGTTACCGTCGCATCAACCCATGGTATTAAAATTCCCATGGAGAAGACACCCAATTGCGGTCCCATCGTCATAGCCTCTAATGTCATTGTAAGTTGCAGAATAGTTCCCATCTTCTCCACGACGAAAACTAGACCTGAAAAATTATAAATTTATAGTAATGTAGACTGCTGAAAGGACAATAAAATTGTTATTTTTTCAGTCGGTAACATACATATACAGAACAGCACATACAGAAAAAGAGGTACAAAAAGTAAGTAATGAGAAATGTCATCGTTTACCTAAACAAAGAGCTCCTAGAAATATCACAACACTTTTTAAAAGCCAATTTATTTGCCTTTCAGAAAGTCCCTTCTTGTAAAACGGCTTACAGAAATCTTCTAAAACCACAGCCGACATTGAGTTTAAGCTCGTTGATAGGGAGCTAAAATAAAACAGTTAATGGATATGATTTTATTGTTTAATTAATTTATCTAATATGTAAAATTTTCGTGTCACAATGTGTGTTGCCAACCTCCTCCGAAACGGCCTGACCGATTCTTATGAATTTTATTGTATATATTATGTGCACCACACATATTATGTGCAAACAGCGTCCAATCCAAAATTACAATTGGGCAGTGGGCTGGACATGTCTGCCGCATGTTGGACGGTCTTTTGGCCAAAATCTACACTTTATGGACCCCAAATCAAAAATGATCTATCAGCAGACCAAGAATGATACGAAGGAATGCCTTGGATCGTTATACTTAAGATTAGCAATTCAAAGCCTTAGACAGAACTAATGGAAAAAGGGTAGGGAGGCCTTTGCCCTGCAGTGGAAAAAATAGGTTCTAAATAATAATAATAATTATTATGTGCTCCTACCAAATGTAGTTCTGAAAATCAGTCGTAAACTATCATAAGTGATAAAGGTGGCTCACGTAGACAAAGTAGCGGGGTACAGCTAGTAAAATATAAGCTATTTATCTACCTCAAAGCTGCACTGAAGATACCAGCAACAAAAACTCCAGGTAGACCTGGTATGTCACCAAGTACATCCATCACAAGTAGCGGTAACAATTGATCCTTGGCTTTGGCTAGCTAAAAATAAAATAAAGCACACTAACAATAAAATTCAAAAAGATATATTTCCCCCCCCCCCTTTTTAATATGTGTAATCAACCAATAAAAATGTTTTGTCAAAAATCCTTGATACAAGATTTAATTTTATAAACGTATATGTAATCAGGACAGGTGTCGAAGAAAAAAATTTATAATTTCTTATGCAATTTAAATTTACTGACAGATGATTTTATATATTATATTTGACTAATTAATTAAATTAAGCACACTCTTAATAGTAATTTTTCTTTTAATTTACTATTAATTTTAATGTTTGGAACATATTTGGTAGGCATGTCAATTTGCTTAAAAATGTATTAATGATGAGATCTTTGTTATGCGCATCCCTTATGGCAAAACAATAAGGCGTTATTATATATGAACCGTTTCAAAATTAATGACTTAGCATCTTTTTTTATGGAATAAATTATTTTTCATTTCCTCCACCTAGGAAAAATGCATTTTTTCTTAAATCGTTTAATCATAGTATAATTAAAACATTACACACTTGTGTGTAATGCTGTAAACATCTCTTATGCATCTACTAAGTAGAATCTACTTTATACTTCTCGACCGTCAAAACGTAATTATAGCGGGCCACATACTATCCACGTCGACAGACGTCCGGCGGACCGGAGTTGGCCCACGGGCCGTACTTTTCCCATCGCTGACCTTAAGTAATTAAACTTATATAAATACTAGTGAGCCACCCCGAGCCGTCTCACGGGCACAATGTAGATATGCATACACATAAAAATCTTCCCCTTGAATCACAATGTTAACATTAATATCCGTTGCGTAGTTCAAGTAGAATAGCAACTTAATTTTATACTACGTAAATATTACATTAAGATTAAATTGCTAAGATTGAATTAAAATTGGATAAGTTTCTCATGACCTGGATGATGGATGACATTGAAATTTTTTTTTTTAGATCCGTTCGAAACCCAAAATAGGGTGAAATATTTGACAGCAGCAGAAAAAGAATACTTTCACAACCAGCTCCAGCAGTTGCTGAGTTGTCGGGGACCGTCGTGTAGACGTTTCTCACATTCTAATTTAGCTGGTAAGTACTTGAGAATTTTTCGATCCTTCCTACCGTATACGTAGGTAGCAATATTTAATACTATGATAAATGTTCCTGCCATCATCCTATTCTTTCCTCCCAACACAATTGTAGACAGTCTATCTCTTTCTCTCTTTACGTCTTTTCTTTCGTGTTTGTCTTTTTTTATAAAATAAGTATTTATATAATTATCTCAACAGGTAGTAATGAGGACCTGAGCAGACGATACGAAGATGATCATCTTATGTATAGAGGGGAGCCGCTTAATGGATATAGCGAAAGGTATTTATGGTATATAATAATGAAATGGTCATCTACCGCTCTTACGCCGGAGCCAAACATAGTTCCAAGTCTTTGTACATTTTTTCCTTACAGACAACAAAGTTCTACAGCGCACAGTCAGTTGCGCAGCTGCACAAAGTCCTCGGCCACACTACATGATCATTCAAATGAAGCTATGTCTGGCTCCGGCATTATGCTGAGAATTTCTAAAATTTTTAAACTTTCCTACATATATACAACAAGTTGAAACCCGAGACTTTGCCTGCGTGATTTTGTTAAATTTTGAGGGTTTTTTGTTTGAAACCCCAAATATTTAATTCTAAAATTAAAGTAGTCTATGTTATTTCTTGTAACGTTAGCTATCAGCCAGTGAAATTTCCGCTAAAATCGGTCCAGCCCTTTCGGAGGTTACCCGGAAAAAACAAACAGATAGACAAAAATATTTTTATTTGTGTTCTTTGTTATAGGGCTGGGGTATATAGTAATATGCAATTAGGATACGAATTTAATTTTGACGTTACAAACAGACACTCCTATTTACATGTATACCACATAATACCACCATAAGGTTCACAATGTGGCATGATTTTTGCCTATAAATTCAATAAGTGTTTTTTATAGGTCATGGAGATGGAGTGGCTATGGTCGTCGATACGCAAGAGCAAGGGAGCTACATCGGCGTCGACATACGATGGCGTTCTAGTCTATTTAAATTATTGTAATTGGAGTGTTATACGTGGAAATAAATTATTAGTAGTCAGATGTAAAGTTGGCTTCAAGGAAATCAGGTGTCTCGTATAATATAGTAGGGCACAAACTTGGTAATGTGACTCAAAATCCCGCGTATAGAATACGCTATACTAGGATCAAACCATTATTTGACGTAAGATATAAATGTTCAATAATTCCATAACTATTGTCTATGATGCAATTATTAATTTTGCATTTTTCAAGATTGATTCAGATAAAGACCTAGTAACATTTAAAGTGCTGCTAAAAGAAAGTAATTTTTTAAATAAGGAGGATATTCTGATTCAGTTCTGGACTCGTCGGCATGAGTGAAAATCACGAAATAGAACGAGTTCTTATACAATTAAACACTTATCAGAGAGCTGATTTGAGAAACGTTAAATTCGGCTCAATTATCACAACCATTGCCAGCTTTACTTTAGGAAAAGTTAATAGTAGAACTGTATAATAATTATAAAATAATTTTTACAAAATTGACAAATTGTTGCATAATGGTGAGATTCAATACCTACTATTCTAGTATTTACTTGCAAATTCATTGTAGGCCTTCGTATATTAGTTCTTTATTTGGTGCGACAAAAGCTGTAGTACCAATAGTCACTTGTCTTTTTAAGGCACCATCTTTAAAAACGTTGTTTAGAGGGCAAATATAGATATAAATTTCGAGATTTTTCAAAATTTGCTTAGATTTAGCTTGTGATCATAGGATCTTCGTAATAAAACGGAGAAACTGACTGAGATACCTGTTCAGGTATAAGTAAAAGTATAAAAGAAATTTCACGGAATAATACTTAAAAAAAACTTTTATTTAAATGCACGAAAAAGAACTGGTAACGTTATTACGCAATTTTTATGATATGGAAACTTATCGTGAGATTTAATTGATTTTAGGTTAACTACGTATTACGTAGAGTGTATAGTCGGTTTACGGAGATGATTTTACGTGGTAACGCCTAACGCTTAGGCCGATCGTGCCTCTTTATCGCTTGTCCGCGCTTTCGCTTGCTCGTCCGGCTCAGGCGGAACGTGACAATGAGTCATGCTCTTTCGTGCATGCAACCAGCGTTCATCGATATATGACATTATGACATCAAAAATAAGATTCGCGGATATTAGTCCTACGGTTACTTGCCTTACTGGTGGCACTCTACTCTTCCCAGCTCTGCCTCCCTATTATAAAGCACCCTTTCTGCACTTTCCTTTGGCAAATTATTTAATCCTCAAAATCTAGATTTTTAGTTACATTTTTGGACATAACGGATAAACGGTTACATCGTTCTGTATTTATTCTCTATATACGCCATCTTGAAAAATAAATGCTAAACAGGTAGTACTTAGTTAGGCTAAATACATTTTTAAATAGATTGAATTGAAATGGTTTTATTAATTGCAGGATTCGCAGGACTGCAAACCTTACGATCTGTTTAATGTTATAAAATTATAGATTTTTCGCATTATTGTCTATTTTTGACTTAGATTTGATTTAGCTGGTGCCCCTGGAACCCACGGTGCCCTGGACTGGAGCCCAAAAATATATATGACAGATCCGGCCCTGTGTACTGCATACCTTTTCTTTAAAAAAAATTAATAAGAATACTTTTTAGATATGTCTAATATTCCCTTTTCCCCTCCTACAAAGCTTAAATTAAAAGTTTGTAGCTGCGGCAATAGCTCAACGGTTGGTGGAGTTTGAACCGGGCACCTTGCGGATTTTTGTCCATACCATATATCGTTGAGCTATTGAGGCTCTAAATGCTTTGATACTGGTTTGCCTAGAATTCCTGCCTTAACTCCGACTCCGTTTAAAAACTGAATATATTACTGGAAGCTAATACAAAGCTTTAAATATATTAAATTAAACGCACAACTGTAAAACAGGCTTTATGGTTTTTTCCTCCTAATGATGTCAGAAATATAGTATTTCACTCTCGAAACCCAATACCGAAATTTACAGTCTTAAATCTTTTAGTACCCAATGTGAGCGGAGCGGGCGCCTACGATTCGGACCAGGCCTTCATGAATTTTTAATACTCAACAGATGTTTGCAAGCTCAGTTGCCTGTATGACCATTTCAACTTGATCTCTTCGCATTAACATTTCACGTAGAAAAGAGTTCTGGTAGTTTATTTACAGAAGCTACTGGGTAATATTAGACATGCTTGTTCCTAAAATTATTCCTGAAGATTGCAGTAGGCTAGGGTGTAATAAGTTTTACGTTAGAATATTGTTTAATAACATTTGGAACACTTTTTTATATGTTACAAGAGGCCAACGAACTGGCAGCAGGCAGCCAAGTGCATACCGACGCTCATGGACATCTGCACGACCAGGAGGCAAGCAAATGCGTTGCCGGCCTTTAATGACGAGTTTTGGCCACCGGGAAGTCTCACAAACCGAACGAAACGCGACAACAATAGCATCACATGACCCAACAGCATTGCCGTCATAAGAAAGAGGTTCTGGTATCCGGACGCGCCGGCCCAATTTGGCTACAAGCTTGGCGCTACCTCTAATAAAACACTTTTTATGTATGTCTAATATTTCCAAACCCTTACTAAGTTGAAATTAAAAGCTTGCGTCAGGAGTGGATGCAACAATACCCCAGCGATGTCGGGATATGAACCAGCTCTTATACATTTAAGCTATTGCGGCTCAATCGTTCACTTCATTGATTCATTGATTATATGCAAGTCTATCGGCTTAAATGGCTGCGTCAGGCGTGTTTCCATAAAAACCGTACAAGCACTATAAAATATCTTAAATGATACAAAACACGTACGTACCCGTTGTGGTTAAACGGTAACAAAAAAACGACGAAGGTCTTATAAAAGTCAATATCATAAAATAACAAGACGATATGACAACCTATAAAATTTTTATTGAAACTCCTCTGTATTGTTTTGTAAAAAAGTGACGGTTTACCAATGGTAAATATTTGAAGTAACTAGTATCGATATGCATAAAATACTAAACTACTTTGCTGAAATCCGCGAATGAGTATGAGGGAAAATCGGTGTAATGCCGCAACCCGAAAGCTACACCACCGAATCTGCCACCAAAGCACAGCACTACACTGACTTTCCAATGTGCCTCAACGCACGTTTCGCTTCGACACCGAAGTTTTTGTAAGATTTGAAATTTGTCCTAAAGTTGGGAATACTTTTACCTAATAATATCATTACAATTTTGTTATAAAGTTTCCAACTTGATTAACAGGACTAATTATTGTCATTAAATATTCTGAAGAAATAAAATAATTAAAATCTGGAAAAAAAAGGAATTTTTGTTTGTATTATTATGTAATAACTGTGAATCCCCTACTTATAATGTCAAAGTTTGGGAGTTTTGTTACCTTTTTGATGCATCTCAGTATACATACATAAATGTATTATTAATAAACCAATGCAATGGATCTGTAACCCCCATGGTCAAAATCCATGGAATGCTAAAAAATTCATCATTAAACAAAGTGCTTAATAATAAATTTACACTTTGCTAACATAAGACACTATTAAATTCCATCATTTTCCAATTTTCAGGATGTATGAAGACTTCAGTCGTGACACATTTGATGAAAGAAGGTACTAATTATTTATATCTAAGTAACTTTGTATCTAGCATAAATTCAAATGACATTTAATTCAATTAGACTTTTACAAGCTCTTTTGACAGTCGTAACTAGGAGCCCCTACATCTAACAAAATGTCACAACAAATATGGTACCTGGGATTCTAATTGCTTCTTAAAGTGTCAGGAAGATAAATATATAAAGAGTGAGATAAATAAAAATAATAATAAAAAAGCTGTTTTTCAAGGTTGGGAAATATGGATTCCATCAGGATTCTAGATTCAGTTAGAACTGACTTTGGAGATGTAATGTGACCTATTTAAAAATTTACATTGAACTTACCTTCTAATATAAGTAACCAGATTTTTATAGAGTTACAATGGTTAATAGAATTTTAACCTGTTAATTAATTGTTTACCAGTAGGGTTCATTCATTTTGTATGACAATGATAATCCTGATGCTAAAAGCATTCAATACTGAAAACCAAGCATGATACTTTTCCGTGTAGACCTTAATTATATGCTCTGTAATGACAAAAATGGAAACAGCTGTTTCACGAATTTTTAGTGTCAATTAACTCAGTGTAACAGCTGACTGCTTTTTCATAATTTAAAATTTAATGACATATTATCGGTAGAACTAATAGATAAATTCTGCTGTCACTATGTATGTTCCCAGTCAACTCCTTACCAAGTCAGCCAATATTAATGAAAGTTGGCATTTATGTATAATTTGATTCAACTTGAGAAATAGTATAGTTTTTATTTAGATTAATGGCCTTTTTTTAAATCACTCCCTAATCACTCGGGCTCAGTAACTAAGTCATAAAATTGACAACAAATCAAAAATAAATCTGGATCTTAAAACTACTAAAATTTGTAGGATTGTCTGTTGGACTATTAGTATTGTCTTTTTTAAGGATTTTTTCGAGGTTTCCTGAAGATTTCGTTCTTCTAGATAGATTTCTTCAATAAGCATTCTTTTGCCTACCGTTATCCCTGTATATTCCGGGTCTGCGTCCAAGTCCCCTAGAAATTGCAGATGTTGCTGTGAGGTGAGTTAATATGACTGACCGCGGTCTGACAGCATCCCTGGCAATCCTACTATCTCCTCACTAGTTTCACTCATTGATATTAATCGAGACCTACGATTTTACGTGCTTTCCGAAACGATAAGTATGTCGGAAATTTTAAAACAAGTGTTAGAATGGCTCGCCCATCTATCACCCAGCTGCCATAAGAACTGCTTAAACTTGCGATCGACTCAAATGCTGACCACTGATTAATCTACAACCTCCTCAGCTTTTAAATTGTTAGACATATGGTTTGAAATAGAATATTATAAAATAAGGAATAAATAATGTCATTTTCAGGCCCGGAATGCGCGGCCCATCTCCGTCCAGAAGATATGCGCCTTATTAACATTAGCTTTAAGTTTTGTATTACTTAATTCGGGTTGTTGCATTATTTGACGGACCCACCAACCAATGTGGGCAATAACTGACTGCAAATGAACGGTTTGCACATAATATAGATAGCGTTTTGTATGTTTGCGGGTATTTGATGATAATTATATATGAAGTGTAAATAGGTTAACAATAAAGTCAATTTTTAAGTGCGTATCTTGTTTTATTTTTAGCCCAGTCGGGTCAGCTCAAAAAAGGAGGTAACCGGGAAAAATTCCCGACAGAATTTTATTGCTAAAATTGGGGAGGGGGGTCTTTAATAGTCTAAAAATGTAAAGAACCAAAGTTGTGGGAAATTTAATTTTCTACAACTTTGATCTCAACTATTTAAAACTAAATGAGAAAAAAAGGTAACATCTGCCTGTCTCCTATTTAGGACTATTCCTGTAACTTTAAGTTACAGGAATGAATGGAAATTGCGGATTATAATACTTTTTAGGACACAGATCTGGAAGAAAATGAAACTTGGATTAGGCAAACTGGGGATACTATGTAAAAGTAAACTCGCCT
>JANCMC010042778.1:0-19038 GCA_024363005.1 Charaxes varanes | reverse complement strand
CACAATGGCTTGACAAGATTAAAAGAATTATGGACTCACTTTATTGCTAAAGGTTAATTTTTTTATTAACCTTTTTTTGGTAGAGGAATTTCATAATGATAAATAGCTAAATAAATAGCTAGCGAAAATCTGAGCTTCTGGCGTAGTTTCTGACATAATCTTTTTTCATTATATTATTTTTTTGATAGATCTTGATATGAAATGAAATTACTATGTTAAAGCACAAATCTATAAGCGTGATAGTTCTTCAGTAAAGTGTATCAAAAAACTGCTCAGGTAGTGTTAGAGCTCACTTTACTCAACCTAATGACTTTAATTAATTAATAATTATAACATTATTTAATTAATTAACGAATGGTCTTATGTATCATTGAGCTCGTATACATATAGGGTTGTGGAGTGATGATTCCCTATCAAATGCTATTCATTTATGCTTACGATTTCACGACGATACATAATAATTTGTTTATTCATCTGCCAGATGTATCGCGACCGGTAACTTTTATAAAAAGCAACAGGTAATTTTAGACATACAGCTGACCACAGATCACAGAAATAGTATGATCTGTGGAGCTGACCTTAGTAGTGCTTCACGCAAGTAAAATCGTAGGTCATCATAAAACATGCTCTATTTATTAACTTCTCACATTATATAAAGGCATAATTATAAAAACTCATGAGCCGCCAATAGTTTTATCGCATCGGAAGCACTTATCAGCCATTGGGCCATTATTACACGCAAACAGGAAAAAAAAAACGGAGCACATGGCGATATATATGCTTGAGCACGTGTAATTAATATGGCACATGATATGACTCGTGTATATAATATTTTTTATAATCTCTGTAAAAAAACACAGATTACACAGGTAATTACAAGACATTAACAGTTTTTTTACATAGACGGTTGTCTGTTGCAAAGGTATCTTGATGCTTCAAGTTAAATATATGTACATGTTTACATAGATCATTTTGATATAACTAGCGAATAATTTTAATTCTTTGCACAACAATAGTGTTACATACATATATTTGACACTTCATATATATGTATGTAACACTTTAAAATCGCGATCATTCTTGATCATCATTCGTGATAAATCGTCACTAGTCGTTGACGAGATAATTAGTTTGTATCTGTGACATTTTTCGAACCGCGTTGTTTAATTAATTGCTTTTTGGTTAAATTATTGTGAAAACGTTATGTTAAGCGTTATTTTGTAACTGGTTATTTATTTTTTAAATGAAAATAAGATCGAACCTGCAAGAGTATAATGTATTCACGAGTGTGTGAATCGCTGGGCATTGGTGTGAGTGTGGTTTTTTTTAAGTTATTTGACATATTAATTAGCAGCACATCGTCCTCTATATGACCTTCAAATGCGCCAAAATACAAACACATGCGTCCGCGCAATTTTCGTAAAATGTTACTGATAGTTTTTCTCTTACGTAATTTATATGCATAATTTTTATGTGCTAATTAATAATATTCATATTGAAGGGAAAATTATATAATAATTTCCTTTTATTATAAGAACTCTAAAAAAAGAAAACGGTATGTATAAAAATAGTACGAGAGCATTGAGTTGAAGAATTTTTACCCTCACGAAGGTATATAGATTTATTGATTAATTTGATAACGAAAGCGGAGCAAATCTTTGCACAGCAATGAAATACCCCGGGGCTAAAATAACAATATTGGATATACAGTATCGTATGAAAACCCCTCATACAAATTGTAAATATTACTTTATGAAATCGTTCTTTGATGGAATGGGAACGTCAAGAAATATCAAGGGCAAGGGTTTTATCTGATTGACTAACCACGGTCATTGGTAACTGCACTCCCAGAAGTTTTATCTCTGCTCTTTTCGAGAAGGCAGGGACTGAAGAGCCTTCCAACATAAGGGCTATTCCATTCCTATAATAATATTCTTTGCATTTTATTCCTAAAGAGACTCATTAACTTTACATGGGTTAGGCTTCTATAGAGTAGATTAAAGTAGAAACAATATCTATAAGGAAAATTACAAGCAAGGAAGGAAAATAAGTACAGTTTTGAGCATATTTATTAACGTATAGCTTGTGTTCCCTATAAAAAAATATTTTCTATAGCTTCGTGATTTTGAGTAACTTGAGTATAGCGAGGGGGAAAGTTGAGGTTAACAAAAGATTGTCTCTAGTCACGCAATGGAGGTTGATTCACCTACTTTTTGTGCTATCTACGTAAAGAATGTTGAGAAATCAAAGGCTGTGATTCTGTGATTCGACTTTGAAAATATTCGTGATGGGTCCACAGCGGATACTCCTTAGTGCCAACGCGGGTTGCATAAGCACTGATCAAAACCGGGGCACGATAAAGACTTGCCGCCAGTGGGCCTAGCATTAACATTTTCATTCTAGAGTCGACTCGTTGACTTCGAACGGTTCGAAATGTTCATGCTAGGACCTCAAATTTTTTATATGACAAAGAGCGTATAGTTGGTACACCTTATTGTAAGTGCCCCAAAAGAGTTACGCCTTTTCATGCAATTTTGGAAGTTATAATTTTATAAGTGTTAGTTTATTAACATCTTTTTCCCAATAATGAAAAACAGAAAAGTTATCTAATGAACAATACACTTACAATAATAGAATTTTATACATGGAGACGTTAATAAAATTGTAACAAAGTTTTCACGTCGTCGCAGAACCAGATTCTACGCTTTTAAATGAACCAAACGCAAAGGTTTTTACTATTAAGCCGTAAGGTCTAACGTATCTAGAAACTTATTAATTTAATGTTTCTCGAACCAAAGGAAAATCGAAGAAAGAACTCCTTAATGGCATACAAAAGGAATCCTTTGAAACATTCTTTTGTTCCGTATATTAATGTACGAAGTTCGTTAATAGGTTACTTTTGCTTTGAAACTGGGCCTTAGTAAATATGCTCTTATAGAAAGTTCATTGCTTCAGTCATCATTCAAGACGTGAATATTTTTATTATTACTGGCTTAAAGCCCTGACTTTATCCACGTTGTTTCTTTGAACTACCATACAAACTTTCAACCCTTATTTCAATGCTTTCAAATTCCACTTTCGCGAAAAAAATAAGTGTGCCTTCTGGACTGGACCTTAGAGGTTCAAACTTTCTCTATACCAAAATTCATTAAAATTGGTTCAGTGATTTAGGCGTGAAAACGTAACAGACAGAGTTACTGTGACATTGATAATATTAGTAAGAATGCGAAATAAGGAAGAAATATCTAATTATGTACTAACATTCCAAAACAGCTTCAGTTATATTCGCAATATACTGCGGATTTGTGGCCCATTTTTGTATAATACAATTGTTCTATTTCCTACAATCTCTTCTATTTCTCCAATATTCCGAAAGTTTTCATTGTATGATTAGTTACGACATTCGTCCTCATTTCCTCTACAATTTTCCTCAACAATAGCTATGATTTCGCACAAAAATCGAATTAACGTTGTTACGAGTTCGATATATCCCGATATGTTTTTTACCGACTTTGAAGACTTACAGGGTAGCTAGCTGATACTTTTTACCAAATAGCGTGTACGCGTTACGCATAACAAAACAAGCAATACCTTCTCAGTCTGAGGTGTATTCTTTTCTATTGACTTTTATTCTTCAAAGACTAAGCCAAAATTTCAGACTGGCAAGAGGTGGCGCATGATCGGGCCGATGGCGTTCTCTTGTTTCGGAGGCCAAGAATCACTTTGGGTCGTTGCGCCAGAGGATTAAGTAAGTAAGCCAAAATTACTTTATTCACATTGGCTTTTTTAAAGCAATTATGGACGTCAACTTTATTCTTTGTCACCAAATTATTAAATGCTTAAAAAAATAATATTATACATATGAGGTTCATAAGTGCTTATAAAAAAAGTCTATGAATAAACGATTTTAACTTTGATTTTCACTATGTTATGCGTATATTTTTAAAATTATTTGTAATATTCGATTTGATTATATTATATGACTTTAAGCTAAGCTAAGAGGATTCTTGCACAATGTATATATGTATTTTAAATTTCATATGTGCTCTTTCCACGTAACTGAAAAATGTAAACATTTAAAAATGCATTGAAAAAAGCTTTGACTTTGACTTACAAGACTCGGTGTGAATGAAAGTTTAAATATAAAAAGGTTATTCGTTATTATAGTCAAATTTTACAAACTATTTTCCTGTATAATGCATCACGTCACACAAAACATTTCCTCAATTTAAGCCATCGACGGAGCGGTGGGCGGTCAATCTATAAGGAACGGGATGTAACTTACATCGCCCGAGTTTAGTGGGGTCCAGATAATGGTAGGATGTATCTTAGTAGAGTGCCTATAGTACAGTCTAGAAATGCACGCTTCTCCAAAATATTCACCACTACATGCAAAAAATCGTGTAGACGCTAACACGCAATCTAGTCAATATATTTGGCTTACAGTACGTGGTTGAGTTTGAGTTCACAATAAAAATGCTGCACATACACAAGCAAGCAATTAGTGGAGGTATTCGTGAATATTTTGACTAGAATATCTATACTTTGGAACAACACTTCCGGCCTTTCAAAGTAATATATAGGACAAATATTTGCATAAAACCCACTATGGTCTTCAGAGCCCACTATATATAAATAATTATAAACCATTTTGAATTTGTTTTAATTTTTTATTGATTTTTTTCTCAGATTGCTTTATATTTATAGTTTAGCATTTAATAAATTACATATCTTCTTTTTTAATAATTTAATTATGAGTCCCGTTTCAATTTTAGTTTTACATACATAACTATTGAATCAGAAAGATAAAAATAAAAAAAAATTTGGTTGCTATGGCAATGCTTATTTTTGTTTTGGGTTAGTATTAAATTTTTTTAAATAACTAAAAAAACTGGCAGGATCGCTATGTGATAACTTGGTCTATTAAAACGTCTTCTTTGTTTGTTAAACTCATCAGTAGTGCCCTTAACCTAAGTATTAACTGCTTTATATGGAGGGAGGCCCCACTGTTAACTACACCGCAGCATGAGGCGAAAGGCAAAATCCCTACCAACTACGCCAAAGCGCCTAATCAAATATTAATGAATAAGGCTAATAAAATCTCATAATGAAGAATCCGTTATAGAATAGTCGCAAAACATTTTTTCCCGTTACTTAAATGTCTAGAGGAATTGTATAATCAAGGCTAGTCGCATTCATCTTTGTCAGAGCAAGGTGCACTTAAGATGAAATTAATCCACAATGCAGAGCAAATTTCTCAGAAGACGCTGGTTGGAGTCTTGGGACGGTGCGGTGAATCAATAATCTCTATCAATCATGCTTATCTTCTACTTAAAAATACCCATTTAACAATAAGGAAATCTATACCAGTTCTATTCATTTCCAGTAATGTTTGATTCTTAGAGCTAATATTTATTATTCAATTATTTTATTTTCCTTTTGCGTTATTCGATATTTTCTTCCATTCTATTTTCATTTTATGTACTAATACTAGTTGTTACCCGCGATTTTGTGTACCTAAAATAGGGTGAAATATTTTACACAATGATATATAGCCTATAGCTTTCCCCGTTAAATGGGCTATCTTACACTAAAAGAGTCTTTCAGTAGTTCCTTAACGCGTTCAAGTGAACAAACAAACTCTTCAGCTTTATATATTTGTATAGATTCATAGGTTTCCGTAAGTATAAGATAAATATCGGTTTCTGCTAATATATACATATAATTATACTTTTGAAGCACGTTTATACATGAACTATCAAAAGATTATTAGTCGCCATACCGGTTTGTAAAACCCTAATTATCAAAACAATTAGGGAATTCACTAATCATTATTCGTCAATTATATGAACCACAATAGCTATTATACTAGTTTCATTAAAATGAAACTGTTCTTCCCGTATGTAACATTAACTATGTATTTCATCAAATACGGCAATCAGATTCGCAGTTTAATCATAAAAAGTCAAATATTTTTTAGCACGCAAAGGTTATAATGCCGGAGCCAGACACAGCTTTATTTTGAATGATCGTGTATTGTGGCCGGGAACTTTATGTAGGTGCGTAAAGTTTTGTAGTATTTTGTACTGTTCAAAGGCAAAATTGTACAAACACTTTGAGCTATGTCTAGCGCCGGCATAAAGATTTTTTAGATTCAAAATGAATAAAAAAAAAGTTTGGAAAAAAAGTTTCAAAAAGCGGAGTCTCTTCGTGAGCAAGTGTAATGCATTTAATGTTGGTTGCTACAGTATTTATTGACACATAAACTATCTAAATGTTTTCAATAGTTTGTGATCAAAGCATATATGGTACGATCTATTCTTATAGTATCATTCTGACAACGCTTAACAATTTAATCTCTCACATAATAATAAGTGAAGATAGGGTTTCGGGTGGAACTCGCGAAGAGCAGGTACACGATTGCTGATCGGACTTAGCGCAGTATTTTTTTGGCGGACAATTTGGCCCAGCTGCTAGCTGATGACGGTTATGAATACCTGTGAACATATATGAACTGCTAGGAACGGATCCCGGGACTTCATTATTGCGAAACGAGCACTTATCCTGTTGCGCCGTATATTCAATCTTTTAAATCTAACTATGTACTGTACTTTTAAAAACAATACAATAAGATCATGCATCTTATCACGTAGACACTAATGCGATGTTTTTATTGATAGTTCAATTTAGATTAAGATATATAATAAATTCACTTACGCGTCACGTCTAGTGCGCTCATCCCAGAATTTGTCCCAGAAGGTGGACCTGTTTTTGATACGCAGTACACTCGTACTTAGGGTTCGGGGCAGGGTCCCATTTTGCACGACTTACATGGCCGTAACTCGAGGATTCAATGCGTGCGATTTCTGATTTCATTCGTAATAGCAATATTTAGCAACTAAGTTGTGTAAAAAGGTACATTAATGTATTTTTTACGTTTGGTTTCTATTATTTGATAGTGTTGGAAAGCTCTGGTCTAGGCTATTAGGTAAACTGATTACCGATGTCACCACGGATGCGTTATAGAGCTAAGATACATGCTGTTGGTAACCGCCAAAATACCATCTAATATATCTCGTGATACGATAGAGCTGTACTTTCGTTTAATACACGACAGCGGTTTGTGTTTCAAAAAAAATATTATATTAAACTTAAGCTTATATGCTAAATCACTATCGTTTTCAAAAAAACTATGTTTTCTTATGTTTTTATACGAAATTACTGAAGTAAATTTACATGCTGTACTTCTCAGTATCAGTATTTAGTAACTTGAACTAACAGATGATTCGCAAATGTGTTGCCGGCCTTTAAATGCTAATATTTATGAGTATGCTCTTTTTTTGAAGGTTGTACAGTTGCAGGAGGGGCAAGACAGAGTTCCTTCAGAAACAATATTTGACAAGTTATATTATTTTAGATACGTGTAGTCATAAAAATCGAAGAAAATGTATAAGTGTATACTACACCCTCAATATCTGTAACTATTCCATTGACAGTAGACATCCTTAGTAAGAGGGAATACTTATTTTATAAGTCACTCAATTTAGACATTCGAGTCTGCATATATATAAATTCTTCATCAGTTAACGACGACATCTGAAAAAAAAGTTATTTGAGGTCACAAAAATTGTTGTTCAGAAAAATCCTACTAACTTTAACTGCATGCGAATTAATGTAATCTTCCTCTATATTTGGGATACTTAGACTGGGCTATTAATATTTCAAAAACGTAATTGAAAATGTGCATTATCTAAGCTATTATCTTCCAATACAATCCTGTATTGTATAACATCTATTCTATATAGGTAAACTAGGTTATGCATTTCCTTAATCCAATTGTATTGTATTGTATGGCGGTCATTGTCTTTAACCGATGGAGCAACCAATGATATCGGTCTTCCTTGTTATAATTACCTAGACACATTATTGTATAAGATAAGATAATCTTAATTATAGCAAAAAGAGGTATTAATTAACTATATGAGGAAGGTCATTGCTCTAATAAAAATAATTCCGCGGAAGCAATATTATATTTTTAGAAATACATTGTTTTGTATAACAAAGAGAATACGTTCCTCTTTATTACTTCCATTCACAGTGTTTTATTAATTAATAATTCATTAGATGATTGTTGTGATATTAATGAATAATAGTAGTCCATATAAAAGGGATCAGAACATGATAATTTGATAATATAATATTTTTTAGGGTTCCGTACCTCCAAAAGAAAAAACTTTTATCTATTGGTTGTTCCCCTGTTTGTCAATACTTTTTTCCTAGGGACGTGTGGAGCTATAAAGTTAAAATTATTATCAAATTTTTAGGTCTGCTGTCCCTAGAAGAAAATTAAACGAAGTAGTATGAATAGTATAAATCTTAAATTAAACTGGTAAAGTATTACGTGACGGTACGGAACTCTTAGTGCGCGAGTCTAACTTGCCCGGTTTATTAGTACATACTATACATTAAAAATACCCCGCAGATTAATTTAGTATTGTAGTGAGATAATAATTTATGGAACAGTATAATTTTAAGATAATAGTTAGAAGTCCGTAAAAAAATAAATAAAACTAAAATTAAAAGCGCATAATTAGAACCCTCGAAATTGGATAAAATCTTTGATCTTAAGACGGACGTTCCGGGTAACAGCTAGTGTGCAATATAAGCTGCGTAGAGCAATACCCTTAACTTTTATGTATTTTGGCTCACATATATGCAATCCTGTATAAATTCGTTTCACTTAGATTTCATACACTATAATCTAAATATGCAAATACGTACAAGCTGAAATGCATGTTTACTTGCTATGTTAATAAGAGGTTGCGACATCGAGTGCAAGAGTAAAGGTCTATAGCCATTGCATATGTGATAAACAAAAATAATGTGATGATATTACGACTACTAGGTACAAAAATGTACCTCGGAAATATGGGTTAAAACCTTTTTTTGATAAGTTGGCAAACATGCACTTTACCTACTGCGGCATCAGTACTGTCATACAACAACGAAAGCCTTACGTTACTAAAATAACTATCAAGAAATTAATACTGTTCTAACGAAAAAATAAATTTTACAATGAATGAATGTAACAACACTTATTTTCCCCTATTAACTATTAAACTATAAGGACTTGCCTCCCGGCTTTCCTCTTGTTATGCTTAAGCTAGCTATGCTCTATCTCTACCTGCAATCAACGTAGGAAATCGCTTGCAGTCCTTTTGGTTTGCATCCGGATTGAACCGGCGAGTCAGGGTACTAGTACCTCTTTCTCACATAAGATTGGTATTGTGTAGATGTCCATGGACGATGATAGTTATTTATTTGAACTGCCTGCTTGTTTGCCCCTTGTAACATAAAAAAAGATCCACACATTTACTCGAATAAGGCAAAGTTGGTTCAGAAACCCCACCGTAGTTTTATGTCCTTAATTGTATATTTAAATATTTCAAAAGCAATTTTTACGATAACTTGAGAAATAACCGGTGCGATAATGCTAATACCATGAAATGGGCAAATACCTTTACCGCTGAACAGGTGCTCTGTTTCTCATCGTAAAGGTCCTGTTGACATTTATGCGACCTTCAACATTATGTAGGCCAATGCGACGCTTTTTTAATTTTGACCATATTTATGTTAATAGAGAAAGACACGATTTGTTAGTCATTTGTCTGATTTAGACATGGATAATTGTCTCTACTTGAATGGACTATTTAATATTTTAAATAAATTTTGGTACAGGTACATACCACGATAATGCATTTTGATTTAATTCATAAATATCATAGAGAACTTTAATATTGAGAAAACTATTAAGGTTCCGCAAAAAAAGAAAAATTACCCCAAATTAAACAAAACCCTTGCATCCAATGCGGTAAAAGGCGCTGTCAATGGCTAGTCAGGTATATTATAATCCTGAACGAATTGTGATTAAATAATAAGTTTACAGGTTGATACATAAAGTGTAAAAATATGTCATGTTTTTAGTTTGTTGCATTATAAATCAAGTAAAGTCTTTGCAATAAAACTATTTACTTAATGGATTTGAATCGCATATATATTTACAATATGAGTTCAACCTTGATACAATTCAGAGGCATGTTTTATATTGCATTCTTTTTATAAGACATGTATGTGTATGGATGCGGCCGTATCTCATGTACTGCCACCTTGAACCATATTCACACAATTCAACACTGCAATGTACGACGGTCTATCACGAGGATGGATTCCGTATAAAATTCTTTATCAACGAAAAAGTTAATTAAAGCTTTACATTCTATTAATTCCCTTATTTTCGTTTCTTACTTGTAAGTTATTGTAAGTAATGAAGTCCTTGAAACCCTATAAATCTTTTTTCCCCTACAAGTTTTCCCTACAATCCCTACAAGTTTCAACCGCTACAGGGTCTAAAAAATGGACTCAAATAAATTTATGATCACCCGTAACTTAAGGACTCCATAACCGGCGGGAACAAAGAGACCTTTATTGCATATCAGATACGTTCTTGGCCAATTGTAATTAAATAATATATTTTATAAAGACTTACAGAAATACACAAGTAACAATAATAAGGTTGCCAAGAGCCCCTAATACGGTGTTACCGTGACGGTGAATTAATAGTTGTTTGTGTGTGACTGCCGTGCCCCTGTGACAGTTTGTCATAATAATTACTTCTGCTAATAGCTGTACACGCAGCACACATTAGCTAATGCCGCTTTCTTGGCTGCGGGAGACGGGATTATAAGCTTAATAAGCCATTACTACATCTCCGGGGAACACTGCAACCTCCGGTATTTTATTACAAATATAAGGAAAATTATTTAAGTGACTACAAAAAAGGACGAGCTTTTCTATTCGACTGTATGTTTTTTCTTTCTTTTCTTGTATGTATGAACCGATTTCGATGATCCTTTTTGTACGGTAGAACATACTTCAGACATGGTGCCATATAAACTTTATTGAAGTCAATTAGAGCGGTTTTTTAAATCAACAAAAGTCTAAAAAAATCGTATACATTTATATGTACATGATTTTTCCTATCACTAACCATCCATAACCTTGAAGAGTTCGTTTGTTTGTTTGCTTGAATGCGCTAATCTCAGGAACTATAGGTACGATTTGAAAAATTCTTTCAGTGTTAGATAGCCCATTTATCAAGGAAGGCTATATATCATCACGCTAGAATTGAGTCTATTTTTTTACCTAACTTTACACGGCACAGCTAGTCTATGATATTTTCGTTTACTCCGAAACCTGTCATTAGAGTCCGGTGTTTAGTTTGCCTACCCATATTACATTATCCAGAGAATACATCTACTTTCCAGTAGCAAAATTTAAAAATAAATAATTTTTAAATAAAAAAACTACCTTCAAAAACACTAGGGAACTAAAAAGTAAAAAATAATTGGTACGAGTAAATTCATACAACTTAGTACACATCTATTGATGTGTCGAAGCCGGTGCCCTCAATTTAGCGGGGGACAGGGAGCTATTTGACTTAATACCGACATTTAGTTCCTTTGTGTTTATGAAGGCGGTTTTTTTATTTTAAAATAATTTAGTAAGTATTTTCATATTCCCATTACTCGTCGAAAGAAACATAAAAGCTTGGGCTAGGTCCAAGAGTACTCCAGGTGGCGTAAGGGTTTGAATCGAGGTGATTCTCGTAATCCAGTACATTCCTTGTACAATTGAGCTATGAAGGCTTTGAAATTGAAATTGTCTCTGTAATCAAATAGAAACTTTTCTCAATTAATTTGTAATGTTTAGCCCTCCATAAAACTTTGCTAATCTTCAGCCGTTAGAGTACGAAGGGTTACTCGAGTTTGTCTTTACACAAATAATTAAAATAAAAGTGTCTGTTTGTAACGTTAGGATAAAAATCTTTTGTCAAGTAAATGGTTTTTACAACTAAAAACGTTGATTTCAGACCCGACCGATCGAACTGACGCCCATAAACAACGAAGTTACTAGAGGTCTCCCTGGTGCGTTGACTGCATTTGGGAACCGAGTAATGTTTTTTCTTACCGGCCCTGAAGTCGTACGTTGAATTCATATCCAAAATTTATTTTATTTTATTTATTAGTGTAAAAATTGTCGACTATTAGTTTAATACATAAAACAGTTATAATTCAATTAATATTTATGAAAAACTTCTATAATGGTTTAACTACAAGGTACTAAAAAGGAATTTTGTTCCACATGTATCGGTCTCTACTGCCTCTTTATAGCTAAATCAACTGCGATAGAGAATCGATGTTTTTAGAAGTAGGAACTAAATGAGTATTACTTGATGAATTAAATATTCATCATTCAAGACCCTTTATTGCTCACTGGTAAAAGAGAGGGTTTGAAATCCGTTAGGTACCGCATTCAAACCTTCGACGCCGGTAAGATTATGTCCCACCCAATTCTAGCACAAACTATAATTTAAATTTTAGGCAATCCGAGTATTCACAAGAAAATAATTAAACATAAGCAGAATTTCTTACCTTTTAAACTAAACTCTCGAAACGGTCAAAATGATAAGGGTCAAAATTATTTCAAGAAAATAATTTACGTATAACACAAGGCAATCAGACTTTATTGGTCAAAAGGCAAATTCTCACCAACATCCGCGTGAAGCAAGCCCGATGATATAACATGTATAGCATATATTCACTCTATTAGGGTAAATATACGTATCAAGTTTAAAATCTAGGTACCATGTTTGGACATTATAAGTATGAAATAATAATAAATATATAACGCTTACCATTACGGCGGCCGGATAGGCTTACGCTCATGCGTTTCGTAATTTCGCCGCCATGTTCATTAATATTTGATGTTGTTTATGAATTCCTTTGGTGTCCAACGTGTACCAACATTACCAGCAATATTGGGGCACGTCCACGTTTATATCATTTTAGATAATTTATTTTAAACACAATTCGAATTTAGAACGGTTTCCATAATTAACGTATGCGTGTGAGCGTGTATGTTTGTGTGCACTAAGAAGGAGAAAATATGTAATCTAATATCCTGCTGATAATAATAATGTAAACTACCGGACTTTATCAAGCGAAAGAAGCTTCGGGTAATAGATAAAACGGAAGAAATCCTTCCCTTTGAACTCGGACACAAAAGGTTAAGTAATCTATGAATAAAATTACACAGATTTATATTCAAAATTAACAATTTCCACAACGGCAAGCTTTTATTGGCTCGAACTTACAGCGCTCGTCGTTAAACTTTTCAAAAGCGAATCGTCGAAATTGAAGATTTTCTACTTGAATAAATATTCGTGTATTTAACTCGGATCTGGCCGTTTGAGCCTTGGTTGAGCCACGGCTGAGCCACGGCTGAAGGTAAAGCGATTAAAAGTTTACGGTGTAGTTTGAAGATGAGAAATTTATTATGATTAACAAGAGACTCGACTCGGCTGCGCACGGGTTCTAGTAATAAAAATTTGTATACGTTTGTAGAAATATTCTATCAAAAGTGTCAAATAGCCGAAGCTATTTTGTATTAACTTGTTTCAAACATAAAACTTGAAAAAAAATCTTGATAGAATTAGACGATACTTTGCTGTAATCCATGACAATTAGGAAAAATACAGGTAGGTATAACTACTTAAATGTGTAAGTAGTGTTTCCACAAAAGTTATTTTATGAAAAGTATGTCTGCTGCATTAATAAGGTATATTTGCATTGTTTAAGCTCAGTCAAGTGGAAACAAATACATCTCGCATATACTTTGTATTTTATTTCGCTATATGAAAAGCGGAGACAGAATCAGTCCATTTTCCCTACGAAATGATTCCCCGGCCATTAATAAGCAGTTCTGAAGTTAATGAGCGTCTTTATTTCCTTCGGCTGGGAGTGCAGCCAATTAGTAATAAAGAGCGCCATTTGCTGCCCACTGGGCGATGCTAATCCTAATGTCGTTATCTCACATAGCGCTGGAAAGAAATAGAAGGAAAAGAAAAGAATGTCAAATGTATTGGCATGGAAATCCTAAGAATAATATTAAGGAAACCGATTTTTTTACTATGTTCATAATCTGTGTGGAGTGGAACGACATAGCAGAACAAAAGGCCTCCTTTATTGATTTTCCGTGTACGGGTATACTTCGCGTGCATCCAGCGTTTTCCTGCGACCTTGGCTGATCCGATTCTAAATCTACCAAGGGTAGTGACGCGCCTTTCTTCTGCCTGGGTATGCGTACTCACTAAGATTATGTTTTTAATAAGGTTACAAGAAAATACATATAAAATAAAAATAAAAACTTTTTAGTTTTTAATACGTTTATTGTACTTTATGATTGATTACCTACTATTCTCTCAAACTATTAACTACGTATAGAATAATATCATTAACATAACTAACGCATATATGCACATACGTATAAGACGATTTTTGTATTATTCTAGTGGTTACACTATCTTTTTTATACAATAAATTAAGCTTGTGGGTATAGTACTACACTCCAAATTGTGAACTATACTATATACGAACAAAACAAAAGAACAACATTATATTTGCTTACATGCTCTCCTTATTAGACTTCTTTAGTAATTATATTACCGAGAAACATTAGCTACATTCATTTTCCAGTTAAATGAAGACATACTTTTTATTCATAAACTAATTAAGCGAAGAAATGTAATGAAAAACCCGCAATTTATAGAGCTAGCTCTGAAAATTCGCGCGCATTATCGTCACTTTTTTAAAATTATATCAAAAGGAAAACGAGCAGAGTTCACTTGAATTAATACTGACTCGCTATAAGTATTTAATGTATATTAAACTGTTAAAGGAATGCAGAAATAAAACATTACATCTGTAAAAACAAAAACAGAGCCATATAGCATCAAATTTTAATATTTTGAACAGTTTTCTGACGTTACCAAAATAAAACACAATGCGAAATTATACCGAAAAGCAATTTGTATCTTTCACAAAGGTCCCTAACGAACCCACTTAGAGAAGAATAATAAAGGAGAGTGATTAAAATGTATTCTAAAGAAATTTCTTCATCAAACTTTTCTGTAACTCGAAATGGGATTCGGTTTCTGCAGAATCAAAGCAATTTGCCGAACTTTTATTGATTGTTGGGACAAATACAACGTGAAGATGGAAACAATAATATAACATGTACTTGCAATTAATAAAACTTCTAAAATATATGTACGTCTGTGCGTGCTCATCAGTAACATTACTAGAATAAGAGAATATACAGTGTAGTATCTTAAATAATAGAACTAAATCAAGACAAAGGAAAAAGTAAGAGGCAGAATACTGCACTGATTTTTGTCATGCCTCGACGCACTTTTACTCTGAAATTAGAGCATCATTAGGTAACAGGAGATAGACTCACAAAGGATATTTGTTAAAACACCAAGAGTCACCTTACAAAGCCGCTTTGTCAAGCCTGATTCTATCAATTATATGTAAGAAAGGTTAAATCTCGGCCGAAGCCGGAGTAGTCAAGCTGGTTTATTATAAAGTTCAGATCTAATTGCATCTTGATCGTAATTCGATTGTTAAGCTTCTGAAGTAATTGCAAATAATGAACCGTCAGAATGTACTGGTAATGCATACGGATAACTCTGCCAGTGACCGCATCAGCCCACAGGATACATCAATCAATCTGGTAATGGTGTCGAAACTAACTCGTAGTTAAAACATATGTATATGCAAAATATTATTTGCAATTTTCAAGGAGTTATGTTTGGCGATATGTTTTTCCTTATATCTTAAAGTCATATTTCAGTATTATTTGATTTCTAAACGTTTTTATGTTACAAGGGGCAAAATAGCAGGCAGCAGACAGCTAAGTGCCTACTGACGCCCATTGACATCTGCACGACCAGGATGAAAATAGATGCGTTGCGAGCTTTAATGACGAGTTTAGGCCACCGGGAAGTCTCACAAATCAAACAAAACGCGACAACGAATAAAGAAATAAAGAATAAACAAATAAAGTTGGATACAAAACTACACTCTGCTTAATAGTACATTATAACACATTACATTATCGATATTTTTTGACTGCCTATTGGAGTAGCTGGTAGTGGCCCTGCCTTCCGTTAAAGAGACACAGGTTTTTTTGCTTTTTAACTGAACCCTAAAATATGAGTATTCGTAGAAATCACCTTAAACCAGGTTAAAAATATAGAGAACATTTTTATCCTGATTTAAGGTGATTTTCCCATTACTATGTTAATAGCTGTATGATGAGGTTCGTCCGTGTCTATTAACTACCTAGGGTAGGGTTTGTTAAATTTTAACAACCCTTCTCGATCTTTTTTCTAATTTCGTTTCTATATAACAACGGGTAAAAGGACCGACATTTGAGGAATAAGTACTTTTTAGATAATATTTTAAGGCGGTACTTTTATGTACAAACCAGAATTAAAGTAGATATGATCGATTTGAGAGATTAATAGAAGAAAACAGAGACAAAGTAAGCCATGTTATTAATTCAATTATGTACTAGTCCATAGAATACGTAGATCCTTTTTATATTCTAGTTGGATATTAGTAGTACTAATACTGTTAACACGTTTATATACACACATAAATACTTAAATATCAGTGTGGCAGCCCTATACAAATTTCTAGCGTTTTGCGTGTGTTACCAGCATTTCATATAAACATTTACGAATATTAAGAGTTCTTTTGTACGAAACTGTTTTGATTTCAGCGTGGACTTTAGGGTATATATTCAAATATACTCGAATGCTAAGCTTTACATGTTTTTATCATTCAAAAACAATGTAGAAAGGTTCAGGTTGCGTTATCAATGTAGGAATCGTATTATACCGGCAAACGGGGTAAATATTATATCTTCCTATAAATTCGGAATATTTAGAAATGTAGAGTTTCAGTATATTTGGGACAGAAAAAGATTTCTTGCATCCTTTACATACGGTGAAAGTATATACATATTTAAATAATAATTAATTCGTTACATGTGAAGATCACTACTTTCTTTTGCTAAAAAAGGTTCAGATGAAATTCTCCTTGATTTGTTGCAGTTACATTACGGCAAAAGCGTAATTTACGCGAAGGCGAAGCTTACTGCTAAGAAAGCTTATCCTCAAAGAGGAAAAATTTCATCAGCCGATTTATTATGACTTCAAAGCTGTTTCGCAAGGTGGGCATGGTCGTGCGTACAGACATACGCGTTTATCTAAATCTAGATCGAGACTTTTGTGGCGAAAGGTCACCGAACCCGGGCTTTTGCAATCCCTGCCCACTGCGAAATTGATCGGGATACCGTATCGAAAGGTGTTACGACACACGTGGTCAAGTATTCATTACTTACAATAGATCTTTAATCTGAAACATTATCTGTAATCTGTTCAAGTAATAGTGTGTGAAAATACGCTTTTATACTGGGTTAAACCTGAAGAAACAAAATCGATTCAACGTTATCATATACAACATAAAATAATATAATTAAAATACAGATTTGATTCTGTCGTCATTATTACCAAGAATCTAACATATATTAATTCTAAAGTGATAATCTCTATAAAGCATGACGAGGTATAAAATAGGTGAAGGTTTTCACTCATGAAGGATCAGGAAGCTGCGTTTACTGGAAAAATTGCTTAAATTAGTTAAATATCATTTTTTTAAATCAGCCTCATACATAGACTTAGATTCTTGTAAATTGACTCTGTTTATTCATTTATGGTGGTTTTATCCAAGCGTTGCGCCCAACTTTCCCGCTGGAGCTCCGGATAGGTAGGGAGGGAGTGTCTTGCTCTGATGATCCTAATAACCAACGGCATAATATAGTGTATATTAATAGTATTGTTTGGGTGCATTACATTTACAATGGAGGTATTTCCGAAGGCTTTTCTCTACAAATTTTCTATACTTCCAAGCAATGTATCATCAATCAAATATATATACTATATTATAAATAAAATAAGCGGCACAACACGTGGTTCGAGAAACTGCATTATAGGTTACATCACTGACGTAACACCTAAGATGTGCAGTCATTGACTTGGCGGATCATCGGCCTTATTTGAAGTTCAAGGTGAGATGCATCTTTATTCTCTGCTCGTTTGAACGGTAAATTAATATGATTTTAGACAAATGAAATATATATTTTCGACATTTTGTTTAAAAAAAAACATGCATTCCGTAATTAATAATTTAAGGCACTCAATTCTCATCTTTACATTTTTTCGTGTCATTTTTTTAAATAGTACCTATGCGAAGCCGGGTGGTCGATAGCTATATTGTATAAGAGTCGTACGTCGTCGACGTACGTACATGCTCGTTAATGACAATGCTTTAATCTGAGTGTCGCAACCGGCGGGTAAGGTCGCGCAAATGTTAACCAGACGGGTTTCGAACCGACTATCATTAGGTTGCGTCATACAGATTACAACTTGCCACCAGAACACCAGGTATACCTTAATTAGAGCACTGGATTTGGTTGCAATGAAGTTTTACTACATCTAAATGTCCAACTTTACAATAATTTACGAATTAAATGTTATTATTATTTTCATTGCCTGAAATGTGAAGGCGATGATGAAAAAAAGTTTGTATTGAAAACATCTCTTATATATATATATATATATATATAAAGATTGAATAGGAAAGAAAGTAGGTCTTGATGCCTGGTTTGTCGTGCATTCTTCTTAGTTACACGAGTCCGGCAAGCTGGTTGGAGTGGCGCCTCGGCTTGTTGAAATCCGCGTTGGACGACCACTTTTTCACTGACAAGGGACTGTCGATTCAACTGGTTGGAGTATTGACTCGACATAAAGATTATGTTCCTAAGTTGCTAGCTGGAGGCTCTCATTTTTGCACAAAACTTTACACATATGCTCCGAAATTGCCAGTTTAAAATCAAATAATGGCAGGTATTCATTTACATTTCGACGTCTTCAATTCGTTGCTATAGCAAACATCTATTTACAAAGTTTTTTTTTTATGTTACAAGGGGGCAAACGAGCAGGCAGCAGCCACCGAAGTGCCTACCGGCGCCCATGGACATCTGCACGACCAGAAGGCCAGCAGATGCGCT
>JANCMC010042755.1:0-31201 GCA_024363005.1 Charaxes varanes | reverse complement strand
GATGAGTTCACAAATTCAAACCTAAAAGGAAGAATTTCTCGAAATTCTTCAAACGAGGTCGAGACATCCGTTTCCGACTGCAATCGCAGACTCTTCATGAGTTTATAAAATCGATAAAATCTGCCCCCAGCATCAAAGGGAAAGATGAAACGACAGATTCGTCTCTCGCTTCATAATTTTTTGCTTCAATGCAAAATGGATTTTCCGTTTGCTGATTCATTGGTGATTTTGTTCGCTGCATTCAACCTATATTGTAGGCAGTCTATAGGTGTGTAGTAAACCGTTTATCGATCTATACTAATATATGAAGCTGAAGAATTTGTTTGTTTGAACCCGCTAATCTCCGAAACTACTGGTTGGATGTGAAGAATTCTTTCAACCTTAGATAGCCCATTTATCGAGAAAGGATATAAGCTATATACCATCTCGCTAAGACTAATAGGAGCGGAGCACCAATGAAGAATGTTTCAAAATCGGTGGTTTTTTCCTCCTTTTGAGTTCCACTGTTTTCACAGAGAACTGGAGGCAGGAATTTCTTTGCAAATCCTAGGATATTCTTTGTATCCGTTATTAGCGGAAGTGTACTAACAGTAAACTACCTCTTTGAAAAGTTTCATCATTGTACGTCCCGCAGTTTTCGAGATTACATAGTAGGTGAGCTTTCACCTTTATTTATACATACAAATTATTTAGAGAATAAACTATCTCCTTGGAAAACTTCATCATTGTACGCGCCGCGGTTTTCGAAATTTCATATTAGGTAAACTTTAGCTTTTATTAAAAAGCGATATAACAGATTATTTAAAATATGTTCATCCTAAATATAATGCTTTTCTCGTGAATTTTTCATGAAACACGAGTAAGTAAAACAGATTTTACTTGGACTTAAAGACCATCAACGCATCTGCCACACTAACCGTTTTGCTTTAAACCAGTTGGAACTTAAGTTAGGTAATACAAGTTCAAAATGAAACATAAATATACGTACAACTTGTAATGTATGCAAAAAGTTAAATTGTGGAGATACAACTTTAGGAAGTTAAGTTTAAAAAGTAACTTAGACGACTTAAAGCTATGACTACAAATGAGGTGGCTTTAACAAAGCCGCCGAACTATGTAAGGATTTTGAGTCGAGCTTTGACAAGTTAACTGCGTAAAATAACAATTCGAAAACAGTGGCGGCCATTTTTTTACCTGTGGAAACCCGGCAATATTGGCGGCCGTTCTGTCACGTCAAGTGATGGTATTGTTGTCACGTTTCGATCGGCTTGTGAGAGATCCCGGTGGCCTTAAATTTGCTTTAGCCAGCAACGCATCAGCAAGCCTTCTGGTGGTGGTGTCTAGTGGCGTTTGTAATCACTTAGGTGAACAGCCTGCCCGTCTGTCCCTTGTAATATTAAAAAATCTATTACGTCTTTTTTCTATGTTATATCTTTTTTTAATACATCGATACCACCCACGTAAGTTGTTGTAACCCTATTTTCCCAGCTTAGCAGTAGAGCTTTAGTGCTGGTGCTTCAGGAGTTGCGTACTCGTAGTGGACCTGACCAGTTATCAGACATATAAAGAAAGATCCACCGCCTGGGATAATTTACGTGTCTTCTGAATCACGAAGAATGGATATTGTAAACTATGTGTTAGAAATTGGTCAGCCATCTATAAACCAGAGGCGGGAAGGATACTTAGCCTGGCGATCGCCTCAAATGCCGGCAACTAAGCTACAACCTCCTCTGATAATACCTGCCAAGTTCAGACGAAATTTCCCCTCGTCTTATTCCGTATAATTGTGGATTCATTCGCTGAACTCCTGTAATCCTCTTATTTTACCCGGATTAGGTTCATTTCATATTACTTTAAGTATCATCTTTTGAAACAGCATTATAAAACAGAAATGTACATCAATTTATTTTCGTACTTCGCGTAGCAGACTGTACGGCACATACTGAGATACAGATATTTTTGTCATTCTAACTACAATAAGTTTTTAGTTAAAAAAACAGACAAATAATAAAAAATCTTTAAAATAACATTACGATATTATTAAAATACATAATTTGTTACTATAATGCCGCTTTTATCGAATTGGAAGCTGAATAATTTGTAAATGACCAAACGTTTTTTTGCGATTTTCCAAATATCTGAATTTTTGAGTTAGGTCACTTTAATATTAAGCATGCGATATTTAAAAACGTTTTGGCAAAAATTAATCACTTTCAAAGGCTTTTTTTTATATGTTACAAGGGGGCAGACGAGCAGGCAGCAGGCATCGAAGTGCCTACCGGCGCCCATGGACATCAGCACGACCAGAAGGCCAGCAGATGCGCTGCCGGCTCTTAATGACGAGTTTAGGCACCGGGAAGTCTCACAAACCGAACGAAACGCGACAACAACACCATCACTAGACGTGACAGCATTGCCGCCACTTATGTCACGTTTATACGTTTTCTGAATGATCTTGATGATTTATATTAACTAAAGTACCTACATAAAAATAATTTAATTTGAAATAATACAGTTGTTAGAACTAATCAAGTTCATATAGAAAACGTAAAAAACCAAGAGGGCAAGAATGAGGCTCACAATACTTTACGTAGGAGCCATCGATTTGTAAAGAATAATAAAGTCCAAACTAGTATTACATAACCCTATAAATCCGAATCGCAATTATTATTCGATCATTCAAAATAATGCCTTTAATAAAATAGTAACGGTCTCCATGGCTATACGGTCCATAAATTCCCAAAGTTTGATCTCTAAATTCCTATATACCCCGTGAAGAAACAAGATAAAGCGTCGAAAGGAAAGAGTTTCTTTTTATTACAAATCGAAAAACTGTTTTCGCGAAATGGCGGCATTTCCGTGTGTGTCGAGCGTAGAGACGTATATCGCGTGACCGAGATTTTTAGTGCTTGTGTTTCATTTACAATATAAATGTTCTACGTCAACGTGACAAAAGGCAAGCGGTAATAATTCAATACGTACTTAGAAATAATTAAAATAATTAAACCTATAAAAAAGTAATTTTTTTTTAATGTTTGTATGTAACAGATATGATAACAGATTGATAAATGAAAAATTAAGATTGAAAAAAAGGTGCGTTAAGCCAAATAACTAGGATTCCTTTCGAAAAATTAAAAATCCTCGAAATTTTACAAAATCACTATGCGCGGGCAACGTTGCAGGTTACAGACAGACAAAAGTTGTTAAATAAAAAGATTGAAAGGTCCTTTTCGTTCTTTGTGTGTTGTGTTTGAATAGTGATTTAAAGGCCTACACAATTTGAGCACTTTTTCAAAATTTTCCTTTTAGTGCTGGATAAAAAAATCTTTTTTTCTAACTAAGCCTGCGTCGTATGGAAAAAAATCAGTTTAGTGACATTGTAGCTCGTAAGATTAATATGGGTAGTTCAACGAAGAAGTAAACAATTTTTCCTTCGAATGTTTTTCATGTTGTCACAAAAAGTTCTGCCTGCGAGAGATTCATGACAAGTGCTTTAGGTGCCACATAAAAGCGTCAACTCTTCGATCAAAAGGCTAAACTTATATAACAATTTTCAACACTTTTTTCTGTTAGATCTTACAAAGATTGCTTATGTATTTTAAAAAAAACGTGTGATCGTGGGACCACCGTGAGGAACGAAGTTCCTCATTTCTTCAGTTCTAGATGTAATAAAATAACACACCGTCTGTTAGTCACTTCGGCACATTCGCGACATGTTGCATGCCGATCGAGGCGCGTAGACATAGCTCGCGCTTCGTCCGTTTATATGAAGTTACAGTAGTGTTTACATAGTATTACCGAGCTACTAGTACTGGTACGCAAGAGTCTTTGTGCAGTAATACGATTAATAGATGAACGCGACTTTAACCCTCGCCCCATCCCCTCCTTACGCCCACCTTCACCCACCTTCACTCACTTCGCCCACGTTAGTCCACCTTCGCCCACTCTGGACCACCCTAGCCTACTCTCATCCTCCTTCTCCCTTTCCCCTACGGAAGGGACAGAGAAAGAGTTCCTCACCCGGCTGCGCATTCACATGCTAGTGAGCACACTCGCACACATTCACACAGCATACGGTATTTCGTTACGTGACGATTTCTGCGAAATCCCGTTATCTGTAATTTTCGTAAGCCCCGTCAAGTAACTTACATTCCAAAAAAAGTCCTACCTATTTTGCTAACAAGCGTATCGTGATAATATAACCAGAAAAATAAAAAATATCAATTTAAAAAAATCTGCCTTCATCCTTAATACATAAATATAAACAGCTGCAAAAACTCAACATTTCCATCGATAGCGTAAACAGGATTGCGATAAAATGTTTGCCAAAGAAAAACCTATTCAATCGTCAAGTTTGTCAAATAATTAATAAGAGGTGAAAGATTTATTTTCGTCAATTTGCCGAGCGTTCTGAATTGGGTGGCGAAAAAAAGAAATACATTTCCAATGGAGAGTTTTCCCGCTCATTAGTACGTAAATATAAATAAAAAGGAAATATTCAGTTAGTTGTCCTTCGAAGTCGTTCATACTATTTTATACCTAAACATATTATTTAGTTTTAACGTACCTCAAAAAAGGAGGAGCGTCTCAATTCAAGATAATCTTTTATAAGTGTGTTCACTGTTTAACCGAAAGCGCCTGAACCGATATGTAAGTCTCTTTTGTTGCTAAATATATTGCTATAAAAGCGGTCAAACGAATTTGGAAAGTCTCAACAATAACATTACTTGATTGACATATTCATTTCGTATCCTTCTCCATCAAACTTCCAATATACATCCATACATCAACGTGTATAAACGCGAAATCTTTCGGTACCATATTCTCCTCTATATAGTCTATAATTTGGCTCCGGTGGTTGAGTATATTGACCTATGCGCTCATACGCCCTCATTCCTCGCCGAACCTTTCCACCTTGGTGTGTCTTCTCCACAAATTGCGTGCCTTACATTAAACCGTTAAAGCGTGTTTCGCTCCGAAACCAAGGCATGAGCACGACAGACTCTACAAATGTTATTCGCCAAGTAGAATTCCCCACCTTAGTGCGTCTCCACAAAATGTTCCTACCTTTCATTATACCGAAACCAAGCTATGAGAAGACAGACTCTACAAAGGTTATTAAGAATTCCTAATTACAATAAAAGCAGGACCATATTAAAGTTCACAAAAGGATCTTAGCTATGCAAACAATTTTAATGTAATGGAAAACACTTAAAAACAAGAAAACGAAGCGTTTCTCCCTTGACATTTCATTAATTTAATATAGCTTAGAATGCCCCAGATGCTTCTGCTTCATGCGCGACAGTTAAATTGCTTTAAGTGTAAGATATACCATTTGCCTTTGTTTCTGGTAAATGCAAATTTAATAAGTTAAAATTAATTTACCAATGGCTAAAGCGGGGAACGCTCTCTCGGCAGTCCCGGCATCTGTTTCCTGATTATTACATTGAGGGTATTTTTAAAACAAAAGTGATTCTATTTGTTTAGGAGCCTCAATAGCTTAACGGTATAAGGTATGGACTGAAATCCGCAAGGTATCCGGTTCTAACCCCACCGCCGTTGGGGTAATGTTGCTCCCACTCCTAATATAAGCTTAGTAAGAGGGGAAAAGGGAATATTAATATTAGTCATACCTAAAAAGTATTCCTAATTTTTTTTTAAATAAAATAAAAAAAATATTTATAATTCGCTTCGCTTATATATAAGCGAAGCGAAGCGTATTTTACGATATGAAATCTCGAAAACCACATACCTATAAAAACGAGCGAATTTAATGAGGAGGCAGTTTATAGTTAACTAGTTGTGCCCGCGACTACATCCGCGTAAGATTAGGTAAGAAATAGATTTTAGCGTGATGATATATAGCCTATAGCCTTCCTCGATAAATGGGCCATCTAGCACTGAAGGAATTTTTCAAATCGAACCAGTAGTTCCTGAGATTAGCGCATTCAAGTAAACAAACAAACTCTTCAGCTTTATATATGAAGTAAGCATAGATAACATCCACTAAGAACAGATTTTTTGATAGGACCAGATTAAGGAGTATATGACCTTTGGCAAGTTCAATTTCACGCAGGCGAAACCGCGGGAAATAGCTAGTAGATATACAAATAAATAATATTTGATACACGAAACGCCTAACTTTTTTATTCTACTATTTTATTAATTTATAAGAAAAATATTTATTTTGTTAACGGGGGCTTTTAAGATTTTCAGTTATAAACCTAACCTTCCTTCCCTTTTAATATTTTGACTGTCTGAAAATGCCAAAAAATTCTGTATTTTTATGCGGGTATCGAAAAATAATTGACTATACTTAACTTAATGAAAAATTAATTATATTGTTCAAAGAAGCTCCTGTGACATTTTTCGACGTAAGCCCCCACGGCTTCCGTCTCCTTTAATAATTTCATTACTTGATAATTGATTTCCATAAAAGATTGGTATTCAAAAAATTACTACCTCAATTTATATTGAAATATGTCCCAAATTCTATTTGCAAAATATGTTCTACAAATATATTTTGCAAATAGATATCCAATAGAGAAACAGCAAGTAATGGGGAAATTTCATTTCATATTCGTGGAATACAATCAAGTATAAATTTGCAGGTTCTTAGAGTGAAACTCTGAGAGCTCTCATAAACGAGACCCAGCCTCACAAATATTGACGCAGTAGGAACTGATTGTTGGCTCTTATTCCCTAATTTAATTTCGCAGCTTCTATTTCCGCTAAAAGGGACGCTCGCTCTCCTATTATTATTTGTATTGGATTTACTATTATTTATACAAAAAAACTCATTTGAAGCGATTACTATAGACAGAGGGTTTTTATTATATAATGTACACGTGTGTATATACAAGTGTAAAAGACATCGTACCGGATACGCATCCCATGCTTTCAGTACATGATTCTAGACTCCCCAGTGGTGAAATATTTCTTCGGCTTTTTCTTGAAATGTACAATTTTTTTTTACCATTTTTGTAACTGAATACTGTATAATATCATTATTACTATCTGTCCCAAAGCAATTTTAAGTCAGAAACAAATTTTTTCGAGATTTTTACATTTATTTATTTATTTATTATTCACACATACAAAATATTTTAAAAGTTATTACATTTCCAGTGTACCATCAAATCGCAATGTAAATAAAACATAAAAGTACGTAACAGGCGTAGTACGTAGCGCGGCGCGGGTCGTTGACTTGTTTTGCGCGTCAACATTTCGTTGACGATTGCTACCCAATGTTCACGATACACTGCGCGCTCAAGATTTTTTTTTCAACATTGCATATTCTCGCACCCACTCCTGATTTAAGGTTTTTATTTAAGCTTAATAAGAGGGGAAACAGGAACTTTAGACATACCTAAAAAATATTCTCTAAAAAAAAAATTTTAAGAAAGAAGTATTTTTGCCATGCCATGTGGTAATTGTTCGTTTTTTAAATTGTGATAACTTTGAAACTTTTTTATAAAATTATGTAATCGAATTTTGTCATAGGGATAAGAAATTGCATACCAAAAAAATTCTAAATTCAAAACTTTTTATTTTTTTTCTAAATCTATATAATCTCACAGAATAAGCACAAAGAATCTAGTATTAGTCTAGTACATTTATTGGGATGAGAAAGCTTTTTATCATGAAATTTTATTGTTTTTTCAGCTTTGGGCACATCTTATGCATACTATCGATTTTTGATTGGCACACGTTAATCTATTTTATATACTTATATATTGGCCTAATTTTTATAACTTTTACGACTAATGTTATTAAAAATTAATATATATACCCTAATATAAAATATATTTGCAATAAAAATAAATTATTTTGATATACTTTAGAGTAATATAAATTTTTTATTCAGTTGAATTTCCGATTTACGGAAGATTTGTCGATTTCGGAGTGGGAAATCACTTGTTTTTATTTTCTATTAGAAATACTTATATTAAATAATAATTGACATAGTGAACTCATTTATTCTGCTCAATCCCCATTTTTTCCTCATTTTTGTGCATTGTCTAGTATTTCTGAGACTTAAAAACTAGTTGACTGTTTAGAACTTGCTAGAAAACTGATATGTGCATCCTGTTCTCTTGTTTTTTGCTTAATGTGGTGATTTTAAGGCAAAGGCTACATTCTATTCTGATCGGTGTAAGTACCCGGAGGTTACGAAATCACAGAGAACATGTAGCCATTGCCCTGAATATCTTTCTTTGCTTTGTTACATAAAACGTGATAAGTGTCTTTTATTTTTTGATGTTGTACTTGTGTTTTTGATAAAATTGATGTCAGCTATTGCATTTGGCTAGACATTTTCTAAATATTTTTTTGAGACTGGCACTAAAAATATTAAAATTAAAGAATTTTTTTTTTACAACTCAAGATTATCGGCGTGCTTAAGGATAATTTCTTTTCACTGTTTGTACTAAAAACAAATTAAAAATGCCGTGTTTTTTTTTAGTATGGGAAGTTCGTACCAATATTAAAATGTGTAACTCTTTTTGTTACGTTTTCACGCCTAAACCGCTGAACTAATTTTGAAAAAATTCGGTATAGAGATAGCTTGGACCGTGGAGATGGACGTAGGCCACTTTGTCTCGCAAAAACTGAATTCGAAAGGGGTGAAATATTGGTTAAAAGTTTGTAGGAAATTTGAGGAAAACAACACGGATGAAGTCGCGTGCTGGAGCTAGTTCGATAATAAACCTTTCCTTAATTCGATTCGATTTAATCCATTTCAGGATTCTCAGTCACAAAGGTCAGTCAGTTTATACAGTCACGAAGGTTCAGGAAGCTCGAGGTTTAAGAAAGTCAAGTATTGATTAAATTTGGTTATGTAATATACAATGCTACTGAAACAATTATATTGGGCGTGGCGTTTTTTTTGGATCGATGTAACTAACGCGTCTACCCTTTCACAACTCAATATTAGTACGCGTTTATCCACGACTTGTCTGCAACGCATTTTAACATACTTCGGTCACATTATGCGAAGATGGGACATTCGCTGAAAACGAATTTTTCGAGGGGGCGATCACAGGGCCGTAAGACATAACTTATTTTCTGAAGGATGAAATCTTATTTTTTGATTGGTCTCATGTACACTTGCATACTTGTAATGTTATAACTATGACCCATGGGCAGCTACCAAATGAGAAAGATGACTAAAAAGCAGCTGCTTAACTTATTTCTAAATGGCTGATTTTAATATTTTGTAGAATATTACTGTGAAGTATATATATGAATGTTTGAAGGGTGTCTGACGCTTTAAAGCCTCCTAACCAATGAATAAAACTTAGTTATTTTTACATCTGATTTTTAGATATATTATTAAGACAACTATTAGAAAGTCAAATTTTAATCAGTAAGACACATTTTAATGAGTAAACATTCCCTTAGCACAAAAACTACTGCAACGCATGCTGATGCGTAGGGCTCCCGCGCTCATAGCCATGGCTAAGCAAATTATATTTGAATTTAAGGGATTTTCCTACTCTTCATAAAAATTTCCCTCCAACCTTCTATACCTTGCGCGTCGTGCGGTCCTACAAGTACTCGTATTTGTTCCGTAAACACAGCCCTCGGGTCCGGCGTGCCATCGCCTCGGTGTAATTATATCTGTGCGTGTGGCCATTTCTTTACACGCTCGGATTTTGATAGGTCACGTACTATTGCACGTTCCAAGTCGTGTTCATATTAATTGTCTCGTTGGAAATCTAATAAATAAAATAATATAACTTTTGTTTTACTTTGTGGACTCTTTGTACAGTTACACAAAGTCCCCGGCCACACTGCATGATCATTGAAATGATCATTCAAATGAAGCTATGCCTGGCTCTGGTATTACACATAGTACATGAAGCCCAGTCAAGACGTTGCAAATATTAACTCATTATTAAATTATGATTATAATTTATAAAATGTTAATCATTTTAATATAAAATAATATAGAAAAAATATATGATAGGAAATGTCAAACAATAAATATTACGATTGAAATAAACGAGAGTAAATCAGATTAGAATACATTAAAATTATGTATTTATCCATATACATATAAGTGATGTTTTTTCAAATCATATTAGATAATATTATTTTTTCGTATGGGAGGAGGTCGTGGCCTACATCTTGTAAATCCTAGGGAGAAAATACGGACAAACAGACAGAGTGAAGCTATGCAAATTCCTTGTAGGGCTACTTATAAGGAAATTTTCTAGGCCGTAAATACGTTCTTACAAGAAAGTCAATGGGACACTCGGCAATGTTCAGCTTCGATACTCGTCCATATTATCAAAGCCCCAAGAGTTCTTCCTATGGACTATTCACTTGACATACAAAAAGTTGAAAGCGAAACGATGCTAAAACTTTAAAGAGCGGATTTTTTTCTATTACGTTTTTATATTTAGTCTTTAAAAAAACAAACAGAATGTTATATGTCTTTGGGAATCATTGTCTAATTTAAAAAATATATACACAAGTAAATTGCCTAGCGACCCTTAACAAAAATTATTAATTAGAGCATAAGTTTTTATTATTAACCGACTTCGAAAATAGGAGTAGCTTGTTGTGTAAGAGACAGCCATAGGTTTAGCGGGGAACCCAATTTTTTGTCGGTACCGACTTCAACACATCAGTAGGTGCCTACTAAATTATATGAAGGTACCAATTATTTTCGCTTTGGTACTTTGGAGGTGTAATTCCTTTTATTTAAATATAATTAATAGTAGCTAAATTGTATTACTGAAGTTCTAAATTGTGTGACATTATTTGTTCTTATCTTCCTCGTACAGCCTCTTTCAATAACCGAATAGAGATATATAAAAGACAATTGGCAAAAAAAATGAAAGATAAGATATTCGAAAAAAGAATGCGTTAATTAAAAATGTCTTCGCCAATCTGCAGAAATCCGTCGAATATTTCGCGAACGCCAATTATAATCTCACTCGGAGTATCTTCAACGTTACCAACTTTATAAGCGATAACCGCAACCGCGCCTTTGAATTCTATACAGTTTCAAACTCGGCGCGTATTAAAGTTCGCTAACAAATAGTTAAATTAATCGTATTCCTAAATCCACTCTATAGTAGAACTTGTGATACTTTCGAAATAACCCCGGATTCCATTCTGTGTTTATATTTTTTTAACCTGATGTCTTTAAATCATTGAACGCCGGCTGAACGCACGAAAAGACATGACTCATTGTCACGTTCCGCCCGAGCCAAACGTGCAAGCGATAGCGCAGAACAAGCGATAGAGAGACACGATCTAGCGTGGTATCACGTAAAATGATCGTACACGTACAACGTTTACAGACAATCAACTTTTTAAGGACGTGAATTCAAGTAATCAAGGATAAGTAAGAATGATTTCTAGGGGGAAGGCCTTTGCCCAACTGTGAGAACTTCTTTTAATAATATACTCATTATTCCTTTATATTTTTTTTTTCTAAAGTTTAGTTTGCAATGGACATGGCTGTCACCAGCTTGAGTCTAGGTTGAGATGGAACAACTTAAAAATTCAGTCTGCCTCTCTACCGTTCACTTATTTATATATTAAAACGTGAAGCGAAAACTTTAGGTACCAGTTTATGAAAATCGCGCGGACAGAGAAGTATGAAATTAGGCACAATTGTGGTTCATATAGAGGAAGGTGTGCGAATGCTACCATTTTTTTATAATATGCAATATTAATATATTAAATTATTGAAATAAAACCACACGCACACAAATGCCATACGATTTACACCATTTACACACATGTATTGAATGACATCAAAGCGAAATCATGACAAACGAGTGTTATATTAATTGTTAAATTTTATTGCTCTGTGATAGTACAATATATGTTCTGGTCCGCAAAAAGGTTTGTTGGCGAACTTCGACCGGCTCGCGATATCTAGTCTTTATAATTGCTTATATTTATATATAATCAATTACGTCACACGAATTTTACGATTTTTAAGCCCCTCTCCCCTCCTTGTCAGAGATTGTCACACTGTCTATACCCCCTCCCCCTTAGTGTGACGTCACAAATTTTCGAATTTTATGAAAGTATTTTAATTAATTAAAGTTTCAAGTTTTTTAATTTTACCATGTGACGTCACAAAACTTTTGACTCCCCCCTGGTGGGAGCCCATACTGTCGCGACATTGTTCGGTTCGGTTATTAGTTAAGTCAAACTGGGATATATGATTAGAGTAGCCCACAATCAACGCTTGTAATAATGATTGCGCGATGTAACCTTATAAAGGTATCGCCAACACATAGCGATTTTACAGTAGAGCTTATTTATTACAGACTAACGGACCCGACAGACATTGTCTTGGCCAAATTTTGGAACGTCTGCTATTACCCAATTAACTAATCTGTGTTATGTCTTTTCCATACAACGTGACACTAGGCGAATGTTTTACGAAGTTTTAATTTTGCATAGCAATTCAGTTAAAAGGTTTCTTAAAGTATCGCTACTTTAGGAACGATCCTCTACATTTTTTAGCGTTTAAAATAATGTTTCGACTTTTCCTTTCTTTCTTTTAAATCTTCCTTGTAATAATGAGAATGAAATAAAAAGATTTCAAGTTTTAGCGAGAGTAACGAACAACGTTTGTTTTATGTATACATATTATATTATAGAAATTAAATACAATTTAGGAACAAAAGATTTACTAAAGTTGGATTGGACCGGTCTTATAAGTGTACAGTGTGAAGAATTGTAATCTATGGTTTTTTTATTATTATTCCCATGAATATATTATGTACTTTATATACTTACTACTCGTAGCTAGTAAAATCAAATTCGAATTTCAACAATAGCAATTTTTTCATCGTTTTACAACTATAGCGTTATTTAAAATAAAGTTAACCCGCTGTCTGTTTAACCGCACGTTTAATTCTAATCCGCGGTTTACTTTCGCAGCCAAAGTGTCATTAGAATATTGTCCGATTAGTCCCCGAGGCGTATTTTTAAAGCTCCGTGCGCGCACTTAATGTGGAAAGTTTAAATTGAAATTTGATCTGCGCCGCGACGTTTGAACTCATTCTGCCAAATGCTTAATTGCGACGAAAGAACAACTGTTGTCACAACTGCCTAATATGTCGTTAGTTCATTTTTTTTTCGCATAAATATAAACATTTCTTAATGAAGTATGTTACAACTTAAATAGAATTTCCCTATACCTTTTTAAAAGAAAACAGTGCTAGAACTTTTTGTATTGGTATTAAAAATAACTAATCTTTCGTTAGAAATGGGGGCGACAGAAAACATATAGACGGAATCGAGGATTGAACACCTTTCCACTGCTAATCTATTGAGGGTACGTTGGTTTTGGTATAGACTTTTAGAAACACCATGAATTGATTAAACATATCAAATAGTTACTCAAGTCAACGTATACCTATTTATCATATATCACATGGGCTTTAACGTACAAATTAGCTGTTCTATAAATAAGGATATCATATCAGTATTTCTAATAGGTATCCATGTTGGTTTACTAATTCACCTTAATGTCTGTTTGTCACCTCTAACGACAATCATTATCTCTTGTAAACATATAATGGATTCTATTGTAGGAAACAATGAAGAAACTGTTTGATGAAGATACCGCCCTGCCGACGCCACCTTTAGATCCGGGAACAAACGTCAATATTTGGGAATGATAATAACTAATTAGACCAAAGAAGGTAACGGCTGACACTGACTTTATATTATACTGGCTGTTTTGTTCTGCTGTGGTGTTGAGTTACTTAAAAAGTATCTCAAAACAAAATTTTATTAATTCAATCAGAAACATATTTTTTAGACAAAAAGTAACTTTATACGGCCCATATAAATATAAGAAGTCTACTCATACTAGAGTTGACTTCTTGTTCAACTTATCAACATCTCCAGGTTGATATTTAAACTGTAAAAACAGTTGAACAAATAGGCATTCAGAGTCTATTCGTAAACCTGGGAACGACAGTCACAATGGTTTCACAAATATTCAGATATATACTAAATGGTACATTAGTATTAAATAATTAAAACATATTTCAACTAGCCCCAACGGATTAACGGTTCGCAACAGGATTTAAAACCAACTGTGACACTTTCAAAATAAATTCGATAACAAACACGTCACCATAATCCGTTAAATTCAAACGGGCGGCATAATCTCGTGCGCGCCAACGATTCAAAATGGCCGCGACGCGTGCGCACAATCACCACATGGCGCGCACCTCGCATTAGCATATTATAATAGTCTATTGTACGTGTTAATGCAGTTACCTAACGACCGATTGACGCTTATAGCGCTTTTGACTAACCAGGGCTTATTACATCCAGAGATGTGAAGCGCTTTACGATGGAAGTTGCATTCCTGAGTATAGAGTTACCTGTATCGGAGGGTTGGATAATGCGCCATCTGTCGTGGCGAGGACAATGCAGAGATTTATTGTCGCGAACACGGGGGCTTCGCTTTTTTGCCGGCTATCAAGTTTCCATTAGCTAATTTCGTATCGATTCCGCTGCGCCGGTGAAAGTTCCACCGTATTCGAAATTGATGGAGCCACATACATCCCACGGGCCACATGCGTCCCACGGGCCACGTGTTTTCGACCGCTGCTAGTCTACCACGCGTAATATATACCTAATTGTAAGCCAGTGTACCAAACAGTGAGCATTGTAGGTACAATGTTGTAAAATCAAGGAGATTTAATGTAGCGAAAGTATCGGAAATCTAATTTCTGCACTACGAGAAACAAACAGTACGTGAATTGTATTTATGTTAGGTGCTACAGTAGAGAAACGATTTTCGTGAAATTCTCATTATGAAAGCTCGTATAAAGAAGCTCATGGCTAATATATTTTTTTAAGTTTTAGCAGTTCATAACTCGGGCAAGTGCGAGTCAGACTCGTGCACCAAGGGTTCCGTACCATCACGTAAGACTTTACCGGGTTAATGTAAGATTTCATAAAATTTCTTTTAATTTGACAGTCGCCGCAATTTTTTTACGGTAGAACTACAAATTTTCGGTTTTCGAAATTTGTCGTATACTTGTACTTCAAGATAGCTTCTTACCAAATCTCATGATTGTAGTCAAGGGGAATACTCTAAAGGTTTTGATTCCCTTCTTGAATGTTTTGTTTTGATTCCCTTCTAGTATGAGAAATGTGACATACGGTCATATCTTTTTTTTGTTGATTGCTTACACTTGGAGCGTTGATTTTTTCACAGCTTCAAGCGACCGCAGACCCTTAGTATTTCAACTTTGTAGCTCTATGCGTTCCTGAGATAAAGGGTCTTAACAAACAGTCAGACTGATAGGCAAACGGACAACGAAGTGGTTGGAAGTGGAAGTCGATAAGGGTTTCCTTTTTCCTTTGAAGGTAAGGAACCCCAAAAAGTATAAAAATTATAAAAATATAGTATCCAATACCACTGGTACCTGATTTAAGTTTCAATTATGAATGTAAACCATCTAGCCTCTGACTTGTTCAATAAAAAAAAAAAATTGCTTCGATCGTATAGGTGTTCAGTTTTACGTACAGAATATATAATATACACACATATATGTGTTTTCCAATAACATGACATTTATAGTACACACGCATATATATTGTTTTCCAATACATGGTATTTATATAAAACATGGCCATACCCACGGTCCAGCACACCCAACATTTTCAGACCACATGATGTAACCATCCCGGTTACAGTTTACCTAAACTACCATTAATGGATGAGCTATTACTGTAATCTTGGACCGATTAAGCTCGATCAAGCTGTTATCCGTCTTGGCCCCAACGAGCTGTCATCGGGACCTGCTATTATCAATAATTATCCCAAGCGATCCATCTCTCGTATCAGCATTAATTATAAGCCATGGGACCGGTCTGCCGATATTGATATATTACAGCAATCATCGGTTAGCCTGAAGTCCTACAAGTAAAACCACATGGGATATTATGCGAGGAGAAAGCTGAGGATGTTTTAAGGTTTCTTTGTAAATTCAAACTACAAGAAGAGTAAGTGTGAATTCTATATACGAAAACGAAGTGGGTGCTGATAAGTTGAATTTGTTGATGTTGTGGTTTAAATTGTTGTCAACATTTCTATACCTCCCGCGTAATTTGTTGTAACCCTGAATTCCCAACTTCACAGTGAAGCTTTACAAACATGTAAATTGAAATAAAATCATTCATTAAGTAACATATTTGTGTATAGAATTATGTATTTAACAATGACGATTACATTATTGTATGCAATAATATATTAAAAACTGACTGTTATATTACAATCTTGTTGTTTGTAACACTGAACTGTAAAGCTGGGAAGTTGGGGTTACAAAAACTTATGTGGGAGGTAGCGATTTGCTAATTGAGGTAGAGATTAGCGAAGATTGATAGAGTTCTGCGGTTTCCGCTGAATACATTGCATATAAGCGCTATTGTGGTGGAAGAATAACCTTTAAATATTTGAGTGCATTTATAGAATAAAATATATAATATGTAGTGTAAAACAACAAACGACGCAACTATGTATCTTTGGGTACAAGATACAAATTTGTGCCGTTTGATGTTGATACATTGGAGCCATGGGAACCGGAAGCTAGACAACTATATAATTAACTAATAGCCAAAATTGTTGAAGTCCGAAGTCAACTTACGATTCGAAGGTTGGTATTTTGGGTAAATATCGCAATCCAAAGAATATTACGGCCTGACAATGACGATGGTTTTTTGTTTTAATTCTTTTAATACATTTTTGAATAGATATATATTTTCTAATGTTACGATATAATTGGCTGGTCCGTTAGCGCAGAGGGCAGTGCCCTGCCTTCTGCTCCAGGGGTCGTGGGTTCGATTCCCACCTCGAGTCTGGGTGTATTAACCATATTTATGTAATTAAATATTTAAAAAAAATATATTTGTGTATAACAGGCGGCTGTTACCTATAACACAGGCATTAAGTTGTCTACCTTAGGAACAGAGCTCAAATTCCAAAAATAAAATATAAAGTTCCAATATCTTTATGATTAGTAGAAAAAAGTCATTTTCGCTAATAAAAATGTCTACCTTAGGAACTAATGTCCGGGTGTCATATAGTGCTATTTATTTATATTTACTATATGACACACGGTCGTTTATATCTAAGGAAGACAACTTTATGCCTGTGTTATAGGTAACAGACGTCTGTTATACATAAATATATTTTTTTATATAGATATAATACATCCAGACTTGAGGCTGGAATCTAACCCACAACCCCTGAAGCGGAAGGCAGGATCATTTTCAATTACGGGAACGTGCCAGTCAATTCAATTCAATTATAAAATTCCAGTCAATTATTACTTTTGTTAAAGTCCGCATAATAAATAATTACTGTGGGTGTACGGACCTGTACGTGTGTTTCCTCGCTGTAAAATAAAATATAAAAAAAAAGAATTTAATTCACAACGCAACCTATATCAGTCCACCTACACATACACCGGCATTAAAAATATAATTTTATTAATTTTTATTCATTTAACCCATTACTTACAAATATTTCACGTTTACTGGAAAACATCGGAGTTAGCTCTTTTTAACGATACCTAAGTGTAATTAAATTATTGATGAGAAATTTGACGTGAAATCTTTAAACATTTTTCGTTTATTGGAATTTTTTCTCGTCCGCGTCACGACGTTTTAACGAGCATTTAAGGTAGCTTCAAGGAATTGAGTCGATTGACCGACTTTTGAAATTTATGTTCCCAATTTGTCTGATTTTTGGACTCTATGATATCATCGATTTCAGTGGTATTTCTTTTAATTAACAGTTTTTAGGCGGCGATAAAAATATTTGATCAGATAATCATACAGTACAGGGCCCTTATTTAAAATGTCATCATCATCATCTTCAGCCATTGATAACCCACTGCTGGGCATAAGTCCCCTCTGTTTCTGCCACTCTCCCCTATGCCTTACCAATCTCATCCAGCTACCTCCTACTACTCTTCTGACATCATCCGTCCATCGCACCATGGGATGACCAAGGTTTTTCCAACCCAATCTAGCCCACCACTCAGTTAGGTTCGTTAACCACATGCCATCACCACATCTAGCCATGTGTCCTGCCAAACTCCATTTTAGTTCGACCATCCTATATCCGACGTCCTTCGCCTTATTTAAATAATTTTAAATATGTTAGAGTGCAATAATGAAAAGTATTGGGTAAAAATGTATTGATTGGCAGGGCACTTGACTAGGTATGATGATGGCAGGTGGAATAGGCCTTAACGGAATGCAAGCCATGGGGAAGCAAACGGCCCAAGGGTAGCCAACCTTCAGAATAGGCTATGTGAGCCACTGGCAAGCATACCATAGAGCCGAACATCGTAGCTCTCCATCCCATTAGTGTCCCGAAGCAGGCGCTGTAGCCGAACACGGCCAGAAGCTTATATACTCGTAATGTTAGAAGCCCAATTCGGCACGTTCATTGGTGCTTATAGTATCTCTGCCTTCGTCTCATGGTAAAATTCCGCTTTAAGGGGCCATCCGTTAATTACGTCACGCGTTAAAGGGGGGAGGGTATCACTAAAATCTGACATCGTGTCAAAGAGCAGAAAGCAGAAATCAAAAGCTTTGTGAAGTCACGTACCAAATATATATTTTTTTTTTTAATTGAAGTACTACATAAAATAATTAAAAGAAAGTGCAGTTTTCTCACACCAAGGGGGAGAGGGTCTCGAAAATGTGGCAACCTGTGTCAAGGACGGGGAGAAGAGTTATAAAATCGTCAAATACATGTGATGTAATTATGAATGTCTACTAAGTTTTGTGGCTAATGATTATAATTACGTTAATTCTCTTATAAGTATGACACTGAACACTTCATAAGACTGATTGTTACATATAGAAATACATTTTTTGACTATTGTATTAGGTGTTGAAATTATATTATTAACTTAATTGAATTCTTGTGATAACAATTCATCGGATTGTGTTATCGTTATGAACGAGGTCAAATTAGTGTCGAAAGCTACCGATATCTGTACTACGATCGACTTTTAACCGAGTTTTAAGAATATGAGGTTCAAGATTTCATGAGCTTTTTTCTCAACCTTGTTGTAAAGAAACTATTCTTAGGAAATATCCACAATATTTTGATAGAATCCAATTATGTATAACTTATGACCGCAGACCATCCCGCTAATCACGTACCTTCCGTAGAAAGAATAGTTTAAAGGTCAATCAGACTGGTGTGAACTCTAATTGGCCCGGTATATCGGCGCTTAATCTCTGATTAGATAATCACGATGCAAATAGGGACTGTATTAATTAATGAGTCGACTGGACCATAGAAATTTACGAACTATTCGACATGTGTTTAAGATAGCGGCATTCTGCATTGTTACGTAGGTGTGTGGTGGTAGATCAGGTTAATATACATATCTCAGCAGAATTTCGCGACCCTTGTTACGTCGTCCGTAATAACTTCATTGTAATGCCGACACTCGCCACTAAACATCACGTGTATATTTAAGATAGGACGTCACTAAATTTGATGCATAAAAGGAATTGCTTCTCAACGCATGCATCATTTTATATAAGTGACAAACATAAAGGCTTTTATTATGGTAATTAAAGTTAAACTCATAATTTATTTCAATGACTGGGTCGTTGGCGCAGTGGGCAGTGATCCTGTCTTCCACTCCGGGGGTTGTGAGTTCGATTCCCGCCTCGAGTGTGGGTGTATTATCTATATTTCAAAAAAAGAATTATTTGTGTATGAAAGGCTGTTGTTACCTACAGCTCAGGCATTAGTCTATTAGCATTAGTTTATTTTTTATTATAATAATACTAGCTGTTTGCGGCGACTTTGCCCGCGTAGAATTAAACTTGCAAAAACACTTACACTTCCTTAACCTGGAACTATTAAATAACCCGTTCTCTGCTTACTATAAACTACCTCCATGGCAGATTACATCTTTGTACGTCCCGCCGTTTTCGAGATTTGATCATATCATACTTTTTAAAACAATATTTGTTATTTTTATGATATTTTGGTATTATGATAGACATTCTATGTAAAAGCTTAATTTATGACGGTTCGTCACGCTCTGTACAGGAGAAGCCAATAATTTCCGTCTGGTATTCTCTTGGTAATCAGCCTCATTAGCTCAGTAGTAAAAGGAATGAACTGAAATCCGCAGGCTACCCGGTTCAAGCACAAACGCTGCACTCCTAATACAAACTCTTAAATTCAATTGTAGCTCCTGTTGCTCAGTAAAGGGAATTTAAAGAGTGCCTAAAATACTAAAATATACTTATTAAAGAAAAATCACATAATAGATCATTATTTTATCTATCTCTTCTATCTAGTGTTATCCTGGTCTAGTACCAGAGTTAAATTGAGGAGGATGTGGCTGTGGGGTAAGTTAAGATGTCTGTCGTCATCCCCAGAACCTCCACAATCTCTACAATCTCACGACTAATATCGTTCAGTGACATTAATCGAGATCCGCTGTTTTGCTTGCCTTACGAGACACTGAGGAAACTGGATATTTATAAAAACATTGTTACAATGGGTCACCCACTTACCACCAGGCTGCGGTAAGTGCTCTTGACTTAGCGATCGATTTATATTCAGGTCACTGTTTAAGCTATGGCCTCCTCATTCATCATCATCATCATCCTTATTCTCCCACTGCTGGGCAAAGGCCTCTCCCCGCACTACCACTCCTTACGGTCTTGAGCCAATCTAGACCAGGTTCGACCCGCGACAGATATTATATCGTCGACCCATCTGGTTGCTGGACGATCAATGCTCCGTTTTCCTGTCCTCGGCCACCTCTCAGTCACTTAAACTGCCTCCTCATTGTACAATACCTAATGGAGAAATAATCAAGTTACGCCCGCGCATTTTCCACAATAATATAGATACAATAAACAATTACGTAACCCTTGTTACGTAATAATTAAATTGTGATACCCGACGGTGACGTAAATAAATGTTACGTACGTAGCAACATTCAACTTAGGAAAGCGGTGACGTAACAAGCAATGAGCGAAAGCGTTTTATTTATCAGGAAGGAAGAAAGAAATGAAATGAAAAATACATTTATTCAGAAACGTTTAATTAACGACTACAATTCTTATCACTAGCAATGTCATAATTATATGACACTTGTTTTAAGTGTAGGTTTCCACCAGAATTTATAGCAGATAAAGTATACTGAAATATATAACCCTGACCTGCCTTGCCCTATGTCAAGGACGTGGGATCGATAACAATATAATTGTTACCACAAAGCAGGTCAGGATTATATTAATAGTAAATGAATATATGTACCAACATAATGTAAAGAATACATTCATTTAATACAACCTTCAAAAAAAGAGCTCATTCCACAAAGGCCTGAAACGCATCTGTGAGCCTCGTGATGCAGCTCGTGCCCATGAGCGTTGATAGTTATTCAGGTGAACCGCCAGCCCGTTTTCACTTTATTACATACTAAACTAGCTGTCAGCCGCGACTTTATCCGCGTAAGTTTGCGAGAGCCTTTAAAAAAACCCCGTCTTAGCGAATATCTACTAAGTGTGTATAAGCTACCTCCACCGTGCCAATTTTCATCTTTCTATAGTCGACCAAGAAAGTGCTTTACTATTTTGGATAACAGCTCCTAGTTAAAGAAAATTTTGTTAAGAGTTATTGTTAGAAATTAACATAAAGCATAACAAGCAAAAATAAGCCTTATAACTAATTGACGTGCAAACGACATTCGAACTTAGCGTGGAAAACCAATTTCTATGTACGTCTTGCGTGTTTTGAGATTTCGTGATAGAAAACCTTAGGCTTTTCGCTTGCAAAATTTTCATTATTTCAATTTTTACTGCTATGCGATTGGCCTCAGGTACCTTAAGTAATTCTTTATGTAGAGATAAACAGAACAGTTTGTTGTCATCACCTTTCGTTACGCTGGAAGCCAGGGGCTGTTGTTGATTCCTAGAGCTTATATTGTTTTTAATTATGTTCAGGAATTCGGTATCAGCAGCAGTCATTTTCTTTCTTTTAATATTTTCATTTGGCGGCCTCATTATGTCTTCCCTTGTATCTGCTGTAGATTCTTCGTTACCTGTCTCAGAGTTTGCAGAGGTGTCTTGAATATTGCTTTTTGTTACTTTATTACGCACTGACCTTACAAGAAACATAAGACGTTGAAAATATATATATTGAATCTTCGAAGCTCCAGAGCCTGATGGTGCATTCTTTGTTTTTTTCATTTCACGAACAAATGTGTCCTGAAGACCTTTCCACTTCTTTTGAAGAGTATTACCTGAAATAAACAGTTAAACAATAACTTTGAATTTTGTTTCAGGTATTTAGCAACTGGCTGTTATTTTGCTGTGAAAATCAACTGTAATTAACATCGTTCAACAAACTGTAGACGTTATTTGGAATAAGTTAAAACACAGAGTAATGAAAGAACCATCGACGGAACAGTGGATGGAAATTGCAAAAGGATTCGAAAAATATGCAAATTTCCCTAATTGCATTGGAGCTGTTGATGGCAAACATATTAGAATCATAAAACCTTTAGATTCCGGCTCAATGTTCTACAATTATAAACATTTTTTCCACTGTCCTGCTTGCCGTGTGTGATGCAAATTATTGTTTTATCTCTATAGATGTTGGAGCATGTGGGAAGAGCAATGACTCAACTATTTTTAAAAACTCCACATTCTTTAAAAAACTCATGGAAAAATCTTTAAACATTCCGGGACCAAAACCAGTATCAGAACTTCGTACAACACGTTTACCTCATGTTATAGTTGGGGATGAGGCATTTGGCTTATCAGAACATATTATGCGACCATATTGTGGCAAGAATTTAACTAAAGAAAAACGAATATTTAATTACCGTCTCTCTAGAGCAAGACGTTATATTGAGTGTTGTTTTGGAATCCTAGTAAACAAATGGCGAATATTTCACAAACCACTTAATGTATATATTGAATTTGCACAAAACATAATTAAAGCTTGTTGTGTTCTTCACAATTACGTCAGGTTAAGAGATGGATACAGATACGAAGACACATTGTTCGAAACAGATCTGGATGGTCTGAGTACGACTACTATTCGACCGAGTGTAAGGCCTCGAAACACGAGGGATATATTTGCTGATTATTTCATGAAGGAAGGTCGACTGTCATGGCAGGTCATAATTTTTAATTAAAATTTGACAATTAAAATTAAGAATCTCAATAAATCATTCAAAACTTTTCCATTACTTGTTCAAATTGCACTGGATGTGCTTGCTACATTTGCAACCATAGCACATAATATAATATATTGAATATCACATTTTCCATGTATATTCCACAATCTCTCCCAACATTGCGGTGATATTGCTGTACACTCTTCCACTATTTTTTTTAATATTACCGTTATTGTGCGATCATTTATTGCTTTTTTGGCCATCGGTACTTTACAGTACATTTCTATGGGATAATTGCTGCATGTGTATAAAATACACTTTTTAATGTCGCATCTATCCTTATATTTTACATCTGTTGACATTGGAAGACCTGATGCAAGTAACTTCCATTGTTCAAATTGATTCTCTGTAAGTTTGCACTCGTCCATAAAGCACGCGTTACTATGTAACAGATTGCTAAAATTAAAGCTCGAATTTGGAGTCAATCCCGTTAAGCGGCAATAATTAAATTGACATTCAATCAGTGATGATATAATCATTGTCTTTCCAGTTGATGGTGGTCCGTAAAAGAACAAGTTATTCTTTTTGCCAGTTTTTCCCGTAAAGTGATTAAATGTCAATGTGGCAAAATTTGTAATGTTGATATTGTTATTTTTTAATATATTAATTAGGGCATTATATGACCCATCTCTAAATTCATCACTCATCATTTCTGGGTGTAATTTTGCAAACTTTACCTTTGATCTTTCGAATCTTTGGTTCTTGAAATACTTGCGATGTGCAAGTAGTTTTTGATCCTTTCTTGATATTGCTTTGAGCATATAAACTCAATCCCTTCAGGCGTTCTTGTAAACACTTCTATAGCTTCTGATTCCGAGAAAATACTGTTCTCGCATAAAAGTAAAATAATATTTGTATTTCTGTCGTTAAAAGAGCTATTTTTTCTACTGTTACTGGAATTGTTTTCCCTTCCATGTAAAATTTCCCCGTCTGTGCATGATATTTGATCTCCATCCCGTAATCGTTCCCGTAACTTACACTCATCGGTTTGACTAATTGCATCCACCAGTCTTGTGTGTTCTTCTTGTAGTGTTGTGCCTTCATCTCGAAATATTGAATTTCCCCCATCGGAACATTCAGCCTCGTAGTTTTTGTTCGTCCATTCATTAGAGCGACCATTCCACACGTATGGTTTGCGCACTTACAAGTTTCAATATGTACGTCGCTGAGAACATCCTGTAATATTTGACGACCATTGCCGGAATAAAGATACTCGCGTAAACAAGACAGGCAATTAATGCTGGTTGTTTTGTAGGTTCCTTTAGAATTTTTCATATATATGTACATATATTTGATCACTTTTCTCTATCTGTCTTCATTGGCAGGACTCTTCCGAACCCTCGGCATTCAATTTTCCAGCTAACTCCTTCCACTTGCTGGGTCTGCTATCGAGCTTACGGCCTGCCAGTTGGCTTATTTTATCATTATTATTACCATCATTTATTTAAATATCTTACTCCAAATATATTTTTAAACATTAACAGATATACCAGCGATTTGAATATACCTATTTCTACCAAACCAGTCAACATGACTGGTGCATAAAAAAAAGGCTTCTTGTGGTTTCTAGTCTTTATTTACTCTTAAAAATGCCAAAAATAAAGTTGAACAATATTCATTATAATAGATAAATGGATTTATATACATTTCCAAATAACAAAACACTTAATTATTTACAGTTTGTTGCTCACAATTTCTACATGTGTAGATTTTGCTGCGTGTACACTTTCTGCATAGACTTTTTTGCATTGCAAATATTTGTAGTTTTATTGTTATTGCAATATCCTATTTGACACCAATTTCGTACAGGAACTGTGGTATTTGTGGTTGGTATATTGGTTTTGTGTGGTTTTTGCCTTGAAGTCTGATATTCTGAAGCAAGTTCTTCTGCTAATTGAAACAGAAAGTCTTTTTGTGAAATATTTTCTCCTGTTGTGTTTTTATACAATATCCAGCTATTATTTAATAGGGTTAAATCTAAAATATTGAAAAATACTTGAAGAGGCCACCTTCTGGAACCTGATTTCACCGTATATTTTCGTGCCATTTGATCGGTAACATCGATGATAAATTTGGTATTATAATAAAACGATACGGTTTCAGGTAATTTCTTTGCAGCTTTATCAGTTTTGCTGTGTTTATGTTTCGTACTTAGTAGAAGTACTTTTTTATTAGGTTTGCTCTTATAAACAGTAAGTGTGCATCCATTAGATTGGTACAGCAACGTTGAGAAACGTGCCATGCTGTCTTTTTTCAGTTTGCAAATTTTCGGCAGTTCTCTCTTGTTTGCGCATATTGTTCCAAGTAACGAAGTGTTTTTAGATCGTAATTTCAACGCCAAGGGAATACTTGTAAAAAAAATATCAGTTGTTACAGTTCTACCCTTCATGGTATATTGTTCAAGAAGTTTCATCTCGACAAATACGCTTAGGGGGGTTGCTGCATTTCGTGTCTCGTCTTTTCCTAAATACGAAAAGCCATTTACCACATATTCCGTCTCTATATCGGACGCCAACCAAAATTTTATGCCAAATTTTTTGGGTTTGTTTGGCATATATTGAGTAAATCTGCATCTGGCCTTTGTTGGAAAAAGTTGTTCATCCACGGTAATATAAGCTCCCGGTTTGAAGCAATTTTTACTGTTTTCAATAAATTTATTCCAAACTGCTGAGACTAAAGCGAACTTGTATGTCTGCAAACGTTGACTCTTCTGATTTTTTTTGGCAAAACAAATGTATCGTATAATCTCAGTAAAATCACGTCTACTCATAGTGTTGGAGAAAAATTATGGTCCCCACTTGTTATTCCACAAATATCTTCTGAAGCCTCAAAGAATGTTGGCGCTTTGGAGCATGGCCTTGACGCGCGGCCTTGCTGACTTTTCCTGCAGTAAAAGCGGCGGGATCTTGGGCCTACGAGCGGCCTCCGGCTCGGCCTGGGAGGGCCCAGCCGCCTCGGGATTAGGACCTACGTTCTTTCGGATGACACTAACAAACACTGGGTCGGACTCTTGAAGTTGTGCGCTCGAGTTTGACCGATCCTGAACACGTCCATCCGCCTCAACGAATGGAAGCGGTATCTCCATTCAGGTCACTGAAGGCGACCCGCTATTTATATATGTGCGTTGTCAAACACACCGCACCTCTCATGAGTGACATTTCCCGCCAGTGAAAATAGTCATCCTTTATCTATTAATTTTTCATAAAATACAATGTTTCAATTTTCATTTTCTATCGAAATCTAATGAGGACTCTGAACAGGGACTGGAGTGAGTCTGGGCCGGGCAGCAACGCGTCGTTGAGACTGATGCCATTTGTCTTCGCCGCCGCGTCGAACACTATGCGGATCTTCTGCTTCACCGGGTGCCACACCGCAAAATACAGCAGGTACCATATCTTGGAGGAGACTTCTCTGCTTCTTGACACTTCTTCTGCGTAGCCGCTCTTTACGAGGCGTTCAATTTGCTGTCGATATTGTTTCTTCAGCACGGGGTCTCGATCTAGCTTCTTCTCTACGGTCCTAAGGCGCCTTTCCGCTGACTCGTAGTTCTCGGGAAGTTGCGTCGCGGTGCTCTTCCACAGGAGTCCGGCTTCAAGTCTTCCGTCACTTAGACGCTTGTATGTTTTCTTGAGAGTCTCCAGGGCTTGTTGCCCTGAATCGGTTAAGGGTTGCTTCGGGTCTACCCCCTGAGCTTTTATGGAGAAGTGTTCTTTTATCATTTGATGCACGTCGTCTTCTATCAGCTTCGCATGAAGACAACTGTTCACATAATTCACGTCCGTCGCGCAGTTCAACTCGACGCCGTGAAATATCCACCCCTAGCTCTGTGTACGACGCTACCGGCTCGCGGGGTCTTCCTTTTCTTATCTTTCTTGAGACTATCATTTCCCAATTATCTTCACCGACGAGCAGCATGGTGTCGTAGTACAGAGCGTCCGCTATTGATTGTAGGTGCGCGCACTTTTCTATTCTTCCTTTGTCGAGAGCTTGCGGAGATAAGTGCAGCTCATCAACAGTGCGCACTCGCCTTAACTTCTTGGGTTTTTCTTCGTGAACCCCTCTTATGGTGAGACTAAATTTCATGGAGTCTGATTTCTTGATAAGTCGTCCGCCCACGGTCTTGATTATCAATTCTGCTTGAGTACCGCAGACACCGATTTTATCCGCTATGTCTTGATCTAATAGCGTCACTGTTGATCGTTCATCCATCAATGCTAAAATCTTCATGGAACCCCTCGGCCCGTAAATTTCTACAGGCACCATTTTCAGGAAGGCTTTGGCACTTCTTAATGCATTGACGGAAGTGACGTTCGTCGTTGTCGTAGCAGACTCTGGTTCTAGATGTTACGGCTTTGTATCTCGCGGTACCTCTGAGTGTAGTAAGGTATGGTGCCATTTGCCACAAATCGCACACGTAGGACGCTTGCACATATTTTTTCGATCGTTGTTTGTAGGCACTTAAAACACAATCGTTGCTTCGTTGCTAATGTCCAACGTTCTTGATTCGGCACTTTCGCGAACTTAAAGCAATTTGTTAAATAATGTCCACCTTTACATAAGTCACAATATTTTTCATTTTTATCAGTGGGCGTAGTCACTGGTTCCGTAGCGGCGTGCGTCGGCTGGCGGACTGTGCGGTGGATGAAAAGGCAAGGCGGGTGCCTTCCTTTTTCATCCACCGCACAATGGTCCAAAAGGCTGAAAACCTGGCCAAAAATCTAGTGCGTTTAAAAAAGCAATATTTGCATGTAGAGTATAGTTTTGAGGTCGCTGAATCCGAATCTGACATCAGTTTTTAAAATAAGTGCGTTTAAAATTCAAAAACAAGATGGCGGGCCAAATTATCGTGAATGCACTGCGATCGTTTTTTAAAGTACCAAAAAATGTTATAGGGGGTTTTCGGGGTCGCTGAATCTAAATCTGACCTTAGTTTTTTTTAAATAATATATTACAAAGACAAAAACTTTTTCTCCATAGTTCTTTTATTTAAATGTTCTAAACCCCTAATATTATTAAATAAATCTTCAATTACCTTTATTTTGATTCATCAGCTATAAAGTTAGGTGACCCAATTACTATTAAATTAATGAAAGTAGGTTTATCTATAGAAATGTTAATTTCTAATAAAAGTCTCTCTTTCTTTAAACCATACTGAAGTAATGACCCCTGCCTATATTTATATTGAATCGCATACCTTATCCGGTGTCCAGCCTCTGTTCACAAAAGTTCTTAGCCCTAATATCCCAGTCAGAATTAATTGTATGTTTAATAAGCATCGAACAATACCGGTGGTCAGAGCTGAGCTCGTGTAGCGTCTCTATCCGGCGTAGCGGCAAGGCTACGTCCTTCAGAAGCGCTATGTCTAGTACGGTCGGTCTAGTGCTTAATTTGTCGTTATAGTGGGTCGGCGGTTCGTCAGGGGCGAGTAAAATAAAAGGAGATGTGTGGCTGCCTTCTTCTCGTAGATCAGAGCCATTGGCTTAATGGTGGAAGTCAAGCGCAAAGAGATGACTCGAGACAAGGAGATGACGTACTTATAGATAATACACCCAGACTCGAGGAGGGAATCGAACCCACGACCCCCGGAGCGGAGGTATTTCCAATATTATTGTTTCCCCTCCAAATAAGCTTAAAAGCTTGTGCTAGGAGTGGATGCCAGCCAGTCTAACGGTGTCAAGGATTGTATCCAGTAACCTTACCTTAGTACATAGGTAAAGGAGGGTAGTTGTTCATAAGAGTATAAATTCAATGACACGCTAGTGGACGGGGCAGTCGTGCTACAAACGTGGCCTGGGTAACAACTGTTTAAGCTCATTGTGCTCAGTATTAACATCACACGTGCATATTCAACGTGATAAGTTGTAGTTACAGTAAATAGCATAACATATTCTGTATATCACATTTACCATTTACGGAGGAAATAAACCGGTACCTTACGAATTGCCGTACCCATTTATACTGTTAAGCTACTGAGCCATCTGTACATGCATCGTTGAATGTTCACTAAACAATTACATGCTCGAAACCAAAATTGGACCGTTTATATTCATGTCTTTAAACCCTCAGCACACTTTATATTTATTAGTTAAGCGTTTTGTAAATATTCAGATATATATTTACAAGAATTCAAGGACTATTAAAATACTTAAATTTGTCAAGTAATTGTGTGACCAAGGGAGAACAAGTAAGGACAAGTTCAAAGTGTGCGAACAATCACCGCATTGAGAATCATAATATGATATTTCTACAATTGGGGCATTCTAATTCTTCGTGATATACGTAAATCTAATTTACATATGCCTAGTCATTAATTCTTAAGTGACATACGAATAATTATATCAGTATTACTACATTGTTTCCTCTGTCATTTAAATGTCTAGTATGTTGCCACACTAAGCATAAGTTCAAGTTTGCAAACAAGCTCAGTGCACCGATAGAGAATCATGATAGGTTAAACTTAGTTCTACAATTGGGCCATTCTACTCCAATGTATCTGTTCAGTGAAGGCAACTATCAACATGCCACATTAATTACTAAGACCGATTTCTTTAGAGATACTGTTTATCTTCCATTACTGTATTAATTTTGTAATTATTTAAGCTTGGAATATAACATAATTATTTAAAAATAAAGGTAAACAAGTAACGATAAGGATAACATGAGACTACAATTTTACATATAAAAAGTTTATGTCGTATGAGACTTTACGAATAACCTTTGTAGAGTCTATCTCCTGATGATGTTTCGGAGTCGAAGCGAAACGTGCATTGGAGCACATCGCAAAGTCAGTGTAGTGCTGCGCTTTGGTGGCGGATTCGGTGGTATAGCTTTCGCGTTGCAGCATTACACCGATTTTCCCTCGTATTCATTCGCGGATTAAAGCAAAGTAGTTTAGTTTTTCATGCATGTTATGGATCTCTGCAAAGTAACGCCTGATTCTATCAGTTAAAAAGTTTATGATAAAGATTAAAGGTTTAAAGAGGTATTAAGTAATTATGGATTTTTTGCTGTTTTTTATTTTCTTCGTAAATGTCATTTTATAAGCTTTATGTGCGTTATATAAAGTTTTATGTGCGTTCAAGAACGCGCTGACAGGTAAGTTTAAATAATGTATGGAAAGTTAGCCACCGCTTCCCCCTATGCCGAAACAATACTTTTTAAACTGAACTATTTACGGATTACACACGCATTCATTGTAATCTATTAGAGATAAACACATATGTATTCGCTTTAATAATGTAGTTGTTGAGTATAATTCACAAGCACATATTGCTCCCTAGGTCGCAAAATACCCGGTGCTGTGAGGTGAGTTTAATAACGTGACGGTTACCAACCAAAATATGACTTTTTAAAGTTTAAGTTTGTTTACGAGCAAATGTAACGCAAAAATACAGGAATTAGATAAGAGTTCATTATAATTAATTAGAAATTAAGATACATGCACTTTTAAAACGTATTTTCCGAAGTTTATTCAGAACGCGTATGACGCTCGCTGGGTCACGAGACATGCCGCGCAAAGAGGTAAGTTTAATAATGTAGCGGTTGGTAGCTCCTACTATTCATCTCTCCCCTTTCCGGTTGGTGCAATTAAAACGACGCCGTGTTCCGGCACTTAATAAACTTCGAAAGTGTACGCGGAGACGGCGCCAAATGAGACAACCTATTTACACCCTACGATTTGTCGTATGCTGTAAATTATACGCTTAAAAATGTAGGACTAATCGTATACTGTAAATTTTATATACAGTTTTACATGAAATGACGTGAGATGAAATTATTTTACGATAGCGAAATTCCCGCTCGCGGTGACTCGGAGGTAGTTCTTGGTGAGTCTCATAATAACATTATTGGTAAATGTATCATGTTATAAATATATAAATAAATAAATATATAAAGACTATATGACACACGGACGTCTGTTCCTAAGGTAGACAACTTAATGCCTGTGTTATAGG